>OY747112.1:3617500-4217500 GCA_963556455.1 Epiblema foenella
AAAATTAGTGCATGAACCTCTTCAGCCTTGGTCACACGACGTCGTAGCAAGCCGCGACGCTCAGCGCGCCGGAATGTAGGATAATAGCCTGGAAAGTTGGCTACGGCAAATAGTTTGCAATTTACAACACACAATCCTTCTAGGGCCATACTGTTATTAATAATTGATCCGGATGACTCGCAGCTTTTGAGCTCGTAGACCATAAAGTCCCGCTCTTGTCGCGCAGCCTGTGAGGCGACGTACTGTGGGCGCACTTAACACATCGCGCTGGCGTTGGGCACGCTGTGTGACGAATCCTTTAGTTTAATAACCTCTACCTCCTTTATATCACATCTTAGGCCACGGCCAAGGAGTAATCTGGGGGCACGGGAGTGCCCCCACAAGTCGAGCAAAGCAAAGAGGCACGGCTGTGCCATCCTTTTCTCGAAGTGATTCAGGCCATTTTCAAGATCCTGTAATTTTGTGCTGGCTAAAGCTAGAACCCTGATTTTTTACTAACATATAGGGCATAATGTGACTTAAATATATTCTCAATAATATTCAATTTAAACTACTAGTTTAAGAACTATTGCCCGTTAAAGTTCCTTAGTTTTGTCACCGGCACACTGACTGACTGACCGATCATCATAATTTTAAGGTACTTCTAGCAGACACAAAAGCTTCTAATTTTAACATAATTAGATTTTAGCTTATCAAGTCATAAAAAACCTAAACATATTGCAATTTCAGTTACATTTCAGAGATATACAAACTGCATAAGTAAGTTTGTAATCCTATACAAATACATGCGGTACAAAGTTATACTTTTGTAGTTACTGCATCTATGAAAAGTGTGTTTTAGCTCAAGATGCATTCATGAATTTGTATTGACACATTTACCTACATAAAGAAGTGAAATCGCATAATCAACATTTCATGTAAAAATAGGCTAAGTTTCGAAACTATCACACAATAGGACATAGTTTTAGGTATTAATGTGTGATTCTCAAGTCTCAAAATTTTATATAGTAAGCAAATAAATATTAATAACGATACCTGACTTGACTCTACGTAATACGCACAACTTTTTACGGTGATAGAGTTTCGGAACTTGGCCTATTTTTAAATGAAATGTTTTTTTATTGAATTTTAATATATTCCAAAATAACCGCAAAACCAGTGTATCCTGTTCAGAGGTCGCATCACACCAAACTACTATTAGCATGGTCACGCAAAAAATATGTGGTTGGGATTATTAGGATGTTGAGTCATATTGAATTCAAGTTATAATAATAACCGCTATGTGTTATTTGCAACCATCATACATAATTATACATTGTAGTTACAAAATAGCATATAGGTGCTATCAAAACAAAGTCATCATGGCTCCAGCGTTTTCCCGGTTGTGATTATAGCTTGCCGCTTCGCAATCAAATAAAAAAATCTAACATTTATTCTGCAAATATTACAATGTCAAAATATTAATTTACAATTTAAGAAAGTCTGACTATAATAATACAATTTTCATGTCAAAATATTAATTTACAGTTCAAGAAAGAATAATATTTTCGAGTTTACAATTATAACAAAATTAATGTCATACAGTGAAGATGAACTTGCAAAGTTATCTATTACAAATATTGCAACATCAGTAAACTTAGAGATGTATATTGTATAACGTCTCAAGATTAAACAAGGAGTATAATGAAATTTATTTAATATCCCAGAGATGTATATGGTCTTTTAGCGTCAAAATTAAGATTAATTTAATATTGTTAGAGATACGCTCTAAGTGTTGGCCCGGCTGTAATGGACATTCGGGAATGCCACTCGGTATAACAAACGCACCGTACGTATTTCCGGAGACAAATTCGAGTCGTATTGTCTGTACCATACGACTTGTGCCCTTTTTTCGTCTTGCCTCTTTATAATTTCGCATTTGACACGGGAGAATTTGCTAAGACTTCCCTTTATTACCCGCCGCGTTGTATTGAAACCCGTGAAAAATCACGTTTGACTCATAAATATAAAAAAATAATTTAAAGAAACTCTTAAGGAAAATTGAAACACAAATTACTGTAATGCTTCTTTAGGAAGCAGGAACGTCTGCTAATCAAAATAAATTCAAACTAAGGCGACCTCCTGACATGGCGGGGCGAGATCGATATGTGGTATTTAGTTCTTTGTCGTTTTTTTTAACCTGACTGTGGCTTTCTAGGCCGGGCCCAATAAAGTGATAGGAGTGCGCGGTTGGAGAGTAGCCTGGGGAAAATCCAGGTGAACACCTCCGACACGACCATGCGTTTGGTTTGGAACACTGGAATACTCTAAGAATTTGCGCTCCAGTGAGATTGGTTGAGCGGTTTCAACCGAATCTGAGGTGTAAGTGGAATCGAGCTACTGGGAGTTTTGTCGCTGGTTCACTAAACCTAGCCTAGCTGAGAAGAGTCCAGCACGAACTTTGAAATGTGTATAATCTGCAAGCATAGATTGTAAATTATAATATTTGGTTGTTATATTGCCCTATAGATGTCGCTTTTACGGTGGAGAACATTCCTGAATCACGCAAACGTTTGTTTCCAGTGCTTTACATAAATGCTATTGATTTTGTTTTGTTTTTCGAGGATTTAGGACAGTGTGGTGTAAGTGAGAATTACATACGTCATTTTCTTATCAAACCGGTGTTTTTTTTGCTTCTTCCTCGAGACCTTGGTGCAGTATTGTACACCTTGAGCGTACTGATGTCACAGATTTCCTCACTAGACTGGATACTGTCAGTATACTTTTGCGCAGTAGTAATTTCTTACATACAGCTGACAGTTTTCTCACATAGTACCGACTCCGCACCGATAAACCAGGAAGTCGCCTTAATCAGTATACTCCCCTTACTCCATTATTACATGATTTTAAGGTTCGAGTAAACTCAGTTATATGTTATTTTGGCTTAAATAATATTTTTTTATTGGTTACGTGTCGTAAATTAAAACCAATATTTAAACTCAACACCCCTTGAATGTGTTTACGTAAATTTAAATAAAATTTGATGTTGTTATGAATACTAAAGATTGAATAAGTAACGTAATATGTGATAATCCACATCGAAAGGGACCTTATGGCGGCAGGCGCTTACGTTGCACCTATTCACTATTGTATTGGAACAGCGGCAATAAAGGCGTAAGTGCCTGCCGCCATAAGGTCCCTTTCGATGTGGATTATCACATATTATAAATGCGAAAATAACTGTCTGTATGTTACCGCGTCACGCTTAAATCACTGAATTGATTTAGACGTAATTTGGCATGGCGATAGTTTATATCTCAAAGGGTATAGGATAGTTTTTATCCAGGAAATCATTCCATGGAGTCAAATAGGGGCAATAGTTTGTATGGATGTACGATATAAATGAGTTCAACGCGGACGCATTAGCTGGCAAAAACTAGTAATTCATATTTAATTATTTAGTAATCAGAGGTCTCCGTTGGTGAAACAATGTTTACCATTTTTTGTTAAAATAGTTTTTAGCCAATAAATAAAAACCAACCAAGTGCGTGTTGGGCACGCAGAGTGTAGGGTTCCGTAGTTGCCCGTCCATCACGTCACCGGTCATATGCGGAATTACGGACCCGTAGAAGGGTTTTTACTGATCTTAGTACTGATGATGTACTTTTTTGAGATGTTGTGTTGTATACATATTTTTGCCCTTTACGGTAATATCTACTTAGCTGTGATAGTTTTCCTTTTAAATTCATCGTATATACTACTACTATCGTATAATATACTACTACATTTAGCTGGCAGGGAGGGGGACGCTTGACCATAACAAAAATTATCATTTCAAAGCTTAATATCACGCCAACCGATTCTTGTATCAAAAAATGCTTTTAGAAACCTTATAATATTTTTGAAAGAGCTATCCAACGATACGATGGAGTTTGGAAGAAAAAAATTGCACCACCACTTTACATATTTTTTATGATTTTATTCTACCGTTTTGTCGGCGACATTGATATGTATATTCATGCCAAATTACAGCTTTCTAGTACTAACGGTTACTGAGAAAAGCGGGGGATGGACGGACGGACGGAGATGGCGAAACTATAAGGGTTCCTTGTTTACTACGGAACCCTAAAAAAGAGGTACTAGGACGAGCTTGTATGAAAGCCAAGTTCAATATTAAGAATATGCGTCGTTATTGACTTTGCCGAAAAAAATTGAGATCTACACTCACGAGCAAAAGTAACGGGTACACTTTGTATTGGTTTTCCGTAGAAAGTGTACCCATTATTTTTGCTCGTGGGTACATATGGGTGCCAAGTTTTACGTAGAAATTTTTTAATAAGGAAATCTATCTCTAACTATCCGAATCCTCATATTGTAAAAGGATCGACAGCGCGCTTGCGATTGTTTTTCCATCGCAAGCGTCCATAGAGGGCGTCTGCTTACAACTAGGCACCGTATGCTTATTTGCCACCGTCATGAAACATATCAATGTAATATCTAATTTTATTTTGCATTGAATTAACACGATGTCGGCGACGTCGTCTCCCGGCGAAAAGAATAAATAATAGCATTCCTTTCTAATGATCCCTGGGATCCCAGGGACCGGTAGTCGACGGGTTTCAAATACAATTCCCCTCCTTGTTTTTTTTTTTAACCTGACTGTGGCTTTATAGGCCGGTCCCAATAAAACGATAGAAGTGCGGGGTTGGAGAGTAGCCTGGGGAAAATCCAGGGGAAAACCTCCGGCACGACCACGCGTGTGGTTTGGAACACTGGAATACTCTAAGAGTTTGCGCTCCAGTGAGATTGGTTGAGCGGTTTCAACCGAATCTGAGGTGTGAGTGGAATCGAGCTACTGGGAGTTTTGTCGCTGGTTCACTAAACCTAGCCTAGCTGAGAAGAGTCCAGCAAGAAACTCAGCTAGGCCCGACCTGGGTCGGACTGACTCTACCCGGTGTGCGGCGGTACCGGGACGAATAGGGACTATATGTGTCACTGTTGTCGCGATCGCGCGGTGTACGTCCCCGCCGGCGGGAATACCCCTACTGTAAAAGTGTTTAATAAAGACCAAGTGCGGGTAGTTCGATAAACCCGTACAGCTAGAAGATCAGCTCACGCCAGTCAGCTCACGCTCGCGAACACGCATGTTGAGATACATTCGAAACGTCGGACAAATCTTGAAAAATGTAAATCAATTAGTATTGTACATTGACCGGTTTAGCCTAGTGGGTAGTGCACCTACCTGTGAAGCTGGCGGTCCTGGGTTCGAATCCCGGTCACGGCAAATATTTGTGTGATGAGCATGAATATTTGTTTCTGAGTCTTTGATGTTTTCTATGTATTTAAGTATTTATATCTATTAAATATATCGTCGTCTAGTACCCATAACACAAGCCTTCTTGAGCTTACTGTGGGGCTAGTTCGATTTGTGTAAGATTGTCCTCTAATATATATTTTTTTATTTATTCGACACGTCGGACAAACCTTGAAAAATGTAAATCAATTAGTATTGATTTACATTTTTCAAGGTTCTCTACACGATTAAGTCCCGTTTTCCAATAATAATATCTCATTTTGTCCAGAATATAAAAGTAAAATCAATCCACACACACATAACTGTTTGTTCATTACGATGCGCAATTACATATTGCCTACGGCTAGAATACCTATGTATATACAGGCGGTATAAACAGTTTCGCAAACCTAATAGGAACTCTTAAACCCTTGCCATAAGGTCTAAAATATACATGTCTACTGCTACTGCTAACTGTACTTACGTAGGAGGATATAATATTTTAAATGAGACAAGCCTGGTAAATGTCACCTGTCAATCAATGTTATATTGTGCTGAGGCTATTAGTACCCAATAATAACTCTATTGCTACCTATGAATTATTAATCATAAGAAATTACATGTTGTAATTTATGGAATGAATTGAACTTTATTCTGCTAGTCCCTAGGCCGCAAAGGCACTTTAACAAGTCAAAATCTAATAGCGTTCTCAAAAAATCACTGGCGAGAAGAAACGAAGAAAGAAACTCAACAGTCAGTCAGTCTTCCCAAAAATATGCTTATTACAATGATAATATACTTTATGTCATACCTGGCCATAAAGTGGCAATTACGGCACGCTCCGCGCGAGGAAATCTCACTTCTTGGCCAGGGGGTAACATAAAATTTTGTACTTACCTCGGGCGGTAATTGAGAAAGCCTCAGATCGCATAATTATCGCCCTTGCCTTCGGCTCGGGCGTCAAACACCTGCGATCTGAGACATTCTTTGTTTTACCGCCCTTGGTAAGTAATGTACTATAAACTGCTTAAGGTATGTCAACCAGTATGTTAACAATAAAAAAATAAAGATATAGTAACTTTCAGATGTCAACATAGGTATTAATTTACAGTTTAAGAAAGTCTGACAATGCAATAAGAGTAATAATTTCAAAATTACAAATATCATACAGTAACAATATAACAATATTAATAGCGTTAGAGATGTATAAGGTTTCAGTCTGAATAAAAAAAGAGTACATGATATTAATAAAATATCCCAGAGATATCTCTGAGCGTCCAAATGCGATGAAAAGTAACAATTCTACTGTCCTTAAAAAGTCTCAAAACCTCATAAATTACAATAATAAGATTTATTTAATATTATTACAGATGTATATGTCTCTAAGAGTCAATGCCAATAAAAAAGAATACAGAAAAGGATGATGTCTCTCGTCAATCCCGAATAAAATTACACTAGTTTTAACATAGTTACTATGTCCTTGCAAGCATGAACAGACCGGACTCCACAAACAGCACCCGATCACGAGTAAGACGCGTATCTCAGCCATCGCCTCCCTCGACCATTAGGTAGGGAAGGTGGCGATCCGATCCCGATATTATATTTGTCGTTTATTATACGCAATATGCAAGTGATATAATCAATAATTTTTCAAATCACAAATCACACCTAATGATGTGGCCGGAATAATGTCGATATTATCGAGATATGATGTGTACGAGTATAAGTAATCGAGGAACAAAAAGGTTCTCCAATTTTCGACTTCATTTTAATAATATTAAGGTCCAAATAGTGAGGAGTTCTATACATATACATATTTATAGCAGCCTTATGTAAAATCATAACCTACTTTTTGTAATGTTTCAGTTCAGCAACGCCCTCTTTCCTTTCAATGTTATGTTTTAAAAATCATGATAATACCATTACATGACATTGTTATTAATGTATACCTTACAGTAGAATTGGCCGATATTTAACAAAACTGTTATTGGATCTTGAACATTATAGTGTGCGAAATTAAAGTTGCTTTTTGTAGGGTTACCTTGATACAATTGAGGCACCATAAATAACCGTATTACGTCCCCAAAGTGACGACATTATGAGGACGCTCGTAGGAACTACTTTTATCTAACGAGCGCGGGTGAGCCATGGGTGGCAGCGTAGAAGCTATGTCCACATGGTCTATGTGTTACACGAACACATAGACCATGTGGACTCATAGCTTCTACGCTGACGCACACATAGATGTATATCCCAAAACGCACCACAACTACAACTATAGCTAACTATATAAAAGTGCGTCTTCTACAAATTGTACTTCGGAGAGTGTGCTCAGGAGCTCCATGAGCTCATACCGCCTTCCCCCTTCTTCCATCGGACATCCAGACGTACGGCTGGATACCATCCTTACTTGGTCGAAATTCCTCTTATTCGAACCAAGCGCTTTGCAACATCTTTTATAATGCGCACTTCTAAGGTTTGGAATTCTCTGCCGGCGTTTGTGTTTCCGAGCTCATATAACCTAGACCTTTTTATGGCACGAAAGAATAGGCACCTTCTGGGTGAGCTCGCTTCATCGTCGGCCTCATCTTTGCCCCCTGGCTAGATGTTGGCCAAGAACGATCCCATTTTTAATAAAAAAAAAAACCCTCGCTCGTGAGATAAAAGTACTGTAACGCTGTTATCATTAAAGTCACTTAAATTTCGTCACCATAATGTGCGTATAGATATTTTCTATGTTCTTGCTACTTTTTAATAAGAACTGCGGCCGCCTTAATAAAAGGTATATTCAGCGTATTGTAACCATTACTCAGGTAGTTATGTACATATACTTTATTAGTTAATTGATTTTAAGCTTTGTCACACCAGAATAGAGTTCAATACAATTTGGCAAGACACTGTATCAAATCCATTCATATCTAAGTCACGTCGTGATTCTGTTTGGCAAACTCCAATAGTAGTAAGCTTGAGAGAGGATTTGCTAACACTACGATAAAGCCCCATCCAGACGTTCCTGCCTGGCAACCTGCATGAACAGTAAGCAGTATGAAGCTATAAGAAAGGGCGAGATAGGGATAGGATGACTTTAATCTTATATTAAGCATCGGACCGCGGAGTTTCGAGGAAGTTTCAGATTTGCGGCGTCCAAGTGTTGGAATGATATCCCCCGCCTATCCAAGGAGCGTCTAACAAGTATACCTTTAACCTCTTCACCGCCACAGCAGACTTCGTAAGTTGTGTCTCACAAGCCAAAGACACAGAGCAAACGGCCGAAAATGAGCCTTGCTTGAGCATGTAGGTTGCTTTACATCGACTTGATATGCAGTCATGGCATGTGGGGCACTAAATGTACTGACTTTATAGGTCAATGGCGGCGAAAAGGTTAAGCGTATAGGCTTAAGGGCTATTTGCTGACGCTACAAAGATCCTATTCCTAACCCAGCATTTTAAAATATTTCAACTGCGTCGCTTTCTTTGTTCTTTTTCAAGTTGTAATTTCTCTTCCATTCTTCATCAGTTGTCTAATTTGATGTATTTATTCTGAAGCTGTTATTAGTTACATATGTATATTATGTCATTATTTATTATATTATGTACATCTTTATACAGTATGTTCTGCTGCGTTCCGTGGGTCACGCACGTACGGTGCTGTCTAAAAATCAGCGCCGCAGGTGTCTACCGACACGACGAAATGCTGAGACAGCAACCGATTAAATGCCGCGAAGACACACGTTATTTATGTGTTCAATGTACAGTACCTTTACCATGAGTTATGATCGTACTCCCTAGCGACTGCGTAAACGATTTAGTATGCCGATTCTTAGTTCTATTGCGTAACCGCCAAGGGCGCTGTACTTTTGCCAGTACAAATTTTTACGCAGTCCTAGCGACTACGGTCATGTAAACTCATGGTAAAGGCACTGTGCGTTTAATCCTTTTATATATGTGTGTCTTTTGTGCAGTGAATAAAATATGTTTTCCTTCTTTCCTTCATCTTATATTATACTCGTTCTTCCTACCACTCGTGTAGTACGCTTCACAGAACCGTCTGGTTGTATCTTAACTGCAATTATCATGCATCGTACAGCGTAAATACCAACGCAATAGGGATAACGAAGTAAGTATATTGTTATCTATGCCAATATAGACAGCTATCTGATTTATCTCATTACCAAACGCAGATTAATAATTTGAATTTAAACTTGAGTAAGACGTGTTTAATTAATAATTATACTACGAATAAAAACGCTTAATCTTACGTATAAATTATCTCTATCTCTATTTATTTCTCTATAATTATCGCACGTGTAAAGCGCCACACACTGCGGCGGCCGGCGGTGACGGCCACGTTGGCGGCGTGTTGTACACTATGACAATCCTAACATTCATTCAGACACACGCGGCCTTGATTGTTAGTGACAACTGGCCGCCAGCGCGGCCGCCACCGTTAGTCGCTGCAATGTATGTTAGGCTTACTACGTGATATATTTTGAACCAATCAGGATATCAATGTCTCTATTTGAAACAAATGTCTCTATTTGAAAAGCGGTTCATGACAAGCTAGCCTGCCTACAATTCTCAATCTCATAAATTATCTACTCGTGTGTTACAAAGTCATATAAAGGTGAACTACGAAACGCAACTATATGATTGACTCCAAGTAAAGTGGGCCGTAGAAAAATATTTACTATCACGCCGTGTTGCGCGCTGACCGTATCAAGATTAAATATTGAAGATGCTCTTCAAGATAGTGGATGCGCAATGCAGAGCAAAGGTTGCGTGCTGGCAATTCAAATCAATCGAGAACCTTCCTTGATTTTTATATGCCATCGCCTTGTAGCTGAGCGGTAAATCACGTGATTTTCAATGCGGAGGTCTGTGGTTCGAAACCGGCTCGTATACTGGGTTGTTAAAAAACTTAAGGACGAAATATCATTTGATATTTAACACTAGCTTTACGGTGAAGGAAAATAATTTAACTACCATCCTTACTTGGTCGAAATTCCTCTTATTCGAACCAAGCGCTTTGCATCATCTTTTATAATGCGCACTTCTAAGGTTTGGAATTCTCTGCCGGCGTTTGTGTTTCCGAGCTCATATAACCTAGACCTTTTTAAGGTACGAGTGAATAGGCACCTTCTGGGTGAGCTCGCTTCATCGTCGGCCTCATCTTTACCCCCTGGCTAGATGCTGGCCAAGAGCGATCCCATTTTTAATTAAAAAAAAAAATATCCTCATATATCGTTTTCCCTCTAGGTTGGAAGGTCAGATGACAGTCACATTTAAAGCTGGGGGGGGTATGGGGCCTACTCCAAATCTTGAGAGACGTCGAAGCGGACCCGGGCTTCTAATTCAGAACCGGGAAAACTCTACGGGGCCCGCGGGTGATATATTTTATTTATCATATGGCAATTATGTTGCCTGTTTTTGTTGCACCGTTTCGCACCACCCACGGGTCACTTGTAGGGTAACGGCGCGGCGGGTACTCCCTACGGACTTAGTGGAACTTCGACCTCCCCTTGTCAAGTGAGTGGGCATCTTGACTGTTATAGTTCTCAACCCAGGCCTCTAACTTGGCTTAACGACTGCTATCACAGACAGCAGCCAAGATCAACAGCTTAACGTGCCTTCCAAAGCACGGGAGCGCTCAGTTAATAACCACTCATAGCGGTCACCCATCCAAGAACTGACCACGGCCGGCGGCGCGTAACCTCACATACCTTATGCGGTTACGCGGGTGC
Organism: Epiblema foenella; assembly: GCA_963556455.1. Taxonomy (NCBI): domain Eukaryota; kingdom Metazoa; phylum Arthropoda; class Insecta; order Lepidoptera; family Tortricidae; genus Epiblema; species Epiblema foenella. Next base: position 3,628,514 of record OY747112.1, read on the forward strand.
GGCTGAGCCACAAGCGCTCCGGAGGGTGATGATGAGGATGATTATATACTAACCAAAAACCGGCCAAGTGCGAGTCGGACTCGCGCGCAAAGGGTTCCGTACCATTACCTATAAAAACGGCAAAAAATCACGTCTGTCGTATGGGCCCTTAAATATTTATTTTATTCTGCCTTTAGTATTTGTTGTTATAGCGGCAACAGAATCATATCTCAAATTTCAACTGTCTAACTATAACGGGTCATGAGATACAGCCTGGTAACAGATGGACATATAGACGGACATCAGTCTTAGTACCAGGGTCCCGTTTGACCCTTTGGGTGCGGAACCCTAAAAAGTGGCAATCTATCATTTTTACAATTTGAATAGCACAGATGGAGGTGATCTGAGTTGAATGGTCATAATAGAATACACGTGGCGGTTATGCCACATACCTGTAATATACTGGAGGCAAAAACCGAAGATATCGCGGTAAATTAAAAGATTGGCGATGTCAGGAGCTGATGAACCTATATGTCGAATTGCACCTTAATTTTCAAGAGTAGCAGAAAACATATATACATAGTAACAGAAATTCTGCCAATTAACCGGTTCTTAAAAATGGCTACCGGCATTGTATTAATAGAACCATTGCGTGTTATTGTTAACAACACAAATTAAGTTTTGAAAAGGTAACGATAACGTACGTACATAGTACCCAAATCTATAATTATTTCACAGAAGATTTGATTATGGACTATTACGTATAGTATTGCTTTTTTTGTGAATTTTTGAAATGTTATATCTATTACAACTGTTATATCAGAAAAATATACTCTAAGCATGGCAAAAGGCAGTTCTAAAATAAGATTTACACATCAGAGTATATATGTTTAATGAAAAATATAAGTGGACGAGGAACAAGGTGAAACCATCTGTTAATGTATGTATGTATGTATGTAAAATTCCTTATTGTACATGAGTAAAACATAACATAAATTACAAGAACAGTTGACATATATGTACAAAGGCGAGCTTATCCCTGTAAGGGATTTCTTCCAGTTAACCTTTGAGCAATTGAGTGGAGATTAAGATTAATAGGTAAACCGAGAAACATGTACAATAACACACATACACATACATGTTGTATGTGTAACTTTAATTAAGTCATAAAACTATTACACTCATCCGCGATATAAAATATTTGGATATTTAATTGATTCACGGACGTAACCATACGCACAACCTTCAAAAAAATAATACGCATAATGACTCATTGAATACTGTTGGATAGACCGAATGCCCTTCATGAATTTCCATAATCGCCCAACTATGCGTTGCAAAAGCTGTCTCCACTCGGTTCACTGATCGTTACTATAACAATCTAACTCTGAGTCTAAAGAAAATGCTTAATTTGAGGTCACATTTATACTGGTTCCTCCGAGGCAACTAATCGGTAAGCGTTGTTAATACAACTTGACGGGTGAAGTCAGGCCATTTATCAACGTGTCGTCCGCAACAAATGTTAATTAGACTCAGTTATGGTTATGGTCCACTCCGCAATCTAGACGTTCAACATAACAATATGGAAATCAGAACTATTGTTCCAGAGGGGCTACCGCGAACCGAAAACGAATGAAGTTCGAATATCTCCCTGTCGCACGAATTAGCAAGGGCGACAGAGAGGGAGATATTCGAACTTCGTTCGTTTTCGATTTGCGATAGCCCCTCAGGGCTTATTAATTTATGGTTTCAACAGATTGAGTCCAACACTTTAAGCTTGTCATGCATTCACACGAAGTATTTATTCATTCACGCTCAGTGGACAGTGGAGACTTGTTTGGACACAGAAGTATGCGTAAAGTTCCTTAAGACTGTTTTTGAACTAAAAGACAATATGCATTTTTTTTTAATGATGCCATCGAACCAGTTTTAGAGAGGAAGAAACTTTACTTGGAATATTAATTTTGAATTCCACGAAGCTCTGAGTATTCTCAAAATACCTGAAAGTTCAAATTGAATCATTTACTGTTATTTTAGTAGGTATTAGAGTTAGCACTATTCTCACGTCGTTTGCAGTGGACGACCAGACGATTCTAATCGTATAAAAATTGAAGCGTCCGAAACTGAAATGGACAGATGAAGTGGCAGATTTAACTATGGACGCCGACGATTGTATTTAAGACAACTCGATTAAGTCCATTCTCTGTTCTCTTTCGAGTTTAATTTGTGAAATCTGGGATGCTTTACATAACTTGTAATTTACATTACTAGGTAGGCAGGTACTTCGCTGTATCGTACCAATTAGGTATTTATGCAGTTGCCTTTGTATAATATATTTGCACTGTCACATCCCCGGTAACTTTCCGTGCGTAAATGGGTTTAGAAAACTTTAGGATTTTGATTTGGGTAGATAATCTTTTGTTTTAGGGAACGGTGGTGAAATTTGACTTTGTTGAGGTTGGATTATTTTGATTATATATGAGTTTTGTCCCAGAACGCACATACTTTTAAAGGACAGTTGAGCCCAACAAATTATCGAATCAATAAAATAAACTGTTGGTAATGAATGCGCTTTCACACCTCTACTATCACATTCACTGGATAAAATACTGTGCTCGAAGACATTCGACACGAGCCAAATAAAGCTAAATTTTGGAAAGCCCTTAAAAAGAATTTACCGCAGACAATTAAGTGAAAGTCACTTAAGTGTTCAGCTTGTTTACACGACTACGTTCGGAACGAATTTTATTTTATGTTAGTAAGTTTATTTATATTATATAGACACTCGCACCTGCAGGCAAACTGTTAAAACAGTTTTTCAGGAAAATGCATGTATATTCATATTCATATTTATTTATTCATAAAATATATAAAAAAATTACATGTCAGAAGATTGTTACAATAATTTAATTCATCATCATCATCATCATTTCAGCCGAAAGACGTCCACTGCTGAACATAGGCCTCCCCCAATTTATTTTTCCCTTGGGGGGGATTTGCCATAGTCGCCACGCTTGGCAAGCGGGTTGGCGACCGCAGTTTGATGGTGGTAATGATCGAAGGATTTTCACCCTCCGATTTTCCCTTATTCGCCTCCTACGAAACCCACGGGAAGAGATGGGGTGGCGCAATTCTTACCCGGCAACCACACGGTAATTTAATTATGTCGATTAAATAAAAAATAAAAATTTCAATTAGATTAGGTACGTTATTTAAATTATTACATAGTGAATTGAAATGTCAAAAAAAAAATTACAATTACAAAGGCATGCAACAAATTTAATTTACATATTCATCTATGTCATAGAAGGCCTTCACCGTTAGCCATTTTTTTAAATTATTTATAAATGTCACGTCACTCTCAATATTTTTAATTGTTTCGGGTAGTTTATTATAAAAACCTGGCACCACCCACAATAGACACCGTTTTATTAGATTTTGCAAGTCGACAACATGTTGTGGCCAACATATTTTTGTTTTTGTGTGCAATTCGTGAGCTTTTTGATGTCTTTGTTGGAAATAATTGCATGTTACTTACTACGCACATATTTAATTATGTAAAACAAGTATTGTGATGTTAGTGTATATTAAGTGTTCTGTACTTTTTTAATGAAATAAATAAAAAAAAGACACAGAATAATATTTTTTAAACACATTTAGCAGGATTGTTACTCAGCATGACATGTGAATCATATTCACACGTACAAGTAGCATCACACTCGTAAGAATGTCGGAAGGTAGCGTGAGCCAAGAGGCTTACTCCAGTTTAATTAGTGCCATTCTTGTTGCTGTAAATTAACGTTCTAGCTTCCAATTAAACACTATGCATACATTGGAAGCTAGGACAGTAACATGGTTTAAATTACGTTAATGTTACTCTGCTTCATTCGTTGTAAGAATGACTGAAATGGTTTTTATTTAATGAATGGTGTCATTTATGATTGTATTTAGAGATGAATGTATTTTGTTTATCAATGTGTGAAACTTGAACTTTATAATATCTTCTGTACCACATTTTAAGCAAAAATATATGTATTTGTATTTTTTTGTATTTTTTTATGGGTAAATCCGGACTGGAAGATTTAGATGATTCGAATCCGTAAGCGGTGCCGATTCTTTATCGACTCTTTTCAAATCTTATCGAATCCGAGGAGTTATTAACTATGAATGACCGGTTTGCGCCGCTATATCGCGGACTTTCATATATTTCTATCAAGTCCGGAGTTAAAAGATTCGAAGAACTATTAAGATCACTGTATTTGTATTGAAACCAGCGAGTCCGGAGTGAATTGATTTGATGGATTCAAAGGAGTCGAAGAGTCGAAAAGCGGAGTCGGTACCGATAGCGGAGCCGGATTTAGTGATTCGAATCGCTCCCCGGAGTCGAGATTACCCATTTCTAATTGTATTGATATGGTTGCATTTCTCGTTTAACATGGGTCAAGTTTAATGTGACGTTATAGAAGGACCGAAGCTGTTACTAGTAAATTCATAAATCGAACAATTTATTTTTATTTTTGATGCACTTTGATACAGTTTTATTAACAACTATTTCAAACCGATGGCGATGAGTAGTTCCTGTGAGACACACAGTCGTTTATAAGGCTTTATGTTAACCCCTTGTTAGGGTTCCGTACCCAAAGGGTCGAAACGGTACTCTATTGCTGTCACGCGTCCGTCCTTCCGTCCGTCCGTCGTCAGTCAGACAGGTTTTAAAGCCAAACGGTTGGAACTACAGTCGTCAAATTTTCACACTATAAGCTGAATCTTGTTGAGCCAAAGCCATACTAGTTGTGAACATTTCTTTTTAAATGTTTTAAGCTAAGCCCATACAGGTAAAGGGGGCGCGAACAATTTTTTTTTGATTTACCTCATCGAGTGAGGTATAGTTGTTTAGAACTCGTTGAGTAGACAAATACTTTATTTAACTTCCCATTGACCTATGAATGAACTTGAAATGTGGTGATAATGTTTATTATTACGTATATTTTATCAAACAGTCATTTGTAAATAAGAATTTTTATCTGAAATAATTTTTCCTATTAAAACCAACTTAATTCTGCGGTAGGCGAAGTTTTTATATGCAACCTTAACAAATATCATCATCTTCTCCTAGCCGTATTCGGCCACAGCGACTGTTTTTTTTTATTGCTGAGAGCGACGCTGATGAGCTCTCTGGTGACTGACAAAGCCAATCTTTGCAGCGAATGTGCGGTTACACTCGCTGCAAGTCAGCACCCCTCCGACATAGTTATAGGTTATGGCCGCAGGTAGTCTGGCCTTAAGCTCGTCGCGCTTAGCGTCAAGGTCTAACAAATATACTCTTTGATTATAAGGTAGTGCATCATTCATATTATAGCAGTAGGGTAAACAGCAACTTTTACTTTTAAACAAGAACATTATCAACTTCTTCATTATGCCCGAAATAATATCTCTAAAATCACATTACAAATGATTTGTAAATGTTTCAACTTAGTACTTAAATTTAATCTTAATACCATTGGCGGGCTTAATACCCCATATGTACATTTTTGTGTTTTGTACTATAAACATTAAATAATTTACTAACCTAGGGCGGTAATACAAGAATGTCTCAGATCGCAGGTATTCGACGCCCGACCCAAATTCAAGGGCGATAAATATGCGATCTGCGGCTTTGTTTATTAAGTACCGCCCGTGGTAAGTACAAAATTTTATGTCTCCCTCTGGTCAAGAAGTGAATTTCCCGCACACGTAGTACTATTAAAATTACTTACATGTACCTATAGATGTAGATGTGTCCGGCAATAATAATGCATAATTATGTCTGCGAGGCATGGTTTGAATTTTTAAAAGCAAACTTAAAATATTTAGGATAGGAATTTTGTTCTGAAGTAGTTTGTTAAGGAATAAGCCATCTAAGGTCAGTCTAAGTTTATCTAATGAGTACATGCTAAAGAAGTGCAGCTTACGTTTGTAGGACGTTCTCGTTTTTGCTACAACACGACCGTGATAAAATGCCAAGTGTCGTAGGAATCGTCTTTAATACCTAGTTATAGTAATTATTTACCCATCGGTACCTACATTAATCTATACATTAAAAAAAAGTCCTGACTGACTGACTGACTCATCAACGCACAGCCGAAAGTTTAGCAGCTAGGTTATTGATTTTTGCACAGTCGGTTACATTTATAATGAAAGAGAGATTTGAAACTTTGTATATAGACTCTAATGTTAAATACATTGATGGTATATTTCAGCGGTTTTCATTTTTTTTCTCTAAAGGGGTGAAAAAGGTGTTCAAACTTTGTACGGGGGGGGGGGGAATCTTTTTTGACGTGAGTGATTTAAAACTTTGTAAACAGGCTCTCTGTTTAAATACAACAAAAAGTATTTCAGCGTTTTAAGTGCCACTTTTGCCTTCTTATGGAATAATTTTCAATTTCCCATTTCCTAACTCCAAATCTGTTGGTCGCTGCATATCTTCTGAGTAATTTTTCGCAAAGATAAACAGCATCAGGCAATCTGACAGGAAAAAATTGACCTCATTTATATTTTTGTTACCATCTAAACTCTACGTGAAGTTACGGGCTTCCGCTAGTCATGCATACCTAATACCTAAATTACCTACCTAATTTACGTTTAATTAGGGGAAAACGCTTCCAAAAAACCTACGCAGACAGGCGACGCCTTTGCCCCGTGCTGAGTTTCAACCGTGGAAATTACCCTCCATTTGGTTTTTCATTACGTTCCCTGTTAACTTATCGAATTTCTATTGAAATAGACCCGCTTTCACATTACTCTAGAATGTATGTAGTTTGTGTTTTTCCGTCACGTACCTTCCGGCCGCCATCGCAACTGTGTTTCACAACCAGTTGTCTACGAGGATTTTTTAGTCTTTCACGGCAACCAGTTGTGATAAAAGAATATTTATTCTTCTTCCGCAACCAGTTGCCAACAAGGAAAAAAATCGCCGCCATCGCAACTGTGTTGCACAACCAGTTGTCTACGAGGATTTTTTAGTCTTTCACGGCAACCAGTTGTGATAGAAGAACATTTCTAATCTCGACACATTATTTCAAGAAATTATTATTAAAACCTCCATATTTCTTACTAGTCGTCATCATGACAGATATCTTGTATCGCTCTATTTGTAATTCCTGATCCTCACACATAAGTGTTCTCGCGAGTAGACTTAGTTCCGCTGCATTTGCAGTAAACAAAATCCGTCAATTAACTGACGAAAAGACTGCGAGACTGGTCTACTTCACCTACTTCCATAGTATTATGTCGTATGGTATTTTACTATGGGGTAATGCTGCTGACATAAATACTATTTTTGTGCTGCAAAAACGGGCTATTCGCGCGATTTACAGGATGAAACCCAGAGATTCACTGAGGGAAAAATTCAAGGAAGTTAATATATTGACAGTGCATTCTCAATACATATTTGAAAATATTATGTATGTTCATAAAAATATTGGTAATTTTAAAAGGAACTGTGACATACATAATTTTAATATCAGAAATAAGGACAAACTGACAGTGCCCCATTCTCGGCTGCAAAAAATAAAAAAATCGTTTAAAAATAATTGTATACGATTTTACAATAAAGTCCCAGATAATGTGACTCATCTCTCGACGAATGAATTTAAGAACTGCCTTAAACGCAGACTGGTAAGTAAAGCTTATTATAAGATTAAAGATTATCTTAATGACAAAACGGCTTGGGACTAAATTGCTCTATATCTAAGTAGCTATTAATGTTATTAAATTTTACCACCTGTATTGACTATTTTAGCTTTATTAATTGTTGCATTAGTTATAAGTTTTGTTCTCTGTTACTGTTAAGTATTCCTATTTTATGTGTATATTTGACATTTTGAAAGTGCTCGTTATGGGCCTATTTAAAAGAAATAAATTACTTTGACTTTACTTTGACTTTGACTTTGACTGACATTGTCATATCATGTTTTTCTCTGTACTCTCATTCGAGATCTAATTATTTGCTCACGAGCGTCGTATAAATAATTAATTAGTCATAATATAACTTTAACATTAGGTCACAGGTTATCGTTCAAATGCAATCTGTGTCATTAGACATTATAATTTGAAGTCAGTACTTACATATATTTATGAAGTTGACTGTACAAAACCACCCTGGTAAAAATGTTATATATTTGTATACTTGGTAGGTTACAGAACAACCTATAATGAAACCTACCGAGAGGTAAAATGGTTTTGCAGTTCACTGTCCGGACATTTTGCGTTTATGTCGCTATACTATGCCGGAAGTATGCAACCTAGTAATTTTGCGTTGTGGTCCGTATAAGATCTAGACATGTTACATGGTAGTCATAGTGACATGTAGGCAAAAATCAAACTAGTCATTCTGCGTTTTAGACTATCTGAGACCAACCCATTGTTTGATTTCGTGTTTATCTTGTGTTTTACTCTTATATATCTAGGTTAACCCCCGTTTCCTGGTGGTCATACCGGCATATCATACTAATAACTATGACCAGTGAGAATCGCTTGTATTGGTGGTCAAACTTGGCATTGTCCCTCTAAATATAATACTTTTCTTGTCCCCTGTAGATATAGTGGTACAGTCAGCTTTAAAAACATCTGCACATTTTAGTGACATAACATGTCGCTTTAACATCATTAGTGAGCCACCATACAAAAGTATCTAAGGAGTGAAACCAAAGTGTGCCGATGTTTATGGCCAATTATGGCAGCTAGAAATATTTTGGATAATGCCTTAATAACAGTCAATGTGTCATTCTTCATTTTTGGTATATAGCAGTCCAGGTTTTATTTTATGGTTGTGAACAAAGAAATTAACTCTTCTATAGCAACTAGGCTTTTTGAGATTTTCCTTGTTGGCAACTGGTTGCGGAAGAAGAATAAATATTCGTTTATCACAACTGGTTGCCGTGAAAGACTAAAAAATCCTCGTAGACAACTGGTTGTGAAACACAGTTGCGATGGCGGCCGGAAGGGTCACGTAGATAGGGCTAGGACGCTTCTTCGTGGAAATTCCTATTAATTCATTATAAACACAGATTAATTGATGAATTAATAACATCGCCTCGATTATACACAGCTACATTTGGTTAAAGTTGATTTATCCACAATAACTCTCCTAGTAGACAGTATTTCATTGTGTGAGCTTTTGTGTATCACGTATGAAGACTGTAATATGCGGCGATATGGCGTATGAGCATAGCTGAGCACCGCTAACCAAATAGATAACTTCGTTAATCGATAATCCATTAAAAAAAATCAACTTCGATAAACGTTAATGAGTTATATTTCGGGCCATTTAACGGAAGTTAACGTTAATCGTTAACTCCTGACGCGCCTCACTTGCATCGTCTGTCTCATTCAACGCCTATAGCTCGCGCTCACGCCGTCCCGATCGAACGGACTTCTCAGAACCTATTTTTCGAGGCGCGGTGTTCCTTTGATAAAATAGCTAACGGATTAACGGAGCTTTGGACAGTTAGCAGAAGTTAATGAATCCGTTAACAAATTTGCAAGTTAACTTAAAAGTTAATCCGATACACGGATGGTTAACTTCGTTAATCAACGATTAACGGATTAACGAGTTAATGCCATATTATCTAAGCCAGTGGTGGGCAAAGTACGGCCCGCGGGCCAACTGCGGCCCGCGAAAGCATTTTATCCGGCCCGCCGCCGATACATCGAATTAATTAGTACATGGCCGGCGATGATTATATTTTGACGGTTCAGCCAAAAACCAGAGCAGCGGTTTTATACAAAAGTGCAGTTTTGCTGCAATTATGGCCCTCCTCCGAAATTTCTCAAGCTTACTGGCCCGCCATGAAAAAAGTTTGCCCACCCCTGATCTAAGCTAAGATCTGCGTATGAAGACTGTAATATAACGAATAAAACGCGTCAAGGATTATGTAAACTATATACAAAAGGACAAGAAATACAAAAAGAACAGAGAATATAGGAAAATAAGAATATTTTCATTTTAAAATAACTTTATAACAGTACAGTACAGTAAAATATAGGATTTTCCAAGCGAGAGAAAAATCAATAAAAAAAAACAAAACACGCGCGATTCTGGTCGGCGCGCCAGCCAGCCAGTCATCGCGAGTAAACTATTGAGTTGACAAAGACTAATGATATGAAGACTTCAAAAGTCTTTATTGAAGGGGAATAAGAGGTTTTGACTTCTTCATATGCGTATTACTTTTGATGCTGACTGCACTTACGACTTACGTCAGTGGCTTTCTGTTTAAGAATTATTGTAGGTACTATACTACAGTTTGATATATCTCCATTCGAACACGCATTAGACCATGGTTAGGACATAATATCGACTTTCATTGTTTAAAGATGAGGATAACATTTACGCTTATTCGAAAAGTTATGCAATTACCGTACAGCTCGGGCGTTTCCATTCATTACTAATTCGTTATCAATTTTATCTCAGAATTCATCAACTGTAAGTTTTATTGGATTGGACAATTCTATTTTAACAGATATTTGTCAGACCATCGATGATTATCGTTTTTCTCTAAATTGCCCTTATTGGCGATAAATCACGTCTTTATAATAATTTTAATAGGGCCCAGTAGATCAAAAGTTCGCGTTCCCTTTGTTCATTCACAGCTCGGCATGACGTCATAAGAATGTGTCACAATTTCATTCCGAAATCGCCCATAAGTAATTAATTTACATAAATTTCTATCACCGTTATAATGCTTTGAAATAAAAAGACTTTAATTGGTCGGAAAATAGTATCACTTACGCCTTTATTAGTTAAGGATGTTTATGCAAAACAGCATTTTACAAACAATAGTCTATATTCGTGACTTGATAATCTAATTTGATTTGAGCTTTCGTAATGCGGGTATAATCTCTTTAAAGCCGTGTACCTACTTATGTTTTTTGTGCGTATCGCTTTGCTAATCTTAGATTACAAGACAAAGAGGGCGGGATCGGATTTTAGGATTTATGGTTCCGTTATAAACGAGAACTGAGACACCAGCGCGTTGCTGCGCTTCCTATAGCGTCGTATATGACATTTAGTTGCTATATGTGCGAACGTAGGTCAATGGAAGGCACGTTAAGGGTCCTTATCAGTTAAAAAACGCTCATCTATGTAGATGATTTTCTGATTGAATTGAGACGTATCTTGACATTTTCACAGTGTTACTCTATCTAGAAAAGGACTATTGCGACCTAATTTCGTAAATTATAAACGTATTTTTTGATTTTTCTTTAAGAAATATCGTTTCTAACATCACTCCAAATCGACCATTTTCAGACTAAAAACTGTGTTTCTCGGCTTAAATTCTAATACACACAATTAAATAAAATAATGGCCATGTTTACTATCTAAAACTTTAATAAAATTATCGTATCCTTTAATCACTTTAATGGTATTATAAATATTTTTGTCATAATTTCAAATCAAAACATTTTAAAACTTATAAGGCCTCTTAAGCCGTTGATCCTGGCTGCAGTCTATGATAGCAGTCATTAAGCCAAGTTAAAGGCTTTCGGACGGCTTGAAAACTTCTAACAGTCAAGTTGCCCACTCACTTGACAAGCCTAAATCGAATAAGGTTTGGTTTCCCCTCGGGTTGTAAGGTCAGATGAACTTGTACCTATGACAAATCTTGACATTAGCTAGCGGACTCCGCGCATCCTTCAGGAATCAGGATGCAATTGTCCTAGAATAACGCTATCAGGATTATGATGATGTACTGACGTAGGTGTCTTCTCTCGAATATCCTAAAGTCTAGTTAGGGGAACATGGTTAAGTTATACTTAACAACTCAAAATCTCTGACAGGGATCGAACCTGTGACATCAGACTTAATAGGTACTCTAGTCGTGTAGCCTAATAAATGAGTTACCCGAAAATGTACGAAATGTATATGTTGGCGGAAAAAAGTCAAAAGACTAATTAAAATGCACCTACTTAAGTCTAGACTGAAGTCTAGAGACTTCAGCTTCATTCTGTAATAATAATTGTAACACAGTGTACCTATAGTAATTAGTTTTTTAAGACTATTGTGAGCCTATTCTGCTTCTCTCTGTTTCATCCGTCTGGGTCTTGCACCCGCATCGTTCGATATTTTTTGTATGGAAAAATTCTGCTATACATACTCTTAAGTAAGTACTGTAAAACGAGAACTCCCCATCGGCATACAAACCGCCCCAAGGTTTTGCCTACGATGGATATTAAATTCAGTAAAAAAAAATGTTCATATTTTGATCAATAAATAAAAAAAAGCCACTGAGCAAACCAATGAATCAGACGTGAAAGAGTCCATAATCGAATTACCTCACTCTTCGTGGAACCCTAAACGATTATGTTAATTTGTTAAACTGTTTACCATGTGTTGAAGGTTTTGATCGTTATCATAAGTGTTCTTTCACTTTGATATATTTATTATTGTAAATAAATGAGGTGGCAGGACTACCTTTAATGTGGGTGTGCTGTCAATCTTGAGTTTGAATTTATTTTATATTTTATTTAGGATAATGAGTCATACAAAATCCGAGTAGATAGCTTAAGTAACATTCTAATTAAGCTAATTATCTAGATTTAATTTAGTTATATATTTAGGTTTTCATTTAGCGGTAGTTAAATTTATTTTTGTTAGTTAATATGTTTTTAATTTCACTTAGGTAAATAGTAACAGATATTTTATTCTTAATAAATTTAATACAGGAGCATATTACATTGAGCTAATTATCTATTATTTTCTTATTCTAGTATTTTACAATATAAACAACAAAATAAACTGTAAGTTACACGATAGGAAAGGAAAGTATACTGGGAACAAGAGATTTTGAATATACGAATATAGACAGAAAATAAATGTTCGAAGCTGTGAATAAAATGTTGAAAAGAAACACACTTATAATTTTTTTTTGTAAATTGGGGAAAAAACAGACATAGGAAAATGAAAGGAATACAAGATATTTTAAAAATAGGTATAGTCTATATCCTAAAACAATTCCCACTGAGACATTAAGCATTTAGTTCAACGTGGCATTGTTGTCGAGAGAGTATAGTATAGATAGATAGGTAGTTATCGTAAAACATACAGATATATAACCAGAACTTAGGTTATTAATCATTATGTGTCTCCTCTTTCCAGATCCCAGGCGAAACATGCTCGGTATAAGGTGGAAATCATCGGAGCGCAACTAGTGCTAGATGCACCGCGCTCAGCGTCGTCGACCAATGAGAGGGCAGCGCGGGAGCATGGATGGACCATAGAATGCGCGTCACCTCGGCGCTAATATTCTTGCTGATCTTAACAGACGCTTACACATTTTTACCTGGTATTGATGGTAAGTAACCTATTTAGTTGTCAAACGAAAGAACTTGGTCTTATATTGTAAATCACGGTCTCCGGAGAAACGCTAGTAGTTTTTGACTTGCAAAATTGCCATTACGACCTACTTGCAGAATAAAGTTCATTTATTTCGTTTATTAACGTTAATATTGAGAATACGATAAAAGTTACTTTGGATTGAAATTTTAGCAGCAAAGGCTTAAAGATTGAAAATGGTTCTATTTTTTTGTTAAAGCTTAAATTATATTGATTTGGTTCTAAATTAATTAGTCATATTTTGATTCGTCCGCGTAAATTTTAGATGACAACAAAGATATAAATGAGGTCTATTTTTTTCGGTCAGTTGTCTAATTCTGTTAATCATGTGTGAAAAATTACTGAAAAGAAAAATAAATCTCCGCCATCTTGGATTTGAAAATGGATGTCATTTTCGTAATCGGCACCCCGAGGAACCATAAAGATGACATAGTTATCGATTTTTAGAAAATATAAATTTCCGCCATCTTGGATTTGAAAATGGATGTCATTTTCATAATCGGCACCCCGAGGAACCTCGAAGATGACACTCAAATCGATTTTTAAGAATAATGAATGTCCGCCATCTTGAATTTTTGAAAATGGATGTTATTTTCGTAATCGGCACCCCAAGGAACCTCACCGATGACACCCGTATCGATTTTTAAGAAATATAAATGTTCGCCATCTGGGATTTGAAAACGCATGTCATTTTCGTAATCGGCATCCCGAGGAACCACAAAGATGACACTCATATCGATTTTTAAGAAAAATAAATGTCCACTATCCTGGATTTGAAAATATGTGTAATTTTCGTAATCGGCACCCCGAGGCACTTCGAAGATGACACCTATATCGCTTTTTAACAAAAATAAAGATTTGGTCCCCGCACAAATTTGGAACCCCTTTAGGGGAGCAGCTTAGGAAAACGCTGAAATTCCTTTTGTTATAAAACAAACAGAGAGTCTATTTACTAAGTATCAAATCTCTCACTTCCATAAAGATTTGCTCCCCGTACAAACTTTGAACCCGCTTTTCACCCCTTTAGGGGAGCAATTTTGAAAAACGCTGAAATATATCAATACCTAATATATTTAAACAGAGAGTCAATACACAAAGTTTCAAATCTCTCACTTCAATAAAAACGCATTTTCATACAAACTTTTATCCCTTATTTTACCCCCGTAGCAGATGAATGTAACCGATTAAATGTAATCGTAACGTATAAGGGTCTCGACACCAATTACAACTTTGTTCCTTTTGGTGTCGAGACCCTTGGTCCGTGGGGCCCATCAGCAAAAAATTTATATCGCTTTTTGGGAAAACGGTTGGTCGATGTTACCGGGGACAGGAGAGCTGGCAGCTTCCTCGCTCAACGCATAAGCATTGCGATTCAGCGAGGAAATGCTGCCAGCATCCTTGGTACCATGCCACAGGGGCCTATTTTAGAATTCGACTTTTAGTTTGTTGTTTTATATAGTTATTGATTAAGTTAGTTGTTTATTTTATTCTGTAATAATTTTTATTTTTATAAGATTCTAATATGTCTTAAATTTATTAAATCATGTTTTTATTTACGACAAAAAAAAAAAAAAAAAATCGTAACGTTATAAATGTAACCGACTGTGCCAAAATCAACTCTCTAGCGTTAGCAGTTTCGGCTGTGCGTTGATGAGTCAGTCAGTCAGTCAGTGACGACTTCTTCTTTTATATGTATTCGTCCCGGTACCGTCGCACACCGGGTAGAGTCAGTCCGACCTAGGTCGGGCCTAGCTGAGTTTCTTGCTGGACTCTTCTCAGCTAGGCTAGGTTTAGTGAACCAGCGAGAAAACTCCCAGTAGCTCGATTCCACTCACACTTCAGATTCGGTTGAAACCGCTCAACCAATCTCACTGGAGCGCAAACTCTTAGAGTATTCCAATGTTCCAAACCACACGCGTGGTCGTGCCGGAGGTTTTCCCCTGGATTTTCCCCAGGCTACTCTCCAGCCGCGCACTCCTATCGCTTTATTGGGCCCGGCCTATAAAGCCACAGTCAGGTTCAAAAAAAAATCTTTTACATGTATAGTTATAATTTGTAGATACTCCGTTTCATGTATATATCCAACCCTATACATTGTCCTTTATAGGAGCACATCATTACTCTTCTACAAACTCACAAAAAGGCATGTGTTTACGGATACTAGACGACGATATTAAATACTTAAATACATAGTAAACATCCAGGGCTGAAACAAATATTCATATTTATCACACAAATATTTGCCCTCGATACCGTATTCGTCTTATAAACTCCGAAACGCCTGAACAGTTGTTGAACACACCAACTATGTATGTTGATGATACAAAACTTCCACAAAACAAAGAATAAGGGTTGAAGTGGTTCGAACTATATTTGCATATCACTCGAAACGATCACTTCGTATATCAGGAACGTGTATTTTAGGAGCGGAGCTTCGCTGTTAGCCGAGGTATTATCGATTTTGATTTCCCTAAGGTCATCAAATGTAAAGCTCATCACACAGGTAGCCTAGGTACTTTAAAAACCGGCTAAGTGGGAGTCGGACTCGCGCACGAAGGGTTCCTTTCAGGGATCGGAAACCGGTATTTTCTCCATAGAAAAATACCGGTATTATTACGGTCACCGGTTCATTATTTCGTTTTTAATGGGACAATCTAATAATACGACGTTGTTACCTAAATACATGATTCAGCCCTACGTAAAGAGCAAAAAATAATCCAAAATATTGGGTTAATTCAGGGTTTTTTAAAAATACCGGTATCGGTCCCTGGTTCCCTTTTTTTTACGTTGGGGAAATGGATTTACGCATCCCGCCTGGTTAGGGGGACCAGGGCGGGTATGACGGACTAACCACGGCAGAACACCTTGGACTACCGTCTAATACCCCAACGAGTCCCGGCTCCGTCTTGTAGAGTGAGACGCCGCAGGATCACCATCGGCATTCGACTGCGTGCGTCCCGGCGGGCAGCCCACAGGGTAATGGGCTGCAGATCTTAAGCGCCAGTAGAATGGGCGCATTTACTTCTGTGGGAACATATTTGACCCCCGCAAGGTCCCACTACGGTGGAGGCAGTAAATGCGCATAGCTCCTGGCTCTGCCTCCAGCCCGTCGCCTGCGGAACATTACGAAGGTTTCCCTACCATTATCTATATAACGGCAAAAATATCACGTTTGTTGTATGGGAGCCCCCTTAAATATAATCATTTCAACAGAAATACATCATTTCATAATTTCAACTATCTGACTATCACGGTTCGTGAGATACTGCCTAGTGACAGACGGACAGACAAACAGCGAAGACTTAGTAATAGAGTCCCGTTTTACCTTTTGGGTATGGAACCGCCAAAATAAGAGTTATTTAAGAGACATCGGCTCTGCAGTTAATCAAACGTGCGCCTGTCATGAAATATCTAAAAATCTAACTTAACTGACTGCTTGACTGCTATACTAGTAAGGTATTTAAGGGTTTTGGCTCTGTTACTCGAGCGACTGCAATAGAAGCGTTACTAGACTACGGTGTCTGCTTACCCTGATGGTAAGCAGAAGCCGTAAGACTATTTGCCGTTCTTTGTATAGATAATTGGCTATACACATGTGCTATTACCGAATATTCCCAGGCTTGATGTTAGCCCGATGACCGACGTTATGTAATAAGAATAGTCCTCTTTCGGTACGAAGCACGCGATATTTAGATTTACATTCAACCTACTTATAACAACACGTTAACCTCATTTATCAGCCGTAATTTAGGTTTGAAACTGTTTTTAAACTTTCAAATCAGGGACCGATATCGGTATTTTTAAAAAACCCTGAATTAGCCCTATATTTTGGATTATTTTTTGCTCTTTACGTTGGCTCAATCATGTATTTAGGTAACAACGTCGTTTTATTAGATAGTCCCATTAAAAACGAGATAATGAACCGGTAACCGTAATAATACCGGTATTTTTCTGTGGAGAAAATACCGGTATCCGATCCCTGTTTCAAATACTGACTTTTGGACGACCACTTTAGTCTAGTTTGTAGTGAATGTAGTGGACCCCTGCCTACGAAGCTGGTGGTCCCAGCCCGGTCAAGACCTGTACTTCGAACTTCGAAATCCGAACTGCGTATCGTGCCGTCCCTTTCACTCTCGTGTTGAGTGAACGGGACGGCACGATACGAAGCTCGGATTTCGAATTTCGGACTAGCTAATCATTATTTGTTCCTGAGTCTTGGATATCTTCTATGTTTATACATTCAGAGCTTGCGACAAATCCGATAGTTCTGATTTTTTGCAGACTTGTTTATGAAGTTAGCCCAATGAATAATCCAAGTTTGTGACCTTGAGCGCCGAACGTAACTTTGTCCAAAATCGTTAAACCGATTATAACCCTAAAAGATGATAATGCTTTCTCAGGGCGTTTTAAAGAAGATTAATTATGCTACAATATGAGATTAGGATTGTCTCTGTAGACCCAATAGTTTCCGCGATAAAGACTTTCAAAGTTTGCGAAATCGAAAAAGTGATAAACTTTGAAAGGCTTTATCACGGAAACTATTTAGTCTACCGAAACAAGTTTAGTCTCATATTGTAGGAAATTTAGTCTAGTTATACTTCGTTAATAGGGTCGCTAGGCCAGTTACGCGGCCTGTGTCAGTTTGCGGCCTTCTGAAGAACGAACACTTTTTCAATTAAACATGCCCTAAAGAAATAGTGAGTCGTATGCGTTTTAATTAGTAGCTATTGGATAGGAATATATTAAAAAAGCAAGAAAATATCCTTTCAGTTCAACTCATCCAAGTGGCCACAAACTGGCGCATCAAATTAACAGGCCGTAAACCCACCTACCGAACCTATGAATGGAAAGTGTCATAAACGTTGTCTATACTTTCTGTAATGATACTGTTATTTTATATACATAGAATATTGTTTTGAAAAAATAACACCTCGCCGAGTTTCTTACGCCGGTTCTTCTCGAGGCAGAGATTTATTTTATGAACCGGTGGTAGTTTTGTGACATTCATATGTGCATATAATATCCTTAAATACTATATTTATTTTTATTGAAACAAATGAAAATAAAATACTATAACAATTACATACTATTAATATAAGTCTTAAGTCTATAAAAATAAAAAATAAATTAAAAACTAAACTAAATCTAAAAATGGCCCCTGCGGCATTGTGCCGAAGACGCTGGCAGCATTTCCTCGCTGAATAGTAAGACTAATTTTCTGTGCGAGGTAGCTGCCAGCTCTTCGGTCACCGGTAGTATCTTTAAGCCTCTTCGCGATTTCTTGGAATTATTATCCTTAAATTGAAGAATGATAATTTCATTTCATATACTACGCTTATTATTTTTTTCTTTTTTGAACCTGACCGTGGCTTTATAAGCCTGGTGGGCTAGCACAACTTGCCGCCAAGTCGTATTTCGCGCGACTCAGCGATTCCTGTCTTACTCGAACTGTGCGAATTAGAAAGAGGAGGGTAGATTCTTCTCTACTCGCGTCGCGTCGCAGCGGCAGTTGTGCTAGGCTGGCCCAATAAAGCGATAGGAGTGCGCAGTTAGAGGAAAATCCAGGGGAAAACCTCCGACACGACCACGCGTGTGGTTTAGAACACTGGAATACTCTAACCCGCTTATTCATAAAACTTAACAAACCTCTGCTAACTAAAATGTTCTTTTTCCCATTCTCACAAACGTCAATGTCAAAGTGACAAATAAGGACAAATGAACTTTAGCGGTTTGTTAACTAATACATGTTTGATAGACGTTTATGAATACGGGGGTAAGAGTTTGCGCTCCAGTGAGAATGGTTGAACGGTTTCAACCGAATCTAAGGTGTGAGTGGAATCGAGCTACGGAAGTTTTGGCGCTGGTTCACTAAACCTAGCCTAGCTGAGAAGAGTCCAGCAAAAAACTCGGCTAGGCCCGACCTGGGACGGACTGACTCTACCCGGTGTGCGGCGGTACCGGGACGAATAGAGACTATATGTGTCAGTGTTGTAGTGATCGCGCGGTGGACGTCCCCACCGGCGGGAATACGCTTATTTATATTTGTGTATTTACCCGTCGTTATACATAAATATCCCTTACGTCATTACGCAATCTCATCGTAAGCGTTTATTATATCTCGTACATATCCTATCCTCAAAATGGTACCTTCTTGACAGATAAGGTAATTTATGTATATACCTGCGTAATATAAATCCCTAATTAATCCGGAATAATTAGGTACAGTGGATTTTAATAACCACAGAAAACATAGCAATAACATTAACGCTATCTTTACTAATGTTTTATTCAGAAACACGAAGATTATAATGAGCCTACGCGATTTTAATCTCGGCAGTTAGGCGCTGTTGACGACCACAGAGATAATATTTAATAGACGTTGCATTGTATCGCATGTTGTATGAACACCGAGCGAGTCACTAGGATATTTTATTTTCACACAGGATAATTAATATTTAATGCCTTCAAAAATGGTCCAATCAAAGTTTCGTGATGGAATAATACATCGAATATATTATTAAATAAACACAAGATACATACTTACAACTACAACAAATAAAACAAAGAAACAAATAAAAACAATTATAAAAAAAACACTCCATCTAAAAGTTCTGCCTGCGGCATGGACCCCAAAACGCTGGCGGCGTTGCCCCTCTAAACCGCAAGAGCAATCCGTTGGGAGAGGTACGCGCCAGCTCTGGGGTTCCCTGAGGCGTGGACCAGCCGTGACGATAAGGCCTTCATGAAGGTTTTCATGTCGGCTGACCAGAGTCCCATGGTTTCCACTGCAAGCGCCGCAAACTCGTAGCTCTCTACTAGAGAGGAGTTATTGCGGCGCTTGAGTATTTGGGCCTGATCAGCCTGATGGAATTGAAATAAAGTTTTAGATATACCTAGATACAGATAAAATACAAAATATGTAGATTTGTACAGAGTAATCTATTGGTATTGACAATTTTAAATAGAGTCCAAAATTGACAAATGACCTACATTCAAATTTTTCGACTGCACATGACTATTGGCACGCGACGATACGCTTGTGTGATCTATCTAACTGTACGTCTATCCGATGTTGACGACCCGTACTAATTGGTCTATTGATAAAATTGTGGTGACACGAATATTAACAAGTTTGTTCCATTTAGTTACACAAATACACAATTAGTTGTGACCTTTGTCATCTAGTGGGCACTTCTATCATAATCATTTATTTGTATAATCAAATATATTACATTTACACAGATGTTATTTGCAAAGTAAGAGGTATTGATACCCTGGTAGGGCATAGCAAAAATATCTTACAGACTAAATTTACATGTCGATTAGAATTAAAATTAAAAAAAATGTCAAGGGTTGTCTCATAAATAAAATAAAATAAAATAAATCAAAATCTCTTCTCGGCACGCAGTTTGTAAGGACTTGTTTACCCTTTGGGCACGGAACCCTAAAAATAATAGGTAGAAAGGACTTATATATGATAGTATCTAGATTCCATACCCAATTAGATTACGATGATTCATATTTACAAGCTATAATAATAGTTAAATAAAAATAGCTTAAATAATATTAAAACTAAATTGAGCCGTCCTCTCCCGAAAAAAATTAAACATTAGTATTCTTTTGTAATGATCCCTGGGATCCCAGGGACCGGTAGACGAAACGGGGGCTAAAACAGGCCCTTGAGGCATGGTTGGGGCATGGTACCGAGGATGCTTGTTCTGGTGGTGTGCAGTTCTGGTGGTGTGCAAAGATCGTTCCCAGGACTCTGTCTAAAAGCGACCGGTGGAACACCACAGGGGTTTTAGTCCGTGCGAGTCGGACATACCCACTCGGCTTCTCCCGGGCTGAGTGGGATCCATAACGGATTTCCCCTGGGTAAAAAAAAGGTACCGAGGATACTGGCGGCAAAAATTTAAATAAATTCGCCGAATAAAAATCTCATCAGTCGTAAACAAAGCTTCCACCGAAGACGTGACAGTTGAATGATTTTAAAAGATGCCCGTTTAGACCAGGGACCGATACCGGTATTTAAAAAAAACCCTGAATTATCCCAATATATATATTGGACTATTTTTTGCTCTTTACGTAGGGCTGAATCATGTATTTAGGTAACAACGTCGTATTATTAGATTGTCCCATTAAAAACGAAATAATGAACCAGTGACCGTAATAATACCGGTATTTTTCTATGGAGAAAATACCGGTATCCGATCCCTGGTTTAGACGTTTTGATCTCTTTTTGTCTTTGACCTAACATTATCACATTACGCGGGGTCGGTTTCCCCAATCATGCCACTGTGTTTTTTAGTTATTTTCTACCGTTTCCGTCCACCCACTCTGTAGGTTTTATGATGTCATTATGTTCCTAGTGTGAGTAAGGTCGCCAAGGTTCCGAAAATGCTCAAGTGGAGGAGCTATACAGGGCGTCCCACGGCTATGCCACATGGAGGGAAAGTACCTTGAATATTGTAGATGGAACATTTTACTGAAAGAAGACATTATTTGAATCTAAAAAACAATTTAAACTGAATTCACAGATATTTCAATAATTTTGTGGTTGAACCGGGAATCGAACCCTTTACACGTGATCAATTGATTAATTTTGTATTAAAAATGTTAAAATTCATGGTCTTCCTTTTATTTCTGATACTATGTTATTTAGCAAAAAATAATCCATATGATAATTTTTTATTTTTCTTGTGTAACGGGTTCGATTCCCGGTTCACGGTTTAATTATTATTTAAATATCTGTCAATGCAGTTTAAATTGTTTTTAAAATTAAAATAATGTCTTCTTTCAGTAAAATGTTCCATCTACAATATTCAAGGTACGTTCCCTCCATGTGGCATAGCCGTTGGACACCCTGTATACATTTGTCTTTGTCAACATAACGAATTCTCAAAATAGAGCTTTGCTTTCATATATCGTAGCCTGTATCTGCTAACCATCACGTATGCTTGTTCCTCGCCATAATAATATTAAATACCATAAATCGGGGTTACATTCAAACTGAGGGGCGACTTTAAACAATCATTTTCATGACGTTTTAATTTTTATTTGTTTAAACTGGATTCAGTGTTATGTATTTCGGGCTCTGATGGGGCTGCCGTGTTCGTGTAGTGCTTCTGCCATGTTCGCAGAAGCCAGAGATTCCGACTTCTCTGTGATGCGAGCTCGCATCGCCTCCTTCTGGGAGGTCATGCGCCGCTCAAACGCAAAGCTTGGAGAACGTGTGTCGCGACATAAACACCCCTATTTTTAGGTATTAGCTATCTGTGCACCAGACCAAGAATAAGTAATAATAGTTACCTAGTTTTTATACAATTCTTTATTTTATTTTACCGTCACATGCTTTTTGAAAATAAAACTTTATTATTTTTATCTCTTTATTCATTCAATTTCTTATGTTAGGTTTTTTACAATAGCTTTATAAAAATACATCTACAAAATATAAAAATTTTATAAAAATGCCTAACCTAGAGCCTGCAGCGTGGCGGGGCCTAAGCTAATTATTATTAATATTTTTCATTAAGTTATTCATTTAACTCAAAAATAAAAAATTAAAGTAGGCATATACATTTATTTCGCCAATCTGTGTATACAGTTTGTTGGCGAGTATATAAAGCGCTCTCTTACTTACAGGTTTGAACCTTACACCTACTTCTTTCATATAGACTAACAAACTAATTTAGTTTTTTTGAATATAAAATACCGACGTGTCAGTGAGTGGGTCCATTAGTGCATTAAAAAATATAAATTAATTTAAGAATATATTATTTCACGTTTTTATGTACCTAAACTACCATGTAACTAACAATAACTACATAATTAATTATCATATTGTGATGTGCGCACCGACGATTCTCGCCACGCCACTAAGATTTTGTATTTGTTGTGAATAACAGTCTTGTTGCAATAAGGTTCGCAAACGGCCAGTTAAACGTATCGGCGGTGGCACCCTCACTATGCTCGATATAAAATTATTCTTAATAAACACTAATACTACTATGAAAGCAGATAATTCTCTAGTTATATGTGTAATATACCTTCGTAAATTTCCTAACTATTTACTATACTGAATCAAACTAGAAATACTATATAAGTGTTTTAAATCTATCAATGTGACCCCGATTTTTCCTAAAGTCACCCCAGTTTACCGTACAAATATAAGTATAACTAAGCGGCAGCGGGACAATCAAGACTGCGGAGAATTGAAATTAATCGAAAATATCTTCCGTTTTATATCATTTACTAGAGTGCTATCTATAACCGAATAGCGGAAAAGCGTTTCCACAATTTCACCAAGATGGCACTCTAGTAAATGATGTATAACAAATTCACCAGACAACTGACCGGCCTTATTCTATTTTATATTGTATAGATATTCGGTTCACTAAAGCTGACGCTGAAAATGTCTGAAACTCTCAATAATGCCTTTGGTTAAGGATTAGACTAGATAACGTCCCCAAAAGTTATAAGTTTAGTTTCTCTTCTTAAATATCGTGAAAGAAAGAGGGTTTTTTTCTTCGTTGTCAAATCCTACTCCTATCCCTACTAATATTATGAGCGTGAGTTTGTATGTTTGTTTCAATCACGCATAAACGGCTTTACGAATTTTAATGAAATTCGGCGTAGATATATTTCAAACCCTCGATAACAAATGTCATGTCCCAAAGTTATTCGATTCGGGGTGGAATATAAACAAGAGTCCACAATGGGGGCTATCGTTTTTGTGCTCACCAGTTGGCGCCGCTGTCGAGTAAAGTCCAGCTGTCAAAAATTGTTATTGATTATTATGGACATGAGAACGAAGTTTACATGGCGTTTTATAAGAGCAGGCCGAATCGATTTTCTTAATCATCCCATATATTTAATAACCCTCAATGTTTGTATGTTTGCAGGTCCGGTGGTGAACCAGGAAGCCATCGAAGACCGCAGCACCTCGCTCCACTGCGACGCATCCCTCGAAACCTCCTCGGACGAGCTCATGCTACTCGTCTGGTATAAGAATGACGTACCGATTTATAGGTACGTATTTTTAGGGTTCCGTAGCCAAAATGAAAACGGAACTTACCCCAATATTCATAAAACTTAACAAACCTCTGCTAACTAAAATGTCTGTTGTCACTGTCTCGCAAGCACATGTGTCAAAGTGACAGATAAGGACAAACAAACTTTAGCGGCTAGTTAACTAATATAGGTTTGACAGACGTTTATGAATAAGGGAGTTACAGTTTAGTCATGTCTGCCCGTCCCTCCGTCCGTATGTCATAGACAGTTTACTGCAGCCTATAAATAGGATCGCTAGGCCAGTTACGCGGCCTGCGTCAGTTTGCGGCCTTCTGAAGAACGAAGCTTTTTCAATTAAAGATATTTACATTTTTACATGACCTAAAGAAATAGTCAGTCGTATGCGTTTTAATCAGTAGCAATTGAATTAGAATCAATTAAAAAAGCAAGACAATATCCTTTCAGTTCATCAACTCATCCAAGTGGCCGCAAACTGGCGCATCAAATTAACAGGCCGTAAACCCACTTACCGACCCTACTACAATTATCAAAGTTGGTAGGAAGGTGAAATGTAAATATAATAAATAAACGTCTACATAAAAGTGAAGTGAAATTACAAAAAAATAATCAATTAGGGGGTACTCCATACATGTATACGGTGGATAAAAAAAAATTCAACGCACAGGGTATCCATGTATAGGCTTTTAAAAATGTTATGAAGGTTTTTAATTAACTTTTTAGTTTTAAATAGATATCAATTAAAAGTGACTAACATTAGGACATTTACCTTACTTTAGAGAGCGCTCGTGGCCCATCGGCGCCCGCGTACCACGTGCGGTATGCAAAGTTAAGCAACGTCGGTTCAGGTCAGTTCTTGGATGGGTAACCGCTTTGAGTGGTTATTTAACTGAGCGCTCCCGCATTGGTAGGCACGTAAAGCCGTTGATCTCGGCTGCTGTCTACGATAGCAATTGTTAAGCCAAGTTAGTGGCCTTCGGGTTGCTTGAGAACTTCTAATAGTCAAGTTGCCCACTCACTTGACAAGGGGGGTCGAAGTTGCACTACGTCTGTAGGGAGTACCCATCGTTACCCTACACGTGACCCCTAGGTGGTGCTAAAAGTGCAACAAAAACTGGCGACCATACTGGCTTCCCGAAGATCTCATGGTTCGAAGTAATTGCCATACGACAAATAGAAAAAATAACCTAACACTAATACAGGTATTTGGGTCATTCTACTTTTTTATGACCACTTTTCTATTACCAAAAAAAATCTATGATATGTATTGAATTAGTGTACATAAATAGGATTTCGAAATAGCACCTGAACCTAATAAAAGGAATTTATAGGTAAACATACTTAAATATTAACATATTGCTGCAAAAGTTGGGTAACACAGTGGTAAAAATTATTTTTTCATACAAATAAATGGTGAGACATCCAAGGACCACTGAGTTACTCGATTTATGGGTATTAGCTGTGGTTCATTAATTATCAAAACTATCGCAATTGATACTGCAATTAGACCTCTTTCTAAATAACAATACAAAAATATGAAGTGAAGGCCAAGTATACCAAAATCTACATTTAAAAAAAGTGTCTCAAAATTATGTACATGAAAAAGTAGAATGGCCCATTTATTTTAATACAGACTAGAAAAGTTCATGCTCTACTATTTTGTGTATGTTTAATGGTAAAATTTAGTCTTTCACCGACTTCCGCCATTCCACAGAGTATCTGGAAGATATCAGGCCGACAGCCTATCCGTATCGAAGCATTTCTTCCTTCACAATATTCATGGTGTTACACTCGCAGGCAAATAAAATGGTGGGAAATCTGTCCATTCCTAAATATTTCAAAAATGGAAAGAGATTTTTACAATAGGTGTCTTCAACAAATTAACCTTGCACCTATAGTTAAGTAACGATTTTTCAAACGCCAGATAAAATTATACGTCAGTTAAAATAATTGCTGTCACTTTCTAATGACATATGAAAGAAAAGGACAGAGCTAACATTTATCTAACAGATACTTTTATCTGGGAATTGAAAAGTCGGCCCTAAGTATTTATAGTAATAGTGTTATATATGAGTACCTACTCCTATATGGAATCCTATATGTTAATAATAAATTAAATTGACTAATGTACTTGAAAGTTAAAATTTTTTGAATTGTAACTTTTCTCATTGAATAAATATGTAATTATGATTTATATCATATTACTGTACACGTATTTCATAAATAAATGAAAGTCAGTTCTTCAGTGTTTCACAGAACAATTTTAATAAATTTTAAGTAATATTCTCTAAGAAAATTCATTACAAGATCCACAGAGGTATAAAACGTGTTGTGTATTCATTGCAAAATTACCTAATTAATATTCAATTCCTTACAAAATAAGTTTAGTGACAAAAACGAAAAAACAATACTTTACTTACATTGCAATATAAAATTAGGAGCACCATTTTTCATCACAATTTTCACGCTTCTGAGCAGAATAAATCCGAAATTAATCTCACCAGATTACAAAAAAGTTTCAACCTATTTTATTGTCCTGCAGTGTACTCACCTTATCTTTGATCTCGTCGCTTGACACCGCTAAGTAGTTTATAGCCCCAACCGATGGCGAAACCCGTATATTGATATAAATGACTAAAAACGCGAAACGAGTTCCACAGGTTTTTATGGCCACGCCACGTTATGAGATAGACTAAGATTACTCCATTAATGGAAAATCTCAATAGTAAATTCCTGACGTGATTGAAACGTAGAAAGAGGATTAGATAAAAGGAGGATTAGCGAATCACCAAGGGAGACGGACGTATGATAGGCTGTCTAAATTGAGATGTATCAGAAGACTAATATAGATATAGCACAATTCTGACATCTCATAATTAGTCGTGCTGTATATACATTGGCGCCAAATTTAACTTAAGCCAATGGGGGCTATCACGTATGAATTCGCCGCTAGAGGCGCTTCTGTAGCGTGAGGTCTTCGAAGTGTAAAATGTCACTCTTTGTGGTTGCGCTACGCGGGCTAATATCTAATTGGAACAATATGGTGATTATTTTGCAATACCTGAGCTTGATTAGAGCAAATATGAGTTACGGGTCAATGACTGTCAGTGATCAATGAGTGAGACACTTTTGTCTTTCAAACAAAACGGGACTGCGCTACAATGCGGGATGTTCGATATTTTTACGATACGGTTTTAAGGTATTAAATATGATTTAAATGTAAACTTCGTTCTCATGCTCATAATGACCATTAGCAATTTTTGACAGCTGAACCTTACTCGACAGTGGCGCCAACTGGTGAGCACAATAACGATAGCCCTCATCGGCTTACACACACACATTGATGACGTTTCGGTGACACAGGCCGGTGATAAATAATGCGCGATGAGGGACGGGAGATGACTGCATCTCGTTCCCACGTGTGATGGTGTATATGCTTGCATCTCTTTCGCGCATATTTGTATCTGTGTATTGCTGGATCAAGTCGTATCCTTACTTCATGGATGGAAATAAAGTAATATGGATATAAGATGCACTAGATTTAGTCTCGAATCACTGTAAATCTTACTGTAATATTGCATTCTTTTATGGTTCAAATAAATAAATACGGTGAGGTGAGCTCAGTTTCGAAATAAACTTGCATTCAAGATATTCTGTTTTGTCTCTGCTTATGCGTAGACCGTTTAATAGTTACGTAGAGGGTAAAATGGGACCTTACTTGTTTGTGCTCTAGAACATAAAAAAAAATATTTATTTATTGCATCTATGGTATTACAAATCTTATATAATATGTTCAGTCCCACATGGGCCCTGTTAGGGCATAGCATTAATATTTTTGACTAAGAATATTAGTAATACATGCATCGTTATTTTAATTACATAGTAGTTTGTGGAGTCCGGTCTGTTCATGCTTGCTAGGACATAGTGACTACGTTAATACTAGTGTCTTTTTATAGGGGATTGACGAGAGATATCATCCTGTTGTGGATTCGTTTTTATTATCAGTGACTTAGAGACCAGATACATCTCTAACAATATTAAATTAATCTTAATTTTGACGCTCAGAGACAATGTACATCTCTGGGATATTATATTAATTTCTTTATACTCCTTTTTTAATCTTGAGACCTTATACATCTCTAACTTTACTGATGTTGTAATATTTGTAATAGATAACGTTGCAAGTTTATGTTCACTGTATGACATTAATTTTGTTATAATTGTAAACTCGAAATTATTATTCTTTCTTGAACTGTAAATTAATATTTTGACATGAAAAATGTATTATTATAGTTAGACTTTTTTAAATTGTAAATTAATATTTTGACATGTAAAAGTGCCCTTGTGGCCTATTTGCAGAATAAATGTGTGATTTTGATTTTGATAAAGAGATACATTTCAGTGAATGGTTACAAATCAATTGAATATTATTTTCACATCATCTATTATCCGTTACATTATTTTATTATATTCGGCATTTTATTTGTACAGTGTATATATATTTATAAATATTATTAAATTGCTCGTTAAATTGGTAAACTTTACGAGCATGACCAGTGAATTTTTTTTAACCTAACATGACATTTGACAGAAACTTTTGTTCCAGTTACGACGCCCGCTCTCGCTCCGAGTGGTCAAACGACACATTCAACAGCACCGGCAGGGTTAAAGCGGATGTCTTCCAGCAGCCAACGACCCTCACCGTGTCAGCGCTGAGGAAAGATGACCAGGCGCTGTACCACTGCCGGGTGGACTTCGTACAGGCGCCGACTAGGAATCTGGGGGTTAACTTGACTATAGTTGGTGAGTTGATGAAGACTGTAATAAAAAAAAAAGAAAAAAGAAAAACATTTATTCGTGACACAGACACAGTACAAATTAACATAACACCAAAATACAGAAAATAGCCACGAAATAGCCCCAAATCAGCATAGTGCTAGCCATTGGCTAGCGCTGGTTCTCCTTTGGGACCACGAGAAGCCACGAAAGACAAAAAACACTAAAGTCACAAACAACATAACAATTAAATAAATATCATAATTTACAATTTAAACAGACAAGAACAGACAAACATGAACGCGACCTTAAACAATCTTTAAATATCTGTGGTCTGTCACAAGTCGCAACTAGCGCCAGCGGACAACCACTAAAACAGTGACAGATTACGCGATTTCGTGAAATGAGAATGGAGGCATTAGGTTAGCGCCATATGACAATATTAAAATTACTGATTAAAACTAAACACATAAGCAAATGAAATGTCTGCGTTGTAGTCACAAAACGAGACAGAGAATAGCCACCAATCAATCATGCAAATGGTGCATAACCCAGTGGTAAGATAATGAATACTTATTGTTACAGACAGCTAGTTTCCAATCTGCAATTTTCCTCTCTCTTTTGATGTAATACCAATCGTAGGTTCGTAGGGAGCCGAGTCGAACCGGAGCTACCAAGAAGTAAGACAACCGCTTAGATGAGAAAGAGGAAGGGCGAGAGGGTGAGAAAGAGATAAAGAGACACTGCTTACGAAGCTGGACGTTGCCAGCAGGCCTCGGAAACAGGTTTCGTCTTCATACAATTAACCGGTTAAAAATTTCGGTTAATTGCGTTTTACGATATTATTTCGTACTTTAAATCACTTATTTCATAGATGAAGGTTAACACAAAACAAATCTTAAAATAAGAATGGAGATATGACAAATACTTTAAGAGACATTTCAAAAATAGGAAAAAGCGGTTCCGAACCCTGGTTGCCAGGCTTGTATCCCGGTTAAGGCGTATATTAGTGTGATAAACACTTAGATAACCTATGGATAAACACGAATATTTTTCTGTGTCTTAGATGTTTTCTTTTTATTTAAGTATTTATTATTATTTAATGGACACCTGATGAATGATTGGACACGTGATGCGGAACTGTCGTAGCTTTTTGTGAACATTTTAGAGGGCAAATTTAAGGAAGAAATGGTACCTACTTCAAACAATACACGAGAGAATTTTGTGCCGCGTCGTATCAGGAGGCTAAAAACTGACAGAGAATCGGGAAAAATGGCGATTACTCCACCCACAAGAGCACAGCTCTTAAGTTTGATGATGGTTATGATGATTAGTATCCAATACCCATAAAACAAACTGCCTACTCTGGGACGAGGTCGATTTGTGTAAGATTGTCTTTTATTTATTTTATTTTCATTTGATCTGGCGGAATATGACTATTTGCTTGTGAGTTCATGTCCGAGCCAGACCGATTTGACATTTATCTCGTTGACCGGTCAACGCATCCTTGCGACACGCAAAATATATTTAGTTACCATTTATGGCCCTGTGTTTGGCTTCGGACTCATCATTTCTTATGTCTGATTCACACCGCACAGAAACGAAAGCTTCATATATAACTCATGCAGTTAACGAACGTAAAATGCAAGTGGAAAATAACTTTAACACTTTACGATGCATAGAATTCCCGAACTATGAATGTTAGCGAGCAAGGTTGCCAGAGCTCCGGAGGATGCACTGTGTTGAGAGCGTGTGACCTAAATTTGTCCCTTCTGCTGCCAACACAGTGAATCCTCAAATTTTATAAAGGGTCGGTAACGCGCACGTTACTCCTTTGGAGTTGCGGGAGTCTATAGGCTGCGGTGTCCGCTTACCATCAGGTAGACCGTACGCTTATTTACCACCGGCGTTGTATAAAAAAAACTATGAATGCATGCAATGTCAGCATCAAAAATAACTAGGCATATGAAGAGTTCAAAAGTCTTTTTTTTTTATCGTATAGCAATTTTATCGTTTGTTGCCAGTTTTCTTGCACCGTTTAGCACCACGCGTCACGTGTAGGGTAACGGCGGGTACTCCCTACGGACATGGTGCAACTTCGACCCCCCTTGTCAAGTGAGTGGGCAACTTGACTGTTAGAAGTTCTCAAGCCGCCCGAAGGCCTGTAACTTGGCTTAACGATTTTTATCATAGACAGCAGCCGGGATCAACGGCTTAAAGTGTCTTCCAAAGCTTGGGAGCGCTCAGTTAATAACCACTCAAAGCGGTCACATCCAAGAACTGACCTCGGCCAACGTTGCTTAAGCTCGCATACCGCACGCGGTACGCAGACGCCGCTGGGCCACGTTCGCTCATTGTATTGTAGTCTTTATTGTAATAGTATAAGAGCTTTTGACCTGTTAGATGAGAACTTGCTTCAGTATTTGTAAGTAAACATCAAGCAATATTTTGACGGTAACTTGTTAAGATAGGACCATTGTCCATAATGTTGCCAGAGTAATAAATAACGGTCATAAAAGTTAAAAGTAATGTTAAAAACTCGACTGTTTATTAAAATATTATCTACCACATCTCTGTTAAGACAACTTTAAGACTAATATATCATCTCATAATAAATTTACAATTTTTTTTCTTCCTTCTTCTTACATTTTGACCGACCGGTTTAGCCTAATGGGTAGTGCACCTGCCTGTGAAGCTGACGGTCCTGGTTTCGAATCCCGGTCAGGGCAAATATTTGTGTGATGAGCATGAATATTTGTTTCTGAGTCTTGGATGTTTTCTATGTATTTATATCTATTAAATATATCGTCGTCTAGTACCCATAACACAAGCCTTCTTGAGCTTACTGTGGGGCTAGTTCGATTTGTGTAAGATTGTCCTCTAATATTTATTTATTTATTATTTTGTTTGACAGAAAAGTGCCGTTAAACCCTATCGGGTTTATATCGACACCACAATCGTGGACAATAAAGTTAGTAGATTTACCTACATAAAATGAGCTAAAACTTAGTAGCTCTGTGATACCTGTGACCTTCTAACACAAACGGGCATAAAACAAAGCGCAGCATGCAGGTTCTGCCAAGAATCGGAGGAAACTGCCATCCATATCCTCTGCTCATGTGGACCACATGCGCAAAAGAAGTATCTACCTAGGTAGGCACATCATGCCCCCAGAGGAGAAACAGATTGCGACCCAAAGAATCTGGAAATTCCTGGAAGCAACGGGTATAAGCAAAGAACTTTAAGGGCTGCCACAATAGATCAATACTGGTCGAGGCGGCAACGAAGGCCCACAACAAACAATAATAATAATAATACCTGTGACTTTGCGAGTGATTTTTGTACGTATTCAACTTCCGTGTCTCCGCCATTTTGCAAAACTCCATAAAATTATCGAACCTGCTCGCAAAATTTCACGAGAAACTGTTGAGAAATGCGATCTGTAGGGGAGAACAGCCGGTCATCCAACAAAAATAAGTAAGCATTTATTCAATAAATAAATAAATAAATAAATATTAGAGGACAATCTTACACAAATCGAACTAGCCCCACAGTAAGCTCAAGAAGGCTTGTGTTGTGGGTACTAGACGACGATATATTTAATAGATATAAATACTTAGATACATAGAAAACATCCAAGACTCAGAAACAAATATTCATGCTCATCACACAAATATTTGCCCTGACCGGGATTCGAACCCAGGACCGTCAGCTTCACAGGCAGGTGCACTACCCACTAGGCTAAACCGGTCGTCAATTCAATAAACTGAAACGGGGACGAACGTAATCATAAAAATCTGAACAGTCATTAAATAGGTGTAGTGTTTAAAAATCCTATTATATTTTTTTGTTTCTTTTTTATGTATGTTTCTTCTTCTTGTTTTTTTTAATATTGCTACAAAAACGTTTTTGATTTATATTTTTGTCTGGGAGGCGACGGCTTAATAACGATCTCTTTATAACTCATGTTGTCAATATCATGTTTCTTGCTTACCGCGAACCGAAAACGAACGTATCTTCCTCCCGTAAAAGTGCGGCCATTGCGGCCTACATGCAGAATAAATGTCATTTATTTCATTTATTAACCAGAGAGGGAGTTATTAACTAATATTAATTATTTTCTTCGCAAAAATAAAAGCTCTGTGCCTTATTACATGTTATATCACTACATAGCATAAAACAAAGTCGCTTTCTCTGTCCCTATATCCCTATGTATGCTTAAATCTTTAAAACTACACAACGGATTTTGATGCGGTTTTTTTTAATAGAGTGATTGAAGAGGAAGGTTTATATGTATAATAACATCCATTAAATAGTGCACGCGTGCGAAGCCGGGGCGGGTCGCGCTAGTTAAAATTAAAACACATCGTGACAATGTTTTTTAACAAATTTTTTATATATACCCTAACAAACCGGTAAGCTGTTTATTTAGTAACATAATTTGAATCTACAAATGATTTCCCCAACTAGTCTAACTGGTCGCAAACTGGCACACTCAACTAGATGATTCAGCCAGCATAATATATGTTTAGTGAATTAACTTGGGTCTGTCTATTCGCGAGCTCTGTCACTTGATGAGCGGTTAGAATGGATGAGGGCCCAAATTTAATTATTTTCATCGTGTTCTTATGTAGCCAATTTATCTTATTCAATCTGAAACGATAATCATTTTTTATCTGATTCGTAAACTGTCGATTACATTGCGTATCCGGGGTCATCAGGGTTCACTTTTGTACTATCTATAACGATGGATGATTGTAATTAATCATCCACTTTTGTGAATATACTACTTATCGTAGATTAAAACTAATTGATTAAAATTTGACAATAGAAGTTTGTATTAGGTTTGTACCATTCTATTTAAAAGCAAATTGATTTAACTCTGTAGCTACTGTATCTATTGTTTGATAGGTATGGATCAGAGTCAATAAAAGAAACAGCACAGTTTTGTCAATATGCATGATGATCTACGTTAGATCTAAATGTCACTTATAAATAAAATGGACTCAATCTCACATTAGTCGGGGTTTTAGAAAGATCGGTTGGATCTCCGCTCACTGCATTTTTAGGGTTCCGTAGTTGAAGGGTGCAAACCTATGCTTGAGATCCAAGTAAATCCGGACTTGAAGATTTAAATTATTCGGATCCGTAAGCGGTGCCGATTCATTATCAACTCTTTTCAAATTAAGATTCGAAAAGAGTCCTCGGATTCGGTAAGCCTTAGGAATTATTAACCGTCGTACGGAGCCGAATGAATGGTTTGCGCCGGTATCGCGGACCTAAGGTAATTTGATGGAAATCGTATATTTCTATCAAATCTGGAGTTAATAGAATCAAATGATTCGAAGAACCATTAAGATCACTGGATTTGTATTGAAATCGGCGAGTCCGGAGAGAAATGGTTTGAGGGATTCAACTGAGTCGAAGAGTCGGTAAGCCGAGTCGGTACCGATAGCGGAGCTAGATTTAGTGATTAGATATGCTCCTCGGATTCGAGTTACCCATCTCTATTCATCTCTGTTGTCTGTCCGTCGTCTGTCTCACAAGTTTTATAGCCCACAGTCTTCAATTTTTCACAGAATATGCATCTTATTGACCCAAAACCATACAAATTGTCCCACGTTCCGATTGGCTGTCGATGTGTTTTGTGATTGGTGGTTTTAATAGGGGGAAATATTCTATAGGTCAAATTGAACTGTTTTGTGAATCATAAATATGTGGGTTTATTTTCCCTAGGGGCTAAATTTATTACTTGCTTGATAATTAATATGCCACACTTTTCGAGAATGAGAAGTGAAAAAATATTTAATAAATAACAGTAAACATTTATGGACAATCTTACACAAATCGACCTAGTCCCAAACTAAGCAAAGCTTGTACCATGGGTACTAGGCGACGATATACATACTTAATATAGATAAACAGATATAGTGTTTGTGTTTTCCTGGTGTCCAAGGCGCTTGTTACGACTTCTTTCAACATGGTCGTTAGTGTTTTTGCGGTTACCCCAACAATAGCATTGTTTTCTTTAAGTGGATCGACCGTAATTGAAAAACAACGACTATACTTAAATACATACATAGGTAAATGTATCACAAGTACACCGTTTTCATTTAATTTGGGACTTGAGTATTCATTTTTAAACACAAATGATTCCCTTATGACCTCAGTAATTTAAAATTAATATCGTGTGCCTAAACCCTTTATTTCGGAATGCCCACTCTTATTAACTGGGAGCCAGAAAATTTAAATCAGATTAGGTATCCTTTCCACAAAAAGCGTCAATTCATTCCCCTTTTGTTTAATGAATACTCCACCGAACCGATTAATAACTTAAGCTTTCCATGCGCATATTAGGTTATTAATAAACAATTTTTAACTCGAAACTTCTAATTAAATATAAGCATACCTTTCAAAGGTATTAGCCTAAACTCATTGTATGGAAATCCAATACACTTCATTAATTTTCTCTATTTGTACCTTCTCAAAAACATTCGCCATCATGCCGCGAAATTCAATATTATGAATTTCAACATGAATTCGATAAATGGTTGATTCGGACTCTTGACTCTATTAGCATAAATATTTACTTTAGCTACTTAGTAGGAGTCATACTAACTTAAAGAAACCAACATAAGGGCGGGTTTTCCATAAACTCGTTACACGGAATGTGAGATCAGGGTAACTTTGTACATTATTTAACATAACTTAAGACTATTGTCAACCTATAGGGTGGGCGAGAAGAGGCATTCCGAAATGTCTTTCTGTTTCACCCATCCTGTGCCTTTACCATGAGTTTACATGACCGTACTCACCAGCGACTACTTAAATTGTATGGACAAAAGTACAGCGCCTCTGGCGGTTTTTTTTTAGTTATAGGGGGCAAACGAGCAGACGGATCGCCTGATGGTAAGCAATTACCGTCGCCCATAAACACCTGCAACACCAGAGGAGTCGCAAGTGCGTTGTCGGCCTTTCAGAAGGGAATACGCTCTTTTCTTGAAGGTTTGAAGGTCATATCGGTCCGGAAATACCGCAGGCGACAATTCATTCCATAGTTTGGTTGTGCGAGGCAGGAAATTTCTTGAGAAACGCACAGTTTTGGACTGCCAATCATCTAAATGGTGAGGATGGAAATGCTGACGCGTAGGACGATGACGAAAAGATGCGGCAGGGATCATACGGGGGATTGTTAGTTCTATTGCGGGTTACGCAATAGAACTAACAATCTGCCGTTGTACTAAATCGTTTACGCAGTCGCTAGCGAGTACGGTCATGCAAACTCATGGTAAAGGCACGGGTTGTCGCCGTCGGCTATTTGGGCGCCAACACTTTCTCGCAGAATTAGTGCTTCCACCCCTTAAACCTTTATCAAATGAGGCAATATAACAAATGACCTTGATCGATTCCTTACATCCTTAACTAAGTTGCTATATGTTTTAATTTTTTTGGTAAATTCTCGTTTATGAAATAATAGCAAAAAACCAGGAGGAAGTTCTCCAGTCAAAAAAACGAATCTTCAATGGTCCATATTTACTGGAGATCCGGGGATTGAGACAAAACCACCTGTCGGTTTCAGATTTAGTTTGCATTGGTACATAATAATAATTGGTAATTTGTCCCTTCTGCTATCAACACAATGCATCCTCAAATTTTATAAAGGGTCGGCAACGCGTACGTGACTCCTTTGGAGTTGCGGGCGCCTATAGGTTGCGATGGCCGCTGACCATCAGGTGGACCGTACGCTTGTTTGACACCGGCGTTGTATAATATATATATACGAATTCCAACAATATTTTTACTAGTACGCAATTTTTGAAAAAAGTAAAACGTATAAACCTAGTATTTAATGATATATATAACATTTCCAAAAAATCATACAAATCGATTCAGGATTAGGGGTGGAAAACGTTGCTGCTTTTGTATGAAAAAAAATCTGCTACACAATCCTCTTAACGACTTACCCCCTTATTCATAAACGTCTATCAAACCTATGTTAAGTAACTAACCGCTAAAATTCGTTTGTCCTTATCTGTCACTTTGACATTGACGTTTGTGAGAATGGGACAAAGAACATTTTAGTTAGCAGAGGTTTGTTCAGTTAGGGGGATAAGGTAGCCTAAGGGTGGGTTGCACCAAACCGTCTGTAATCGTAAGCGGTGTTCGTTACAATCTGATTGTATGGAAATTTTGACAAGTTTCTATGGGATGACAGCTGCCGGCGCCATATTTGACGATGGCCGGCCTGTGATCGTATGTTGGTGCAACCGACCCTTAGTCGCGCTCTTTGTGTTATATCGTTTTGTCTTGGAACACGCACACTAGCGACTTGTAACGTGTTACATGACGCTCTGTAACGCCTCTCAGCACCAACCTTATGAATTCGATCGATTTTTCCAAACCCCAAAGTGTGTCTAAACTTTCATGCGATTAAGGTCTTTATACATTCTTTTCACATGGAAACACGGCTTATCAGAACGGCTAAAAACTTTAAACATAATCCGCTCTTGACATGAAAGCTCCAATTACCGGCAGTGCTAAAAACATTAATCGTACAAACCAAACACGCGTATGTAAACAAACATCAGTCACATAGATGGATCCAATCAGTTTCCGGGCATACGGCGCACCTGCTCGTTAAAGTACTTTTCTACCGGGCCGGGCCGGAACGCATTCTCTAGATGCAAACGAATTGAGACTGTCTAGACAGTAGTTATGATTCATATTTGAATGTGTGCTGCTGCTCTTCCGCCGCCTCTCAACGGATGAGCGATTTCATTCAAATATGAGATGTAACTACTGTATAGACGGTTCAAATTCCTTTACATATAGTAGAATCCGCTCCGGTCCGTCCCGGTCAGTGGCAGTCGTACTTAAGTGCTGCTACACACGAGCGACTAATGATGACGAGCGATTTGAGTTGTGAGTTGTTACGATTGAAATGAAATGGAATGAAATGAAATGAAATAACAATATTAGTAACGTATGTTATAAGTCAATGAAATACATTAAATTCAGTTTAAATGAATATCATCAGAACATTGTTGTTTCTAATTACTGCACTGTAACATCAACTTACAATGCGAGTGGTATCTTGAAAAAATCATCATTGAAGCTTATATGTAGTTGAGATCTCTCCTGTTGGCCGATATTTTATAAAATTTTGATAGAAATTATTTGAAATTAGTTATAATGAGTTTATCCAGAGATTACACGAGGCTCCGAAAGGGGAGGGGGTCTTACGAAAACTTCACGACTGATCACGTTGGGGGAGGGGGGTATAAAGTGCCCTCACGTGTACTTCTTACTGTACATACAAAACCGTGAAATAATATTTTGCTCAAGCAGGAAATTATAAATCTTAATTTGGCACGTCAAAAACAGCGAGTCTATTTTGGCATAACGCGTATACGATAATAAACACAAAATCTACTAATACAATACACTACTAATACATGATTGATCTGTTTTTTTTTCTGTATAATTTATTTTACTTGTCTTGTGTACAATAAAGTATTTACATACATACATACAATATCATTTACTTTAAAAATTAAATAGTGCAAAAAATACACATGAGGTTTCGTGGGAGGAGGTCGCCTAGAATCTCACTAAAGATCACTAAGGGGGACGGGGGTCTAAAAGAGGCCCAAAACACCTCGCGTGATTTCTGGATAGCCCGTCATTGGAGTCGTCCATTGAGCCCTTTAATAATGAATCACTTTGTTACGTCTGTTTCGCTATTATATTTATTATTTTATTGATAGTAATACGTCTATTTCGTTTCTCAATCACCCATAAAAAAAAAAATTAAAAAAAAAATTGTGGACAATCTTACACAAATCGACCTAGTCCCAAACTAAGCAAAGATTGTACTATGGGTGCTAGGCGACGATATACATACTTATATAAATAGATATATACCTAAATACATAGAAAACATTCAAGACTCAGGAACAAATTTTCGTGTTCATCACACAAATAAATGCCCTGATTCGAACCCGGGACCTCCAGTTTCGTAGGCAGGGTCACTACCAACTAGTCTAAAGCGGTCGTCATTCCCTGATCAATGATCATCAGTACCTTTTTAAAGCTTTATATCTGATATCTTAGAAGGCAGGAATTAGATAGAAAGGACCACAACTTACAAGTTGTAAGTTACAATAGGAATGTCTTTAACTCAGCCACTTTTTGGTTACAACTTGTAACCAAAAAGTGGCTGAGTTAAAAGACATTCCCATTCACATTATAGATATGTGATAATCCACATCAAAAGGGACCTTATGGCGGCCGGCACTTACGCCTTTATTGCCGCTGTTCCAATATGATATAATAGTGAATAGCTGCAACGTAAGCGCCTGCCGCCATAAGGTCCCTTTCGATGTGGATTATCACATATAATAACGCTAGTGGTATAATAATGACTAGAGTATAAACGAGCTATTATGTTAAATATGGCGGGTTAATGAGATGTTTCGATGTATGTTGGCGATTATGTTAGCGATTAAAACTGTAGTTTAATCTTTAATATTGAAAATTAATGTCCGGCCAAGCGACTATAGCCCTTGTTCGAACGACTCAGGCGCAAATATGCCAATAAATTTAAGAATACGACTTTGGTGGTCTCCCTACACTGGACAGCCAAATGTTAATATAAATTGACATACCTACGACGATACTTGGGAAAAACCGGCCAAGTGGGTGTCGGACTTCGCACGGTTAGGGTTCCGAACCAACCGCAAAATTAAATTGGTTTTAATAGGAAAAATAAGGAAATATCAATGAAAAACTCTGAATTATCAATACTTTAGTTGGTAAAATATACGTAATAATAAACATTATCACCAAGTGACATACGACGGACGGACGGACGGACGCGTGAGTGAGACAACAAATGTATACGTATTAATGTGGTGATATGTACCAAGCACAAAAATAAAAGTTACTTTATAGAAAACCAAACATTAGGTATACATTATTTATTATTAAACTCAAACTGCAGGTCCATTCGAATATTGAAGAAAGAAAGTAGACATTACATTATCAGTTTTAACTGTAACCTCCTACTACTTACATGGGTTCAAACTTACACACACTCCATAATATTTGTGTTACTACCTATAGGTAGGTAAAGTATCTTCTTTCTCTTCGTAATTCTGATGGTGAATTACTACATATATTAACTTGTAATTGCGTTGTCTTGTGTTCTTAGTGAGATATATCCAAGGAGACATCTGTATCTATTGTCTATTCTCTATTTGCTTACACACATTGTATGATTGTTTCTGCGTTATCTCCGTAAATAAATAGGTAAATAAATAAATTCGATTTCTTAACCAAAAAACCATCAAATACATTAAAAAACCGATGTTTTTTAAGTAGTTTTTTTACATTTATGTATTAAATATGTACTAAGTTGAAATTGTATAGTGATGCTATTTTGGTTTGCAATAATCTTGGTTCTTTCTTTCTTTCTTTCAATAATAATGTTTCTCCGCCCGTAACCGTTTCTAAAGTCATTGCCGACACAAGGCTAGAACACCGATCGAGAACATTGATCAAGTAAGACTCAGATTCTATTAGTTTACGCTTTCACAAAATTCGGCTCTGACCATCGTCTACTTGGACAATATTTAATGAGATGACAATGACGAAAAACAACCGACGTAAAAACGCTAATATTCGGCCCGGTACGCCTGAATAGCATCGTTATTTTAGTACCTAGGTAATAGAATCTGTTTTTTTTTGTACAGACTAGCCTGTACAACGTTTCACCTCACCCTAAGCAAACTAGTAAGCCAGATTTTTTTTTTTTGAACCTGACTGTGGCTTTATAGGCCGGGCCCAATAAAGCGATAGGAGTGCGCGGTTGGAGAGTAGCCTGGGGAAAATCCAGGGGAAAACCTCCGGCACGACCACGCGTGTGGTTTGGAACACTGGAATACTCTAAGAGTTTGCGCTCCAGTGAGATTGGTTGAGCGGTTTCAACCGAATCTGAGGTGTGAGGAGTAAGCCAGAGCTACAGGTCAGAACTATGACTTCGAGTTTTAATTACGAATCCCGGCGTCAAGAATCAAGATATACTAGGTATGAGTGGTGAAGTGTGAGGTAAACGTTGAAATTAGCGTAGCTGTTTCAGTAATCACTTTATTCGTAGTTATCTACGTTACCTGTAATTTCACCTAATAGCTGAAACAAAATCTCTAAAATGTCCATTTCAACCCCAAAGCGAAATCCAATTACTGTCTAAAGCCTGCAGATTTAACCGAATCGGGGTTCTGTGTTTTTACACGTACGAATTTGAAATTTAAGCCGTGGGTAATGCCTAAAACTTTGAACGGGTTCCTCGTAATGTTTTGCATTTTAAAACACCTGAAAATTGAAATGGCCAGTTTCGTATCGGATATTATGTGAACTTCGTATTTTCAATTTTACAACTTTAAATGCTGCGAAAAACAGGGTCCTTTTCGTTACACGGCCTACACCGTTTTGTTTCTTCTGGATTGTATTTTGTAATGTGTAACGAATAAATGTTTTGTATCACATAGTATAAAACAAAGTCGCTTTCTCTGTCCCTATACCCCTATGTATGCTTAAATCTTTAAAACTACGCAACGGATTTTGATGCGGTTTTTTTTAATAGATAGAGTGATTGAAGAGGAAGGTTTATATGTATAATAAGATCCATTAAATAGTGCACCCGTGCGAAGCCGGGGCGGGTCGCTAGTTTGTCAATAAATTATGGTGAGTGCGCCTTATAATAAATTGTACATTTCATTTATAATTACTTGCTTAAAAACAATTTAAGGTAAAACTACAGTGTTTAACAATGACCTAATGCGTGATATTTCAATCTTAATTGAGATAACAATAGGTCTCAACTTTTAGGAATTAAGATGTGAAACCACTGGCGCATTTACCTGGCCTCCTTTTAAACATATCCAAAAAACGAACTCGACAAAAACAAACTATATATTTATCGTACCTCAAATTTCACGAGAATCGGTTGAGAAATGCAACCAAACTGTAGAGGATAACAATAGGTACTTTTAGGAATTAAGATGTCAAACCACTGGCGCATTTACCTAGCCTCGTTTTAAACATATCCAAAAACCAACTCGACAAAAAAAACGATATATTTATCGTACCTCAAATTTACGAGAATCGGTTGAGAAATGCAACATGTAGAGGGTAACAAGCAGAAATAAGAATGCGCTGGACATACGAAAGCACTTTTGGCCAAGCTGAAACTGAGACCTTCGTTTCACTCTTTAACTTTTTCGGCGCAATGACCCATAGAGAAGAACCAACAATTAGAAATAGAAGAGGCAGGATGATGGGACACCTGATACGGCACGACAGCTTC
Source organism: Epiblema foenella (assembly GCA_963556455.1). Taxonomy (NCBI): domain Eukaryota; kingdom Metazoa; phylum Arthropoda; class Insecta; order Lepidoptera; family Tortricidae; genus Epiblema; species Epiblema foenella. The sequence continues at coordinate 3,671,035 of OY747112.1, forward strand.
TTCTTAAACATCTTAGAGGGCAAAATTGAAGGCAGGAGAGGAAGAGGAAGACCTAGACTGACTTACTTTAACCAAGTGAGGGAGGAAGTTGCCGATTCGTATGGGGAAGTCAAGAAACTGGCAATGAATAGAGAAGAGTGGCGGTTACTCCACCGACAAGAGCGAAGCTCTTAAGTTTTGATGATGATGACCCATAGAGGTACCTATTCGAAATGAGAGCACGCCTAGCTTTTTTCCCGACCTTGCACCGCTGCCTGCCAGTCTTCAACCTGAAGCTCCGCAGATCCGCCTCCACACTCTCTTCCCAGCCATACCTGGGTCCTGGGGTTCTGTGATGATCATATTATCGCGTAATAGACTACAAGATAAGCATAAATTAATAATACAGACAGAAAGAGAGAGAGAGATGACCATAAATTAATTAAGCAAAACAGAATTAGTACCTGCTAGAAGTACTAAAGACAGAAAACTAATTCGACCGAATGTAGAAAACCATTATGGTGAAATAACATGAAAATATTTGGTAGCAAAAATTTTTAATAAAACTAATTTACTGAGACAGGTATACGTCTACCAGTCCCTGGGATCCCCGGGCTCATTAAAAAGAATGCTATTGTTTATTTTTTTCGCCGGGTGACCACGGCTTAAAATTAAAGCTACGGGATTTCCTTCCGGACGACAAGCCATCGTCAGCAAATTGATGTACCTACATTTAACAACCCAGAACACATTGCGGTCTCTGTCGTCGAGAAGAATATACCTATTTACCTAACATCTATGCAGTTGTTCAGTCTAGATCGGATACTATAATATATTAGTTATAGAGATAAAGTAGAATAAGATAAGTATCTTTGTTGGAAACTGAGCGCGTCTCTCGGAATCAACTGAACAGTTTGGCGAGTACAACAATCAAATGTAATTTAATTATTCTTTTTATTTTTATTTTTGAGTCTTCTGGTAGATGTCGCTGTACGCCTCCCTTAAGGCGTTTGTTTAAAAAGGATAGTTTACGTTAGCAGCGGTACTGCTTAAGACGAAGGAACGGTTGATGAATTTAGAACTGGGTAGTGATTGCACCTATAGTTCAGTTGGCTAGAGCGACTGGCCGCGAGTGCCGGGATGGTCGCAGGTTCGAATCCTGCTCGGTGCCTAAATTTTTCCTTCATTCTAAATTTGTAATTTAATTGCATATTTTGGGTTATTAAATAATAGCACTCGATAGAAAGTGACAGATGCTTTACTGGGCAGCGACCACTCGGTCAGCCCAAGTACGCTCTCTTGACGGCTTTTCACTGTCAATTAAAATGATTTTATCTTCTTTTCAGTGTTGCCAAGCACGCCGTTCTTCCTCGACGAGTTAGGCAACAAAGTTAAAGAGAAAATCGGCCCCTACCACGAAGGCGATACCCTGGTGCTGAGCTGCCTCGTTATAGGAGGTAAGCATATTATAGCACAAAAGACTACATGAATGATAAAACACCGTGGGTATAATTGTGGTTGAAATACTAATTATATTTTAATAATTATGACATTACATCTTAATGACTCTTTCCATAACTATGACATTAGATGTTGACGTTAAATTTTCCTCTTGACATTCAGATTTTATTCTAGAAACTGTCTAGATTATACTATTTGTTATGTTTTTATTTTACATATTGACGATCTTTTTGTGAATTTATTATACTCTCTTTTGACATACATTACAGTAATTCATGTCTTTTTAAAAATTTCATATGCATCAATAAATTGCTCTGAATAATTAGATTCAATTTATGTAATATATAACTGACGATTCAAAAGTGCTTGTTGCTAGACCTATTTGAATAAAGAATATTTTGAGTTTGAGTTTGAGTTTGAGTTTAAGGTTTCACACGAACACTACTCGTGGGTGTAACCACGGTAACCGAGCAGTCTGGAGGCCGCAGGTTCGAATGAAACCATCTAGAAGCAACCGGTCTTAACCCAAATCCCAATAAAGTTTAGTTTTCTCTCTGGATCAAAAAGTCAGATTTAGAGCAGCGACGGAACGCTTTCGTAAAACTAGTTCCTATTCCAACTCTTCCTTTAAAATCGCATGACGGATAATGCACGATTTTTCTAATTTGTAAACAACGAAGTATATTTATGTAGATTTGAGTAGCGGAAGAGTCGTTTTTTGTGCCTTAAAGCCTGAGTTGTTAAGTAATTATTTATTGGAATGCAATTAATTAACGAACTTTACTTCGATAAAGTCGCGCGGGCAAAACCTAGTGATTAAATATAATTGAATTGTTCCGACATACGTGTATACGATCATCTAGACATGTATTCATTCATAAAGTCATTCAACAGCGGGTGGGCCGAACCGGTTTGTCATACGTATAATCAGCTGCAAATCACGGTTTACAAACAAAGAAGTATAAATTAAAGAAATATTAAGTGTTTACTTCTAACAATTTATCCTTCCGTTGTCAACACAATGCATCCTCAAATTTTATAAAGGGTCGGCAACGCGTACGTGACTCCTTTGGAGTTGCGGGCGTCTATAGGCTGCGGTGGCCGCTTACCATCAGGTGGACCGTAAGCTTGTTCGCCACCGGCGTTGTATAAAAAAAAACTACATGAATGAGAGCCGATAGACTGCTGGACATAGGTCTCCTCCAAAGAGTGCCACAATGATCGGTCCTGCGGCTGCGCATCCAGCGGACTCCCGCGACCTTTACCAGGTCATCAGTGCACCTTGTAGGGATACCCACGCCGCGCCTTCCTGCTGGTACATCGTCGCGATTTGAGAATCTTACCGTCCCAACGGACACAACCATTGCATTAACCTGCTACTTGGTTACGTAATGCGTCCAGCGGGGTAATCACGTAACTTTTTTACTACCGTTAGATAGATTTTAATGTCAAATTTTAACTGTCAGCTCATACATTCATACTTCAAAATTGACATTAAAATCTATCTACCGTTAGTACATAAAGTTACGTGATTCGTCTGCAGCTAACGCTAGTGAAATCTAACTAACATTTTTTGTATGAAAGTTGACATTTAGATTTTTACGCATTGTTACGCACGCTTGAAAATGTTACGTAGGTACTCGCCCCTCAGGTTGCGGTCAATACGCAATTTAAAATAAAGTAAATAGTTAATACGACTATAAAAAAGTAAATAGTCAATAGGATTGCCGTCTTCGTAGTTCTTGGAAGCCGGGGTCAAAAGACAAAAGTTAATAATATTACCATTTCCTCGAACGGGGATTTCAGTTTCCTAATTCGCAAGAAGTTCCCAATGATAAGTATTTTAGAATTTTGTGTCGCTTTGTGAGAAAACAGACAACTTTATAACAAGTTTTCCTTACAAAATCGTTTACAATAAATAATAATAATAATCTTTGAAAATACCTAGAAGCTAAAATCAATTTTACATAATTGTGATTTGCAAAAAGGAGTCCTTCCCTTCAACTCATTGACAACTGCGTTCTACATGTAAATAATAAGTATGAGGCTTAATAAGAGAACAACGGTTGGAACTCACTTGGAAAGTCACTATTGCGCAATATATATTCGAGTAATATATTGTATTGGTTATAATGTATTGGTATAATATATTGGAGTGTTGCGCGGTCGGTTGCCTTGATAACACTCAACCTGATGAAGGACTCCAATTGTAGTCCGAAACATGTCGCAAATAGTGACTTTCCATGTGAGTTCCAACCGATGTTCTCTTATTAAGTGTAAATATGTCTCACGTTAGTGTAAATTTATAAGTATGAGGCTATTTCCCGACTAGGCGGATCGCAACCTGTAGATATGCGGTATTTTCTACTTTCCCGACAGCTTATACTGACTTCTTCTAGTTTTTCTTACTTACGGTAGGTACGCATTTGCGAGTAGTATTATTTTGCGCAGCAGCGGGGCGGTACCGATACAGTACCTTAGCACCGATGTGTACATTCCGCGCCAATTAGGAAACACTCATAATGCAGTGCCAGCAAAATTGCGTTCTTTGAAACACTGTTCTGCCCACACGAGGAAACAATAAGGATTGATTTTCCGATACACGATTCTTGACTATAATTGTCAGTCTGAAAATGGCCGAAACATGATTGCTTAAAGTTTTCTCGATAGAAAAAAAAAAACAATGTTTATTCTTTATTTTTCTTTTTTTAATCAGCCTACTAAAACAATGGATTGTTATGATGGTCTTTAACTCATCTAAACTGTGTCAAGAGGAAATTTTATACAACTCCACAGAGTCAGATATATACCGACATTTGTCTAAAAAAGCTAAGTCTCGAAGTGTTGCATCCCCCTTTGTCATGCGCGAAAGACCTAATCGTGTCTCTTTCCCCGGGGTCGTCGCTGACAGAATCGTGGAATCCCCTTAAGGGTCCTTATCAGATAAAAAACGCTCATCTATTTACGCCATTTTCTGTTTGAATTGACACGTATCTTGACATTTTCTCAATGTTACTATCTAGAACAGGACTATTACAACCTTATGCGATAAACTTCAAATGTGTTTTTTGGATTTTTCATTAAGAAATATAGTCTCAAACATCACTCCAAATCGACCATTTTCAAGCTAAAAACTTGTTTTTTCTGCTTAAATTCTACTATACACAATAAAATCAAAAAATGGCTATGTTACTATCTAAAACTTTAATAAAATCGTAGTAGCCTTTAATAACTTTATTGGTATTATCAATACTTTTGTCATAATTTGAAATCAAAACATTTTTAAACTTATAAGGCCTCTTAAACACAGAATAAATAATAGTTATATATCGACTCGGCTGTCAGCTTGCTGGTATCGCACCGAGCACCACCGCCAAATGCGAGACGCCTAAATATGAGTTCATTTTCATTCCTGTGAAATGCAGGTGAATGTAGGTACCAGTTCTTTTTTAATTCCGTTCGAAAACTTTGTTTGAAATACAGAAAATGCTTCATTACTCGCTCTTGCAAAGGCAATGTGGGGAAACAACTTTTTGTGTCATGAAAGTTTACGCTCCGTTTTTTAGCTTCGTTAAGGAATTTCTAGAGAATCAGCGTTTAACTTGTGAGCGTGGACACTGAACAGTAGAAAGCACTGTGACGCTTGCGTGAGTCTTATTTGTATTTTCCTAAAGTTCATAATGGTCTAGTCATGTAGAATTGTTGCCTCAGGCACTTGCTATTACTGGCTAACGGAGGGTATTCACAATGCTTACAGACTACCCGTGCCAGAATTCTCAGATGAACCAGTATAAGCCTGATTGCCGTTTATATTAAAGTATTTACCGCAGGGTGGTTACGTACGTAAAGTTGATCTAAATGTCAATTTTAATATGACCGTTAGATCGTACGTACATTCTAAAACATTACGTAATCTAGTTTTTAAATTTTGTCAAGTGGATGCGTCCGCTGACAAAATTATAAACCTCCCTAAGATGTAATTAAAAGAGCGTAATGTTTGAAAGATTCGTCAGCACAAGGAATACCCACGGTAGCTCAGTTGGTTAAGAGCAATGGACGTATTCCAGAGGTCGGTTCAAATCTCATCTGCTGCGGCGATAATTTTTTTAAATTTTTTACTTTGAAAATTACGTAATCGACATGCCGGGCTCGAGGCCAAGTTATGTTGTACAGTTGCCATCAGATATATCGGAGCGAACAAGATGCTCACAAATATCTGAACACGACTCTATTGTCAAGGCGTTAAAGTGCATGTTCAGATATTTTTGAGCACCCTAAGTTTGAAAGCTAGATCCCAGGTCACTCAATGTACCCCGCTCTGGCGCTATAACAGATGTTCTTTCGTCTTGTTCGGTCATAATCTCATAATGCTGACCGCGCAACGACGAAACTGTCAATCGAATGATTCTCAGCTTGAATTTGCGCGATAGCCGAGTTTAAACGAAGCAGCAAATGGAACAGCCTAGCCGTCTCTCTCGCACTTACATACATGCTAGTAAGTGAATGCTATAATATCGGTGACATAAATCGCGAAGCGTTTGGTTGACATAACTGGTGACTGTGAGCTGGCGACTTCCTCGCACAACGTATCGCAATGCTGATACGTTGTGCGAGGTGCGCAGCGAGAAAATCCCTGGTACAATGCCCCATGGGCCTGTTTTAGATTTAAATTAGTTCTAATATTATTTCAGTTATTGTTATTTAACTGTTATTCATCATCCTCCTAGCGTTATCCCAGTCATTGTCAGTTGTAAAAACAAAAGTTGTCCACCCGGTGGTCAATAGTTAACGGCTTATGTACATGTAAGTTATGTTTTTATTACATGGATTTATGGTTATGGAAATATCGTTTATGCGTGTTACTAGGCCAATCCAAAATTAAGCTTTGTGGCTCTTAACTTTTGATATGTCCACCGAAAAGACGCGAACCTAAATCTGTCAATGACCCAGTTGCATCCTGAAGGATGCCCGGTGTCCGCTACCTAATCCCAAGATTTGGCGTAGGCACTAGTTTTTACGGAAGCGACTGTCATCTGGCCTTCCAACCCGAGGGAAAACCAGACCTTATTGAAATTAGGGTTGTCAAGTGAGTGGGCAACTTGACTGTTAGAAGTTCTCAAGCCGCCCGAAGGCCTCTAACTTGGCTTAACGACTGCTATCACACACAGCGGCCGGGATCAACGGCTTAACGTGTGTTAGGGTCCTACTGGGACTTAAATAAAAGTGGACTGTAATTTCTAATAGGCTGGTTTATTCCGCCTTAATACAACTGGGAACCCGGCCAAACAAAAGGTAATTTTAAAAAGAGAGTCGTCCGTCGCCGGTGGGGTTCGTGAAGCCGAGTGTCGCTCGCGGGTGGCCGCGCCGTCCGCGATGATGACGTCGCGCTGTGTCTGCCGCCCGCGCGTCTCCTCCCGAGCGCATGCCGATGGAAATCTCAACAACGTGCCTTCCAAAGCACAGAAGTGCACAGTTAATAACCACTCAAAGCGGTCACCCATCCAAGAACTGATCTCGGCCGACGTTGCTTAACCTCGCATACCGCACGCGGTAGGCGAGCGCCGCTGTTATTTAACTATTATTACCGTTTGAATATAAATAACTGGATAGGACACATCCGTGGGAAGACCACCAGCCGCGTTTGTACGATGACATTTGGTAGTCGGCGGGAAGTCGTGGATGAGAGTAGCTCAATACTTCAGACTAGTTTGGCGACCGGTTTAGCCTAGTGGGTAGTGCACCTGCCTGTGAAGCTGACGGTCCTGGGTTCGAATCCCGGTCAGGGCAAATATTTGTGTGATGAGCATGAATATTTGTTTCTGAGTCTTGGATGTTTTCTATGTATTTAAGTATTTATATATATTAAATATATCGTCGTCTGGTATCCATAACACAAGCCTTCTTGAGCTTACTGTGGGGCTAGTTCGATTTGTGTAAGATTGTCCTCTAATATTTATTTATTATTTATTTATTTTTATTTAGTTAGACTGTTGTGAACATGAAGATGCCTTTATTCAACAGTGGGTGGAATCAGACCGATTGAATTAATGAATGAAAACGCTATCATACTAGCTAGACAGGCCTGGTTATAAGACGACTGAGCTGAGTCGAAACTAGTTCTGAATGACGCAGAAGGAATGTCGCTACACTCAAGGAATAGTTGCCACTATTTATTAAAGACCGTCCAAGTGCGTGTCGGACTTCGCACATTTACGGTTCCGAACCAACCGCAAAGAATGCTATTATACAAACTAATTTTTTCGCTGGGAGACAACGGCTTAAGGATGATTCACACTAGACCATTCCGAGTCCGGGTCGGCCCGTTTTCTATGACAGAAAATCAACGGCCGCCCGGCCACGGACGGGCCCGCGGTGACGCTCGGAAACGGCCCGGCCCGGACACGGAACGGTCGCTCTATTATCAATCCAAACGTTTGACGGCCGATCTACCTACGTCCGAGGCTCAGAAACGGCACGGTCCCGGCCCGGACCGGACGCGGAACGGTTAGCACATTGACACACAAAAAAGCTCGAAGACGGGCCGGCCCGGAGACGGAACGGCCCGGACACGGAACGGTCTACTGTGAATCATCCTTTAATGGGAACATTAAGGTTTTTTTTTAATGTTATTTATCAATATTTTAGGATTTGTTGATAAAATAGATGTAATAATAAACGTTATCACCAAATTTCAAGTTCGTAGGTCAATAGGGAGTTAAAAAATTCTTCGGAAACTTTTTTGCACTAATGCTGACTTTAGTGGCTTCTCATTCCTTTGTTTTCCAATATTTTTTAAAACGAAAAATACGTCATGTATCTAATCAATTTGCTGTAAAAAGCGATACCGCACTCGATGGAGTAGGTCAAACATGGGCCAAATTAGCTGTATAGAGTACGGTTAGGTTTCAGAGGAATTTCCTCCCACGGACGCTCCGGTTATGGAATGAGCTCCCTGCCGAGGTTTACCCGAGGGACTATGGGGTTCTTCAAGAAAGGAGTGTATAAATTTTACGCGCATGTGACACCCGAGGAGTTGCAAGTGTCCATAGGCTACGGTGACCGCTTACCATCAGGCGGGCCGTACGCTTGTTTGCCGCCGACGTGGTATAAAAAAAAAATTTAAAAATAAGTTTCGACAAAATGTCTTTGGGTCAACAAGATGCTTTGAGAATTTGAAGACTGCGGGTCCGAGCGTTTGGCTGTAAAACCTGTGACAGACGACGAACAGACGGACCCTTCGGGTACGGAACCCTAAAAAGTGACGCGTCGTGTCCTTAGGGGATTGAAGTTAATGGGTACTGTGGTTCACATCCAATTAAGTGCCGCTTAAATGTTTCATAATTAATGTTTGTATGTTGAAAATGCAAGCAATACGGAATATATATAGTGCAGTATATATAACAAAGTATAACTTATAAGGTAACTGATTAATTTCCGTCCCCTAATCTCTGTCACTTACATAAATTCACATCAACTGTCTCATATGTACCCAAAACAGTTCCGTACCGGAAGGGTCCAAACGGAACCCCATTGTTGTCACTAACGCGTCCATCCGTCCTTCCGTCCCTCCGTCCGTCCGTCCGTCACAGTATAATCATCGACCCGAAACCATACATATAGTCAAAACTTATTTTTAAATGTTTTTAAGGGTGGTCTCACACAGCTAAAAGGGGGCGCGAATCGTTGGGATTGTTGTTTAGATCTCATGGAGTAGGTAAATAACATATTTTTCACCTCAGTGGCTCAAACACGGCGGTTTTGCTGCTTGAAACCAGTGAGCAAAATGCAATTTTGCTGCGAGCGTGAAGAAAACTAACTTTTTAATTTTTCATATCGTAGGTTAGTCACAGGTCATCTTTTCATATTGCGGGTGTAATACAAACTTGGAACATTTAAACTTCATTTTCTCTGTCACTTTCACTCCTTTGCAAAAAAGAGAGAGAGATAAACTATGTCGATTCGTCATTCGACTTCGAAACTTCGTAGTAGGTCCCTAAAAACCGGGAACGAAAAACTCGTTCCGAAACAAAATAAAATTCGAACTCGTGTTAAAGTCGTATAAAAATATTAAACCTATATTAAATCTAATTATTATAATCGTATTAATATTTCATTATTCTTAAAATACAATGAAGAAATGCGATATTGATCGCGAACATTAATTATTATAAGTCTTTAGTTTTTTTCATACGGTGAACGAATATAAATTCATATACAGTTTCAGAACGCATTTTATATTCTTTAAAAAGTTAGCGCGATTGAACTTTTTAAATGTTATTCGTATTACGTTTTCTTGGATATAAAACATAACTTAAACTAAAAACTGTACTAAATATGAGTGAATAAATTGACGAAGCCGATGTTTTAACTCCTCAAGGGTTGAGAGATGCCGTCAAAGAGGCTGAACTGTGTTTTATGCCCGAAAAGTCTCGACAGAAGTATTTAAAGGGACACGAAATATTCAATAAATGACGATCGGATAAAGGAGCAACCATTACCTCGGAAAAAGTATAAGTAAGTAAGGTTATCCCATAACAAACAACCGAAAACCATGTGGAGCAAATTCGATGCTCAAGCGACGATGAAGACGAAACACAATATACATATTGAAACGTACCCAAAACTAGTTGCATTTCTAAAACGGTTGTCAGTGGGCTTTTTCTTAACGTCATATAAAGTGAATGTTATGGGAAAGAGTAATTGTAGTTAATGTTTGTTATTTCACATGTATTTTTTGTTTGATTTTTTTACATAAAAATGATTTGATTTATTCTATGTGGCGTTTTATTCCATTGAGTTATATGTTCTCGCCGCTGAGGTGAAAAGTTGTATGTATCACACGAGAGCAAAGATATTTGCATCTCGTGTCTTTGAGTCCCTCGTTACGCTCAAGATTCTAATTTTGAATCACTCGCTACGCTCGTGATTCAATTATAGAATCTTTCGCTTGCTCGGGACTCAATATCAACACTTGCAGCAAAAATCTACTTTGCTCTCTTGTTGAACAAATAACTATTTGTTGAAAATATTGTAAAACAAAGGAATGAGAAGCAACCAAATTTTTTTTTACAAAATTTTGTTCCTAAGAATTTTTTACCTCGAAATTTGGTGATTATGTTTATTATTACGTATATTTTACCAGCCAATAGTAATATTGATAAATCGGATATTTTTTTCATTGAAATATCCTTATTTGTCCTATTGACGCCAACTTAATTTTACGTTTGATTCGGGTCTGACACGCACTTGGCCGGTTTTATATTTCATCACATCAAAATTGGATGCATAGAATCATGCGATCTTCGAAGTTGGAAGATCTTGCGATGTATATGCAGTGCAATACCAGCACTTTATATTATACAAGTAATCCCAGTCTTGCAGCTCTCAGTTAGAAGTGTTAGAACAGTTTTCGGTTTCTGTTGTTTTGACGTAAGAATGTATAAAAGTAAGCGAGATAGAAAATCGGAGCCGAATTTTATTTTAAGGGCGCACGGAAGTCACAGACTAGATATCATAACTCGTATCGTATCATCACGTGTCATCGCGGTTTTATCTAACACTAGATTTAAAACTGTCAAATAATTCTCGTCCCCAAACATAAATCAATAGGCTGTGGCGTGCAGCTGCCTCATTTGATTACCGCAGCCACACCACTCATCATTCATGTAACTCTAATCGCAGTCGGATTAGATTTGAAGTACCCATAAAAGTCAAGGCGAAATAAATAATGGATACTCGAATAGTAATCTTCGTATAGAACGACCTACCGCAAACGAAACGTGTGATTGAGTATAATGACTGACAATTTCGGAAATGTGAAACGCTTTTTTTCTTTTTTTTGAACCTGACTGTGGCTTTATAGGCCGGGCCCAATAAAGCGATAGGAGTGCGCGGTTGGAGAGTAGCCTGGGGAAAAGCGTGTGGTTTGGAACACTGGAATACTCTAAGAGTTTGCGCTCCAGTGAGATTGGTTGAGCGGTTTCAACCGAATCTGAGGTGTGAGTAAATGTGAAACGCCTAAGAGCTACAGGTCAGAGGGACTAAGATGATCGCTTATATGTCGGACTTATAGCCCTCGTCCCTTAGTGTCAAGTATGGAAGTGCGAAAGGGACGAATGCTATATTTCCGACATATAATTAACTGACTAACCAGTTTCCTGTTTCCAGTGAAGCTCCTCTTTCTGTCTCATCCTATATTCATTTAATTCGATGTTTTTTACTTCGTGCATATTTTCCTTCTAAGTGTAGATATATTTGGGAAAACTTTACTCGCTTATGGTCTACCTTAATGTATTAACTTTATGTGTGATTGATGCTGTTTGTTTTCCTTAACAAAGAAAAATGAAAAGAAACAAAAAATAAGCGATCATCTTAGCCCCTCTAGTACAGCGGTAAGGTAGTTATTTAGCCGAGTTTTTATACATTTTAGTAGAAGTAGGTTTAAAATCTAGAGTTTAAGTTTCTTTTTAGTTTTTTGTACATATTCTGCTGCCTCTACGGGGCTGGCGACAAGCCCCTTTTTTCCTTAATAAAAAAAAGGTAGTTATTTCTCTCTCCTTTTCGATGTCAACGGCATTTAGTGCGCCATTTTGGGAACATGACGTTTCCAAAGTTAAAAAACCTGCTGAATCCTATTCCGAATGTTGCCAAGCCGAATTTTAGCTCCTTTGCTCAAAATTCAAAATGGCGGCCAAAGTGGCGAAAAACACCTAAAAAAACTCCATATTGTAACTCGAATGTGGTCGTGTGACGTGTGCTAAAATGGGCTTTGGACTTTCGCTGAACTCGGTTTTAATAACCAGAAGTCGGTCCGAATACCGGAAGTGGATGCAAACAAGATGACTGCCAAAATCGGGCCTAAACTTGAAAAACTGTATCATAACTCGAGTCTAGTCGAGTGATATGTCCTGTAATGGGTTTTGGGGGCAGGGACCGATACCGGTATTTTAAAAAAACCCTGAATTATCCCAATATTTTGGATTATTTTTTGCTCTTTACGTAGGGCTGAATCATGTATTTAGGTAACAACGTCGTATTATTAGATTGTCCCATTAAAAACGAAATAATGAACCGGTGACCGTAATAATACCGGTATTTTTCTAAGGAGAAAATACCGGTATCCGATCCCTGTTTGGGGGTCGCTTAACTCAATTTTATTGACCCAATGTCGTTCTAGATACCGGAAGTGGATGGCGATTTTGCATCATTCAGAATTGGATTCAGCAGGATTTTTTACTTCGGAATAGTCATGTTGCCAAAATGGCTCACAAGATGCCGGTCAAGTAGAAATAATGTCATAAAACTACCCTTCTATAGTGGTTCAAGCATCCGCGAGCGGCATCCGTGCGTTAAACCCGACTCGTACCAATCAGTTTTCGAAACTTATGTACGGAATATCAATTGATATTTAAAGCAAGCTTTTTGGATAAGATACCTTACAAGTTTTAAAATGTTTTGAACTGAAATGATGACAAAAGTATTCTGTAATATCAATAAACTGATTAAAAGCCGTTGCCTACTCATCCCCGAAGGAATGCTATTGTTTATATTTTTCTTCGGTCGATGACGGGTTAGGATATCGATGCTTTTAGTAACAATTTAGAAAGTATTTAAAAACAGTTTTTAGCTTGAAATCGTTTTTAGTGATGTTTGTAATGATGTATTATTCAAATATACAAAATATACGTGAAAATAGTATGATAATTGGAATTATTAATACGTTTTTCGTACTAAGTTTGAGATTTTAAAATAATTATGTAAAATCCTAACTAAGTGGATACATATACGCATCATATTACGCTGCTCTACGAATTATTCACAAACATAATTGTATCTTTTAGTGAGGTCAGTAAGGCGTTATTTTTCTACTGTTACAATAAGAAATAGTCTTTAAAGCTGTCGTCTCGTCTCACGGCGAAAAAAATAAACAATAGCATTATTTTGGTATGCTCCCTGGGATCCCAGGGCCCGGTAGACGATGGGTTAAGATTCAGATTCAGATTCTTTATTGCATTCATGTTGTAACAATTAGGTCTTAAAGTTAGGTGCAGTTCTAAACATGAGCTCTTTCGAGCATTGCAATATATAAACTAATAGGAGCTAAGCCATTAACATTATACAAATTATTATCATTATTAATATACTATTTAAATTACATCATTATATCAGTACATAATATTTTTATTACATTATTGCCATATGTATGTCCTTAAGAATTAGATTTAGAAGTGTGTAAAAGCAATTATAAATAAGTCAAATTTTTGGTATAATTTCAACAGCTATAAATATGCCTCTAGCTTGAAAACAACACATATTACCGTTCAGAGATCGTATATAATGTGTGAACGTGAGTTATTGATCATATTGCTATCAACTTAAAACAATGGGGCAAGCATGATAACTGTCGGAAGATTGCCTCCATTCGTTGAAGTTCAAATATCGATGTAATCAATCATGCTGAGCCCTGAGCATTGTTCTATGTGGTAATATGGGCGAGAAGTAGAAGATATATTGATTTACAGGTCGAAGTTTCTTTCTGTGTTGAAAATTGTAGATTGTGTCTCAAGGGAGCAAAATTATATATTCAGGTACGACGAGGACGGTATATTGAATTCTGAGTGAAGCGAAAGATTCTACAATAGAATCCTGAGCGTAGCGAGAGATTCTAAAGTAGAATCTTGAGCGTAGCGAGGGATTCAAGTGTTTACGCGCAAGACGGGAATAATTTTGCTACCGTGTGACACATATTGCTTTTCACACCGTCTATGAGGCCCGCTGTTAGCACATAATATCTTACAAATGATTTTACTACAGTGTCACATACTGCTTTTCACACCTTCTATGAGGATAAGAGTCATTGTTGCCCTCAAATGAGGGAAGAAAAGTACATCTTTGATCCCTCATTCGAAGGCAACAATAACTCTTTTCTGAATAACAGGTGTGAAAATTAGATTGTTTGCTGTCTGTCCTTAGAATTCCTGAGTACCAAACCTGAGCTTTGTCAGGAGTTTCGTAATTATTAATAGCTAACTAACTGTAAACATAGTCTGATCATAATATTAAAGAGCCTGCTGTATTATATGGTATCGCCACACGTCTATGAACCATATGATATAAATGGCAGAAAAACCTTTCTATTTTGAAGGCACACTACATGCGCTGTGCTTTTCCTTTTGGAAAACATATAATGAAACAGAACTTAATTATTTCTAACCTTTTCGACGCCAGCGATAGATAGTATTATTGGAAAACGGGACTTAATTGCGTACAATACTAATTTACTTACTTTTTCAAGGTTTGCCCGACGTTTCCAATAATGTGTGAAAATTGTGTAAGTTTAAATCAATATATAGCGACATAATATATCACTACATAGTATAAAACAAAGTCGCTTTCTCTGGCCCTATGTCCCTATATCCCTATGTATGCTTAAATCTTTAAAACTACGCAACGGATTTTGATGCGGTTTTTTTTAATAGATAGAGTGACTCAAGGGGAAGGTTTATATGTAATACATGCATCAGCATTGCACCCGTGCGAAGCCGGGGCGGGTCGCCAAACATTTGATTCCACTAGTTGTTATTTAAAAAAAATGTATTTCTATTATGTTTCCCATGTCCATCACTTCCTGCTGTTCTGAGCTATCTTTCAGCCATGGGCTCCACGGAAGACCAGCGCTGCGGCTTTGTAAAATGTCACAGCATTATGCTGAGTGGTGTCCAATCGCGACCACTATAGCAGCACCCCTACTCTTTATACTTAGTCTCGCTTTATGTATGTAGGTACTTTTAAGCTAGTTTTTAGGCATTAAGTTTTAATATAAGATTTCAAGCTTACATGGTCATTTACATTAGAATTACGATTTGAAACGGGATATTTACCATGTATATTTGTATTTTTAAGGTCCCGATATTTCGGCACTGTTGCAAGCGCCTGTGGGTAGACCACAACTAAAACTCGCAGCACGTCAGTTAATCCTCGATAATGGCGCTTGCAACAGTGCCGAAATATCAGGAACTCAAAAATACAAATATACATGGTAAATATCCCGTTTCGAATCGTAATTAAGTTTTAAATTGTAATGTGTTGTTATTTTGGTGTGCAAGAAATTTGGTTCTATTCTATTCTATTCTATTCTCCAGGTCGCCCACCACCCCGAATCAGCTGGTACTCCGGCGAGACCCTCATAGACGCGTCAGACGGAGACAGCGACATACCGGGAGTGAAGGAGAACGAGCTATATCTGCCTCTCACTAGAGACAACGCCGCGGGGATATCTTGTCGCGCTTCGAACACCAAATTAGCGCCGCCGATCGTCGCGTCGTTGCAAGTCAAGTTATTCTGTAAGTAGAATTATCAGCAAAATCAGATATAGGGGAGAGAGAGAGCTACGCTAATACACGCGTCAGATAGAGACAACAACATACCGGGATGAAAAAGAAAAAGCTGCCTTTTGCAAGCGCGGATCCAGGATTTTGTTCAGGGGGGGGCACTTTCGAACTTTCCTAAAATAAAACTGACTTTTGATAACTGTTTTTATTGTCAGAACATATTTCCTACGTCAGGCAATTGCCCTCCCCTGACACAGGCTTCAGGGGGGGGGGGCAATTGCCCCTATTGCCCCCCCCGTATCCGCGCCTGACCTTTTACCAGCTATAAGTAGGTATCTCACAAGGGGCAGTGTCGCGACAATATCAACACAACTAGATATATTTATTTATTTATTTAAACTTTATTGTACAAAACAAATGACTACAAATGACGGAATGAATAACATATATGTAGGAGAGAGAACAATTTATCCCGCCACAATCGTTACCCTAATAGTGATGTGCATAACTGTAAGTCAAACTATAAATAGAACCAAACTGCTGGCGAGCAAAAGAGCTATAACTGCCGGTTAGACCAAGTTAGATGCCAAGTTCAGTGCCAGTTATCGCCGTTGGAAATAATCTTGTGTAAGGAGCGAACATTTCAAACTAATGAATACAAACATAAGTACTACGAGGGAGCGCTTAAACAAACTATATCTTTCTCTACAAAGTTTGAAGCACCTAGCTAACCCCAACAACATTCACTTTACTTTCACTTGTCAAATACCATTTTGGTACTAAATAGGTACCTATTTACAATATCCTAGAATGTGTAAACAACTTGTACCAAATAAATATTTCTTTCTTTCTAAATCCAGCTGAGCATTGTTATTATTTTGATCATTATCAAGAGATTATCCACAATAATTGATCATTTTCTCAATTGATTCCAGTGCCAGCATACAACGTGTCAATCCACTGGGTGTCGGGCACTCTGGAAGATGTGCTTCAAGCTGGCAGACCGGTCATAGTGCAGTGTACAGCCCACGGGTCCAACCCACCCGCCGACCTAGCGTGGTGGCTTGGTCACAAGCATCTCACACAACACAGTAACCAGGTAAGCTACCAATCACCCTAGAGGAAATGGTACAAGCTGGGAGACTGGCCATAGGCCAGTGTTTAACGCATGACTCCATCTCACCCGTCGACCTAGCGTGGTGGCTTGGTCATAAGCATCTCACACAACACAGTAACCAGGTAAGCTACCAATCACCATAGAGAAAATGTTACAAGCTGGGAGACTGGACATAGGCCAGTGTTTAACGGATGACTCCATCTCACCCGTCGACCTAACCTGGTGGCTTGATCACAAGCATCTCTCACAACACAGTAACGAGGTAATCTACCAATCACCCTAGAGAAAATGTTACAAGCTGGGAGACTGGATATAGGCCAGTGTTTAACGCATGACTCCATCTCACCCGTCAACGTGGTGGCTTGATCACAAGCATCTCACACAACACAGTAACCAAGTTAGGACGTGTTGTGCAAAAATATCTGACATATTGTAATGGTCGTACAAATAGAGTCGGGTCAGATATTAATGCTAGTGACTGTACTATTTTTGTTCTAAGACCGTTCAACACGCGACATCTAGTGAAAATATTTAAAAATTCTCACTGCGTATTAGGGACTTCGTCGGCGTTCTCTCCGTCGTGGGAGGCAGCTAACTTGGCAATTATCCCACAGATGGCGCGATTTACGTACCAAAATGTTACAATTCGTGGGTTTTTATTATAAATTGTATCATCAAGTTTTATTGTGTCCCATTAGCACTATGCTGATAATAAATAAGAATAAGTGTCAAAGATTTATGTCAAATATCTATTAAGATTAATTTACTGTGTCATGTTTCGTAATGACTCATCATAAAAACACTCCCATTTTTGTAACATTTTTTGTTATTATTTGTTATGGCTACGTTATGTCTTATGGTCTTTTGTAGGTATCAATAAACGTATTCAAAGCAGGGATTGTAAAACCGGTTTTATTTAATACCTGTACAGAAATTGACAAACTATTACCGCTAATAAAAAAATACCTCTATGTGCTGAACTATGTAGTGGGAACTTTTTATTTTGTTGCCCCATTATCTTTATTATTTTATCACGTTATGCACAGTGTTGCGTGGATTTTATTTTTTGCCGCTCTTTTCTAGTCTCAGCTTTCATTAGCGAGACTAATTAACTTGAAACATAGAGATTCAAACATGACAAGGAAAAGAAAGTGTCAAAACTTACGCCAGGAACGCGCCTAGCGGGTGCTCTACGCGTAAGCGCGTAGCCGATACCATGCGTTTTCCCGTGTGTAGAGGAAATTGCGTAGCGCTACGAAACGCTTGGCACCGAAAGTGTTAATCTTACCAGTCATACTGGACTCTTCTCAGCTAGGCTAGGTTTAGTGAACCAGCGACAAAACTCCCAGTAGCTCGATTCCACTCACACCTCAGATTCGGTTGAAACCGCTCAACCAATCTCACTGGAGCGCAAACTCTTAGAGTATTCCAGTGTTCCAAACCACACGCGTGTTCGTGCCGGAGGTTTTCCCCTGGATTTTCCCCAGGCTACTCTCCAACCGCGCACTCCTATCGCTTTATTGGGCCCGGCCTATAAAGCCACAGTCAGGTTCAAAAAAAAAAAAAAAAACCAGTCATACACACTCTTATCTAGGTGTTAATCCGTGAACCTTACCCATTTCCACAGACGTTCGTAAACGCGACGGGCACCGCGATATCATTCCTGCAGCTGTCGCCCGGCGTGGCCGACGACGGCGCCACGCTAGCCTGCGTGGCCACCAACGCCGTCATGGCGCCCAGCCGGGGCGCCAAGGCGGACCTCGTCAAGCTCAACGTCACTTGTACGTACCACCATAATTTTCATTAGAATTACGATTTGAAACGGGATATTTACCATGTATATTTGTATTTTTGAGTTCCCGATATTCAAATCGTAATTCTAATGTAAATGACCATGTAAGCTTGACACCATAATTTTCATTTGCCTTTTTCATCAATTTCACCTCGGATGAGAGATAAGTAAGAATTCAGAGCTTCCTTCATAAATCCGAGCACTGCTATCATTGCTGCGCTGCGTAAGTTCCATTCGATCTTAGGTACAGTCAAGTTCAATATATGTACATATCCAAACGTACAAGAATATCTGAGCAACCTTATGTCTTCACTATCACTACATAGTATAAAACAAAGTCGCTTTCTCTGTCCCTATATCCCTATGAATGCTTAAATCTTTAAAACTACGCAACGAATTTTGATGAGGTTTTTTTTAATAGATAGAGTGATTGAAGAGGAAGGTTTATATGTATAATAACATTCATTAAATAGTGCACCCGTGCTAAGCCGGGGCGGGTCGCTTGTTGAAAATATTGGCGAAATCGATTATTATTTATAGATTAATTATATATTATTAATATATGTAGATTAATTACTTATTACACATGTGCCATCAAGACTGTATCGGACGACATTTTAATGATACGAAAGGCGAAAATCACGATCGATATCGCCACTTCCATCCCGAGAGATAGAGGTTGCAAAATACTGGCAGAGTACTATCTAGGTTAAGAAAATAATCACTTACACGAGTAAGACGATCGACATACTTATCGCTTTATAAATCACATTCTCATCATCACATTGTCATTTGACACATGAAAGATTCAAAAAATGATGTAATTTTTTTAACCACCATCAGGATTCTTATGTTTTAATAAACAAAAAATTATACTACAACAATGTACCTAAACGCAATATTTTACGATTAAAACAGCAAATTGAAATTACTCGTTTTTCTATAATAAGGGCGCATAGTATATGACGTCACATACTATGCTCAATTAGTATGGGACGTTTAGAGGGCTCGAATTTTATGCTGTACTTTGAAATCCATTTTTGTCTTTTGTGTTCTTAATTGTACATGTTCCATATACACATTTGTTCCCCTCTAAAAACCGGTTCGAATGGTATCTTTAAAAAATTATGCACATTCTCTATTATTTCGTGACCGTACTGTTATTAGGTCATTACCTGTGAAAACTTGTGTATCTTTATTACAGATAGCCCAATCGTAGAGGTGTCGGTAGTCGGTGACGACGACGCCAACAAAGTTGTGGAACTGGATCCCTTACATTTAGAATGCGAAGTAAAAGCCAACCCGCCTGTCGAGCGGTTCCTCTGGTACTTTGATGTGAGTATACCTGTTCTGATCTATAATTATAGTCTGATTGGCTTGTTACTGGGAACTTGAGGCTTGTTTACGTGCTTAGTTGATGTTTATTGCTGGTAATCAAAACGCCTTTTATTGATCTCACGCCATTGCTTAAGGCGTTTCCAGTTTATCCATTCATTGCCGTAAATAAAAAAGGTACGAGGAGACTTACGTCCGGGAGAAAAACTTCTATGAAATGTGTGTTACAAGCAATGCATATTAAAATTACGATTTGAAACGGGATATTTACCATGTATATTTGTATTTGGCGCTTGCAACAGTGCCGAAATATCGGGAACTCAAAAATACAAATATCCCGTTTCAAATCGTAATTCTAATGTAAATGACCATATAAGTAAAAATGTTCAAAAAGAGACCAGGGATCAGCATAAAACAGGATTGTGGTATGAGCTACGATACGGAAGGATTACTGCCTCAAAATGATGTGTGTAGGGTAGGTGTCGTATAAGTACATCGTAGTTTATTCATCAATTAAATAAAAGAATTTTATTCTGCAAGTAGGCCGCAATAGCACTTTTACAAGTCAAAAACCACGAGCGTTTCTCATGAGACCACTGCCGAGAAGAAACGCCGAAATAAACTCGACAGTCAGTCATTTTCTCCAAAAATATACTTATTACAATGATACTACTTAACCTACTTAAGTAAATATGAGTGGTAAACAACAACAGAGAATTTCAAATAAACGAGGGACAAAATAACAATAGGTAGGTATTTACAAAAAGTAGTTTCATAAAAAAACATGTCGAAACTGCATACGTATTAGAGGTACATGGTATTACCACATACGAGATAAGTAAAATAATAATAATTTATATGTTTTCCTGCAAGAACTATGTCAACTAGATACAATTTAAATATTATACATGAATCTTTACGCTAATTAAGTATTTGGTTTGGGCCATGCATTTCTGTCTGTTAATACTTAAGATGAATGACATCATCTAAGTATAATATCATATACCTACCAATACGCCCCACGGTTGAGCACTAATCTACCTATTTTATAAAGGAGCAGTACCTTCCTAAATTATGACTTTCTTGTAATAAGTCCATCTCTATGACTGTTTTAGGATGTCGAAATCCAGCCGGGTGACATTTGGGGTATAAACGCATCGTCACCGACTCTGCTGGTGGAGGAGGTATCACGACACCATGCGGGCCGTTACGCATGCGAGGCCGTGAACAGCGTGGGCCGAACCAGAGCCCAGCATGTCACCATCACAGTACATTGTAAGTATAGATGAGGTTCACGAGTGGCGTCCACAGACCGGAAGGCACAGCGTGGGTAGGCCCCCCACAACGTGGATTGATGACCTGGTAAAGGTCGCGGGAGTCCGCTGGATGCGGGTGGCGCAGGACCGGTCCTTATGACACTCTTTGGGGGAGGCCTGTCCAGCAGTGGACGTCTTTTGGGTGATATGATGATGATAGATGAGTATAAAATTCTCCCATAGACGTTCCAAACGGTCAAATCGGGGCCACCCGGTGCTTAATGTCGAGTAACGCGACGATGCGTCCCAGTCCCGTGTATTAACAACGCTTTGGCTGAGTAGTTTTACGAAATAGGAAATGGTGAGGATTTCAGCGAATACCAGCTGTGGTCGCATTTTATTTTCGCCAAATCAAACTGAGCCTGTGAAAGACTGCTTTACCTAGACGTATATCCTCGTCTTAAACTTCTGTAACTCTCTCCTCATACAATAAAAGGACACTACAAGTACATTGATAAAATGTACCTATCTGTTTCAGTCCCACCAGAATGCGAAAACGGCATCATCATAGTCAAAGAAACCCTCCACTGCAACGTCAAAGCTCTCCCTCCGCCGGACACCTACTTCTGGCACATCTACTCCGCCGGCTTCGACGTCCAACAACTCACCACCGGTTCGGCCATCCTGCCGCTCTCGCAAGTCACGTCCCCGCTGTCAGGGTCGGTAAAGGCGACATGCGAGGCGAGCAATGGAGTGGCGTCACAGGAGGCCCCTTGTGAAAGGGTGCTGAGCTTTGAGCACTTGAGGCCTCAGCAGCCGCAGCAGTGTGATCTGGCTTATGAATATGACGAGTTTCAGATGAGATGTGTTCCAGGTAATTTTGTTTCTCTTATCCCTAGTTACACTATGTTTTCTTTTAAGGAAAACGAATCAGTCTTAAGCCACTAGCGGATGACAAGTGAACTATTATTATGCCTTTTATTTTGCTCAGGCTAAATTTTCCTTCTCAATATCGTTTATTTGTGTATTTATACTTGTCCTTAATAAATTATATATGTATGTATGTTTTATATATCTTGCCTTTTTTTATACCTTGTTGTACAGTCGCCATCAGATATATCGGAGCGAACGAGGTGCTCACAAATATCTGAACACAACTCTATTGTCAAGGCGTTAAAGTGCATGTTCAGATATTTTTGAGCACCCTGAAGAGTACAGATATATTTGATGGCGACTGTACATGTTGCTGAATTTATCTACATCCGTTCATTTTTTCTCTCATTTGCTCAAAGGTTAATGGAAGAGATCCCTGAAAGGGATAAGTTCGCCTTTGTACATACCATTTCCTTTTGCATTTGTAATTTTTGTTATTATGTACAATAAAGAGTTACTACTACTACTACTACTATTTCAGATACAAGCGTGCTTTTCCGAAGCACACTTGTAAATATATGTTTTACTCTACCTTAGCTTACAAAAAATTCTATATGTGTTACTATAAATCTTGCAATGTTACTTAAAACATACTTATTAATTTCTCAGTGGAAAACGCAACCCACTACGAAGTCTCCGTATGGCGCATGTCAACTTCCAACACTTCCCTGGTCCTCGAGCACCGAGCCGCCATGGGCTTCGGTTCAGGGCAGGCGATGGCTCAGGGAGAGGCCCCGTGGCTGCTCCGTGGGGCCCTCGGGAAACTCAAGGCCGGAGATGAAGCCGGGGCTTCAGCTTGCAACCGTTACGGGTGCTCCAGGGCGCTGCTGTTGAGGCCAACGGAGAATTTGCTTCGGGACTCTGCACCGCCTTGGTGGGAATGTAAGTATTTCATACATATACTTCAACTTTGTATTCGCATTTGTAGTATTAAGTAGGCATATCAGATAAACCAGATCATGGCATAATATGTTATGATTTAGCCTTAACACAGACGCCATGAACACTGGTGTTTTGCTAAATCTCAGACAGGTATGAGAGACTTCCTAAAATTGTAGAAGAATAATAGATAGCGATTCATTGCCTTTATAATACTGCAAAACTCAGGACCGGGGCATAAATTTCCCGAAGAAAAAAGGTCTATTACCACATTTTTGTACCGTTTTGTACTAGAGTGTATACTAATTGAAGCTGTGTATCTATACGTCAGCCTGATCGAATATCGAAGAGTATTGCCTTTAGTATTCAATTTAGCATTTCTTCTTTCAGTTTTCATAGAAAAAGACGTAGCGATATCCATGGGCGCAGTAGTCCTGGTGGCCGCATTCCTCATCTCGACCTTCTTGGTGGTCCGGCTGGCGCGACGCACGCGCGCCAAACCCCCGGCCCCCGTCATACAGGTGCTACAGCTGGACGACATCGCCAGGGACTATCTGGACACTATTGGAGGTTAGCGGGACAGCTGGCAGGGTTGTTGTGTGATGGCACTGACGGCTGATCAGATTTCATTGTTGGCTCATTTTAACATAGCTTCGGTACGGCTGCGTCGGCGGCATGTTATTCCAGTGCAAATTATGTCATCTCTGACGTATTAAGTACCCAAGCTAGGAGTGTTATAGTTCGTGTTCGCACAAAACTCTAAGGCCACATTCTGGCAAATAAACACAAGCAAAAAACGACTAAGAGCTCTGACTATAAGGCAGATTGAGATTGAGATTGCTTGCGTTAATTTAATAGAATTTTGCCTTACATAATAGTTTGTTTTGGTGTGCCACACTAGATACTCCATCTACTGTAGTTCTAAACTAGAAATTCAATACAATTTTATGAAATTGTCATCAGAAGCAAATGAATTTTAAAACCTAATAATGTCTACATACAATGGTACAGAAGGGCGAGGCCTTAGTGTCATACATCGTCCATTTCGAGCCTAGCCTTCCGCTCCACTAATACTGACTTGTTCGTCCATTATGTCGGAGTCAAAATACTCGTGCAGTCAAGTGTAAAAATATGTATCGAGTGAATCCTCTCATTAATATGTACCGAAACCTTAATGAGCCGAAATAAGATCCAGGGGACATATTTTTGAGTAGCTTGCATGCACCCATATTTTTGCACTCGACTGTACCTATGTATAGGACATTTTAAAGTATAGACAAAGCTGCCTGTAGTACGTTTTACATCAAACTCATATTAAATTATGACTCCTGGAAAAACCAACTGCCTTTGAGTTGCTACATGCATTAAATGTTAATGAGTAGAAAAATTCTAAAAATGTAAGTTCAGTTGGGGTAATTTCGCCTTTGATTAAAAATATCGAATACTACAGATATCATAATCATAATACTTAATTTATTCATTGCAACCATGATGTTCACAAGATTTTCTTAAATCTAACCTTCTAGGGTCTAGATAGACAACATGATTATATATACACGACATTGTATGGGTGATATTACAACTAACGACCTCTTACACCCATGCAACATACAACAAGGATTATCAGGAATGTACATTGTTGTAATATTTTTAGATTTCGATATTTACGAAAGCCGCATTTACCCCGGGTGGCGCACTTGGACAGACTTTAATTTATTGCTTGAAGTTCGCAACAGAAATCATGGCTGTTATACAACATTCTGCTAGTTGATAACCAACGCTAACATAACTAATTTGTTAAAAATGTCCCTCAATCGGACATGGTGCTTTAGAATGTTTCATTATATCATTAATATTCATGTATCATAGAATTATGCTTATGTTAATACAGTATTTATAAATCATGCTCTAGTTTCATTGGCTTTGAACGTCGCAGCTTCCCATTGCACAGGATTGTCTATAAATATGTATGTACAATTTTATTTCTTATGCCTTATACAATATGTTTCAAAATGCATGCATATTTTTAGACGAGATTGCAATCTACCTGCTTCCGTGGTCAACTTCCTTCATCCACCAATCCATTACGACTACCAATTAAGACATTCGGCGCTGACAAAACAATGAAACATACAAAAATGACAGGAATTCGAGTCACCGGCACCGTGTGTAAAAAATGCAAAGTACCTATAAGTATGAACTGTGAAGTAGGTATACATAGTAGTACTAAAAGGATCTTAGTCACGGGACTATTTTAAATGAACTATTAAAAGAAATCACAAAAGATGGCCCATAAAACATGCTAACTCAATTCCATCAAAGACTTAGCACTACAACCTGGTCTAGAATTCGCAATTGATTTAATTAAATCGGGCGAAAAGTTCTACTAACTACCATAGTAGGTTGGTACTCATAGATTGAAAACAACGCAACCGACTATATAATACAAAGTGTTCCTACAGGAACGGGGGACACCCCATCACTAAAAACTCCGGTTCGAGAGACCCATATGTCCGTGCGTTCCGTACATATACATAAATATACACCCAATAAATAGTTTTTTTAATACCTGTATGCGGGCTATTAGATACAAATTCAATCCACGTAGACCTACGCCAGGGCCCGGCAGTTTTTAATGAAAAATATCAATTCTTGGGGACTCCGAAGAGCCGCAAATATGTTTCGGTTTTTTTTTGTCTATATATTTGAGGAGACCCCGAAGAGCCACAACTGGCCCTTCAAAGAGCCGTATGCGGTTTGCCGACCCGTGATCGGACAAAAGTAGTACCTACCTACTTACAAACAAATAAAAACGAGTGTGGCATATCATGGGTTCAAGGATATCATACATTGCTTTTCACCTACAAGTACCTTAACGAATTAAAGTCTGCCTTCCTTTGTGTTACTTACTGACGAGCCTACACCGTCCTATAAATAGGTCATACACAGATTTAGGATCGCGTCTTTCCTGTGCACATAACTAAAGTTAAGAGCTATCAAAAAGATTTGCAAGACTTATAGCGACATCACCGTTTCTATAAGCCCATGTAACAAAAACATAGCTTCCTTTCGCATATAACTAACTGACCACATGAGGGTCGATTTTTGGTTTTTCAACTGTATGACCCACGTATGACCCAAATGCCTGTGTCCTCTTCAGAGCACAAAGTCCGCGCGTCGTGCAGTCTCCGCTCGAGCTCAAGTGTGCACTCGGACGGATCTGACGCGAGCGCCCCGACGGTCGACCGACGACGGAAACCTCTGTGGATCCATCAGTACGAGGCACCGCCACCAGATGTCACTCTGACGTTACATAGAGAGAGCGCTGTGTGAACAAACTGTTGTGTATTCTTTAGATAGCATTACGTGCAGTTTACCATAGGCTAGACAGTATATAGACCCCAGAGCACAAAGTCCGCGCGTCGTGCAGCGTGTACGGGCGGATCCGACACGAGCGCCCCGACGGTCGAAGTCGACTGATGACGGATAGCTTAAAGGTGTTTCTAGACGAGCCACAAATTTACTATCTTGCTCTTACTTCCATGCCAGAATAAGACGCCTATATGCCGGCCACACATTTCAGGAAAAGTATGGCCCGTCTAGAGGCCTCTTCGCATGCAGTTTACTAGACCACAACTTTAAAGTTCCCTATAGTATTATTAGATTTAAATCCATCGGTACGAAGCACCGCCGCCAGGTGTCACTTTAACGACACATAGAGAAAACGCTGTCTGAACGTACTATTTTATAGATGGCATTACGTGCAGTTTCCTATACCTTCTTCTTCTTCATCGTCGACTCCTTAAGGCTGAGGGTCGTGACCACCATAGGAACAGTTCTTCACCACCGCTCTCCAGACCCCTTTTTTTTTTGAACCAGACCACCTGTGGCTTTATAAGCCGGGCCTAATAAAGCGATAGGAGTGCGCGGTTGGAGAGTAGCCTGGGGAAAGTCCAGGGGAAAACCTCCGGCATGACCACGCGTGTGGTTTGGAACACTGGAATACTCTAAGAGTTTGCGCTCCAGTGAGATTGTTTGAGCGGCACCGAATCTGAGGTGTGAGTGGAATCGAGCTACTGGGAGTTTTGTCGCTGGTTCACTAAACCTAGCCTAGCTGAGAAGAGTCCAGCAAGAAACTCAGCTAGGCCCAACCTGGGTCGGACTGACTCTACCCGGTGTGCGGCGGTACCGGGACGAATAGGGACTATATGTGTCACTGTTGTCGCGATCGCGCGGTGGGCGTCCCCGCAGACCCCTCTACTTTGGGCTAGTTGTATTGCCCGTGTTTCCTATACCTAGGCATAGATATACTTATGGCAACAGGTCCTGACCTCTTGCTGAGCATTTATAGTCAATATTCAGTGTGTAAGTAATTGTAATGATGAGAAGGAATTTTAAATACAGGAATGATATAAGACGTGAAGTTTGTCAATAGTCTGTAGACTATAAAAAATAGTATGTATGGTGAAGCATCCGAAGAAGCCCGGATTAACTGAAAAATCGTCTCTATGAGGAGGTCGGGGTTGGGGGCGCCTTGGGGCCCTCTTAACCCCACTCTCCATCTCCGATGCAAACGCCCCGGTGGTCGACCATCAGTATCCTGGCAGGGTCGCCATGAAGTGTGCGGCGTAGGGAATTATAAATGACAAGTCGAAACTCGAGACGATACTGACGAACTGATTTATTAGGTAAAATACATTGCTTTTATAGGAAAGATTGGAATGCAAGGAATGCGTATTGCGCAATAGTGAACAAAGGAAAATGTTATTATTTTCCATCCAGTATTGGAATGTCAAGGTTAATGGCGCTGTTCTCGGAAGATATAAAATAGAAAATCATTTATTATTTTAGCTCAGCTGATCAGCTGGCGCTTTGGGCGGTCTATCACTACAAAGTAACGCCGCCAGAGGTCGCTCACATTTACCTTACATACTATATGAACAAACTGTTATATATATTATAGGTAGCTTTACATGCAGTTTACTATAATGATATTAAGGCTCGATTTTATAAAGATCCGTAAGACCTTATGTCGGTTTGTTGTGTCAAAAATTGTACTGAGTTACTGAAATTTGATCCGACATTTGATCTAACTGATCTTTATAAAACCCGGCCTAAGTAAACTGAAGTTTACGGGCGCACATCGGACGTGATTTTAAAGTACAGTACTTTTTATGAATTAAAGTTGCCCTTATATCACCGGTTACATGTATTTTTATGTATATTTTGGGAAATAATATCTAAATTGCGAAATATTCATGCTGACATCTGTCAATTTACTTACTCCAATAAAAATATGAGTATACTAGACGGTTCATTGACAGCGGGAAACCATTTTAAATTCAGTACGAAGTGGGGCGGTGCTTCGTACTCTAAACGCTAGATCCAACTTATGCAATCGCTCTTTAATGTACGTATAAGCATTGAACCTTATTGCAAAGAGATAAGGTCTAGCATTAGTCAGGTAACTATAGTGGTTTGGATATCGACATCCCTACGAAGTATTTTGCAGTAGGTGCCATGAAGCTGCCGACCGACGGAAATGGTGTTGAGTGAAATGACTTGAATAAATTATTCCGATTTTGCTATATAATGTTTACGTCGGTTCTATATTTGATTCCATAATATTTGATTGGTGTTTAGCATTTTTTTCTAAAACTATGAACAAGTAAACCGGACCTAAATGAGTGAATAGATAGATATATATGAGTATGAAAAAATCCGTTATTAAATTTAAGAATCTAGATAAAAGCAAATCGTGCCAATATTAAACAAAGAATTGGATGAGTGTCATCCTCATCCATAAAGGGACGCATGTAAGGGCAGCGTTAAAATACATACTTTCATACTAAGATTAGCTACAAATGTGAATTTAACTCTGTCTGTTATCTGTTCACGCTTAAACCACTGACTTGGATGAAATTTGGCATGGAGATAGATATATAGATATCATTGCACTCATTGCCGCCTGGCGAAAAAAACAATGACATTGTTTTGTTATGTGCCCGAAGATCTCCGCTTATAGGGGATGACGACTTAAGAGGCCTTATAAGTTTTAAAATGTTTTGATTTTATAAAGGGTCGGCAACGCTTACGTGACTCCTTTGGAGTTGCTGGCGTCTATAGGCTGCGGTGGCAGCTTACCATCAGGTGGACCGTATGCTTGTTTGCCACCGGCGTTGTATAAAAAAAATACCAATAAAATTATTGAAGGCTACGATATTTTATTAAAGTTTTAGATAGTACCATAGCCATGTTTTGATTTTAATGTGTGTAGTAGAATTCAAGCGGAAAAAACAAGGTTTTAGCTTGAAAACGGTCGATTTGGGGTGATGTTTGATACGATATTTCTTAATGAAAATATCCAAAAAATACATTTGAAGTTTATGACATAAGGTAGCAATAGTCCTGTAATGTTCTAGATAGCAACATTGAGAAAATGCCAAGATACGTGTCAATTCAAACAGAAAATGGCGTAAATAGATGAGCGTTTTTTAACTGATAAGGACCCTTAAGCGGGCTAAAAAGTGCATGGCATTTTGTATGGGCGCTAATAAAGCCGGTGTCTAAACAATTTAATAGCAATTAGGTAACTATTTCTCCAAAGCGATTACGAGTAAGTACTACCGGACGATGTCGCGGGCCATGGCTAGTATTTATAAAACTGTGATAATCCATATTGAAAGGTACCTTATGGCTGCCGGCACTTACGCCTTTATTGCCGCTGTTCCAATACAATAGTGAATAGGTGCAACGTAAGCGCCTGCCGCCATAAGGTCCCTTTCGATGTGGATTATCACAAATAATCACATATTAATTAATATATTTATATACAATATATTTAGTACAGTCGAAGTCATAGATTGCAAAACTGGAATATCTTCCTTCGATGTCGAATGTAGGTGTGCATAATCCATGACATCTCATTCCAAATTATACTGAGCTAAACGACCATATTAATTATAAAATAAACGTTCCAGTTCTCGACACTAACACAATACTTGGCACTTTCGATCTTAAATTATAGGTAAAAAAATTATGTCATCTTGGGTATTAAAATGTCACACATTGGGACGTTTACCTTACTATAGGTAAAATATTTTATGCCTATGTTACAATGATTAGTACAAATTTCAAGAATATTTAGACACCAATTATTCGTATTAGACCCAAGTACTTCAAACTGTACTTAGGTCTAAAAATTCAGGCATAATTATAATTAAACGTTACATCTACTTTAAGGCCGAGTTGTATAAAGACCCGTTAGACCAAATGTTTGATCAAATTTTGGTAACTTAGTTACATTTTTTGACATACCTAACTTACCGCAACCGAGCCTAAATGTTGGTATGTGTCACAACTATAAGGGTCGGTTGCACCAACATACGATCACAGGCCGGTCATCGTCAAATATGGCGCCGGTAGCTGTCACCCCATAGAAACTTGTCAAACTTTCCATACAATCAGATTGTAACGAACACCGCTTACGATTACAAGACGATTTGGTGCAACCCACCCTTATTATGGCTAACCCGCGCTCGTGAGGTAAAAAAGTACCTACTTTAGATACATTTTTATGAGTAAGTGGGTTAAGTCCTAACGGATTTTTATCAAACCGCATTTTAAGGCGATTTGACTGAGCCGAAATTAATTTAAGTATCTGTTTTTCGTAATTTGTATTAAGTTAGAAGTTGTTAGAATATGAAATGACATAAATTCTATACATATTTTAAATTTATGAAATGAATACATATATGTGTTAAATTAATAATTTGGAGGAAATTAAAAATTAAATAAAGATTACCTACCTAATAATGGTTTATTTTAACATTAACCTAACATTCACGAATAAGAAGAGGGCCAATCAGTGTTGCCAGATACCCGCTTTCCCGCTTTTTCCCCGCGTTTTTGCCACTGGCCCCGCTATCCGCATGAAATTCAGTTTTATTAAAAATGTTACCATTTGCTCAGTGAAAAAGGCAGTAAATTCAAAACATCCAACCAATGGAGCTAGGTAGAATGACTGCAATTAACTTTATAACTACCCTGATAGTAGATGTGACGGCGGAGAGTATATTTTTTTCATTTGCGACAGAGTCAAGTAAATTATATAGACTGCCAAAATCTTTACGTTGTGGCGCACCTTTAAAATAATGAGCCTGCTGTAGATAGTATCACTATAAAGAGGTCGCTGTATCTATAATTTCGCATGACACATAGACCTCTGCTTAACACATTGGCGCCATCTATTAGGAGATTTTTTGTTGTATTCATAGATGGCGCTATTGTGTTAAGCAGAGGAAATGGTCGATTTGAAGTGATGTTTGAAACGATATTAATTCTTATGGAAAAATCCAAAAAACAAATTAGTTTATGTCATGAGGTCGCAATAGATAGTCACACTGAGAAAATCAAGATATGTGTCAATTCACACAGAAAATGGCCTAAATAGGTACTTAAGCGTTTCTTAACTGATAAAGACTCTTAAAGCGTATTTAGTTTAAGAGCCCACGACACTGAACCTAGTTCGATAAGACTCCCAGATGATATATAATATTATAAGATTGACGTATCTTCCTGGGGGAACACGAAACGGCTATGCTGCCATGCAAAAAACCTGGTAAACCTTTTGTATTTCGGTATTTGGCAACACTGGGGCCATTGTAGCCGAGAGGTACGGCACGCCAGTTTCAATCTGTCGGCCGTGGGTTCGAACCCAAGTTCATATTCATACCACTCAGTTTAAAAACAAAACTTACGTACGCTAGAGCTACACATCACTACATAGTATAAAACAAAGTCGCTTTCTCTGTCCCTATGTCCCTATATCCCTATATCCCTATGTATGCTTAAATCTTTAAAACTACGCTACGGATTTTGATGCGGTTTTTTTTAATAGATAGAGTGACTCAAGGGGGAGGTTTATATGTATAATACATGCATCAGCATTGCACCCGTGCGAAGCCGGGGCGGGTCGCTAGTTAAAAATAAATTGATACCTAGCCATTTAAAAAAATGTATTAATAAATATGAATTAACACATATTTTTTGAATAACAATAGATAATGTATGCATATTCATTGAAATTATTTGACACTTTTACCGCAGAACGTTCCTGATGAAGTTTTTTTCTGTCATTCTTTCTAACACAAAAAACAAGGTATAGTACTAGACATTTTCTAAACCCTTTGAACGCCGAGAACACCTAAAAGTGTCACATATTATCGTGTCTACAGCGCCAATAACGCCTATTAATTTGTATTTTTCATTTTTTTTTATTCATCAACAATCAATATTGTGTTTGAACTTAATGTAAATACATAAGATAACATAGAAAAAAATATACATTGTTATAAGCCGCACTATACACAAATAATTAACTAATTACAACAACAGATTACATAATTATGTCAAAAAAATGGAAATTAGCTAATTATACACATCACATCACAGGTCAAATATGCTATACTCTATTTACTACAATTCACAATTAATTAAATATACAATATCACATAAAAAATATAGAGCAATTAAATAAAATGTCATTTTACGTTACATGTCAACCTATCACAGTCATCCCTGTTTCATGAATTCGTCCACTGAGGACAGACACTGTTTCAGCAAAATATGTTTAAGTTTTTTACCCACGACGGGATGGAAAAGGTATATGCGTTTAGGGTGAGAGGTTGTTTGTTTGTTTGTTTGTGTGTGCACATCAATATCTTCGAAACGGCTTGACCGATTTAGAAACGGTTTTCAGCAAAAGGTTTGTTAATAAATACGTTACTACTCGATAGTGACTTCAACTCAACCTATAGGTGTTATGACGTACGTACGTTGTCAAAGTCACCTTAGTGTTTTACAAAGTTCATATTCAATCTCTAATGGACAACGAGTTGGCGTTAAGGTGTCACTGCGGTACTTGAAATATGGCATTCATAGGGTTAAAAATATGACTAGTTTAGTTGGCAAAACGGAACGAACTTTTAATATAGACACAATAATAAGCTAGGAGGACGGTGATGAGTTATTTTTGTTGAAGATGTTGTGAGTTAATTTATGATGATATTGGTGATGAAAAAAACAAAAAGTCGCTCGGTTGTTAGTAATAAAAGCTCCCAGCATCAGGCAGATAAACAGGTATTATTCGCTCAAATACCTCAAATCGGAAAACCCCGGAGACAAATTCCATACATATTGCAACACCATTTGCAAAAAATATCAATCTCCATTGTAATGTATATTCAAGGAGATAATACTTTGTTGTAGTATTGCATTGTATTGAGTTGTATTTCATGACGATCCTCTCAGGTGAATTTTATCATACTCATTGTATTATTTAACTGCTATTTTATTCATTGATTTTTAATTTATTTTGTTTTATTTAATGTTGTTGACGATCACAATAGAGATTCTTGTAAATTGACATGTAATTTATATTGTAATCTTATATTGTGAATAAATGAATCTGAATCTAAATCTGAATCTATTATCACCTTGAATATACATTACAATAGAGATCGATAATTTTTGCAGTTCAATTGAATTCACATAGTAGCAAAATTGGAACAGAGTTGCATTTGTTTTCTTTCATTCAATTCCTAAACAAATTCTACTCTATTTCCCGTACCAGAAGATTAAAGTTACATTGCCAATTTTTCATGTCTGGTGTTCGGCAAGTGGATAAC
Source organism: Epiblema foenella (assembly GCA_963556455.1). NCBI lineage: Eukaryota > Metazoa > Arthropoda > Insecta > Lepidoptera > Tortricidae > Epiblema > Epiblema foenella. Next base: position 3,704,805 of record OY747112.1, read on the forward strand.
ACTCAATCCCTTAAAGCATAATTCATAAGATATAAGCTCATAGGGATAAGACCGCCTTTGTTCTTTAACCTTATGTAATGTGACATGTATATATTGTGTGTGTACAATATATACATGTCACATTACTTAGGTAAATAAATAAATATTAGAGGACAATCTTACACAAATCGAACTAGCCCCACAGTAAGCTCAAGAAGGCTTGTGTTATGGGTACTAGACGACGATATATTTAATAGATATAAATACTTAAATACATAGTAAACATCCAAGACTCAGAAACAAATATTCATGCTCATCACACAAATATTTGCCCTGACCGGGATTCGAACCCAGGACAGGCAGCTTCACAGGCAAGTGCACTACCCACTACCTCCTACTTGTTTTTTACCCCCGACGCACAACGCAAAAGGGATGTTAGGACACCAAGTTTAGCATGTGTAGGTATCTGCATATGTGTGTGTGACATCGGAATGGAACAACTGATTTAATTTGAGTGGTTTTTTTAATCTAAAGTCTTGGGGGCCGAGATGGTTATTAAGTAGCTATGTTTTGTGTCGGGGTATTTTTAAATGTTGAATTTAATTAATTACACATACATACATAATTTTAATTACATTATAGAAACTGACGAGGGGTTTTTTGACCTCGTTAAGGTGACATTTTAGTCGAATGTAATATTTGTCCCGGAAGGATTTGATGCTTTTAGGAGAGGGATTAAACCTCTTAAGCGAGGGCTACTTTTTTTTAACCTGACTGTGGCTTTATAGGCCGGGCCCAATAAAGCGATAGGAGTGCTTGAGGGCTACTTGCAGAAGATAAGTTATGGACTATCATGTTCCACAATCAAAGAACTGTCGGCAGTAGAATTAGTTGCAGTATCTTCTCTCTGCGGGGCTAAAATAACTGCCGCTGCGACGCGACGCGAGTAGAGATAAATCTACCCTCCTCTTTCCAATTCGCGTAGTTCGAGTGAGACAGGAATCGCTAGGTCGCGCGAGATACGACTTGGCAGCAAGTTGTGCTAGCCCACCTGGTAACCTTAACCTCATCAGAAATCAACACAAAATTCAGAGTAGGTATCTGTAAGTACAAGTACATACCCACTGTTGTTGTTATGTTGCGGTTTTCCGTATAAGTAGCAATACCTACTTCCCCAATTGTTCTTCCTAATGCGGTAATATTATAACAGACAGGATCCTAAGTACCTAGCAGAACCAATCAAATTTGTTAAGAACATTTAAATATCTTGCTAACTTTAGTAATTACAATCTATATGAGGAAAATCAATGGTAATCCCAATACTTCTGCCTACCAGTCAAGCAGTAATAAACTGAGGTCCGACCGACAGGTTTTCTACCTCGTAATATCTTCGTAGATTTGAAGACGGTGGACAAACGACCTCATTGATGTGAATAAAATTTAATTGACAACCGAAGACATACATTAGATGTAAACTTACGCAATTTTCCATGGATATATTCGGTCTGTTGTTTATGGTTCCCGATAGTTTTAACACAAGATTTAGATTTCTTAGTTTTCCCAACTGTATGAAGTTTTATGTTTATGTATCCGCTAATTATTTTATCTTGTTTCTTATAAAACTAGATACTATAACTTATACAAAAAAAACAGAACAGCGTCGAACGAGGCGATGGCTGAGTGTTGTTTGTGTGGTCCGGTCTGTTTTCGGTCATGTCTGCAAGGACTAGTAACTTCGTACTAGCTTTCATTAATTAAATGTCGTGTAACATGTCAAAAATAAGACTAAGAAACGAATAACAATTCAGATTTGTTAGAGACGTATAAGGTCTCTAAGCATCAAGATAAAAAGTAATAAGCGTTAACATGAAAATAATAAAAGGTATTAAATAAATATCTATTAATTTAAGTATATTATTTTTATTCATATAGATAAATTTGGACTTATAAAAGTGCCCTTGAGGCCTATTTGCAGATTAAATGTTTTGATTTTGAGTATTTTGGAAACATAATTATTGCGTTGTTACCCTGTTTTGCTGTAACGTATCTCACGACGAAGGTGATTAAGCAGCTGGATGCCAGACTTCAAAGTGCATATCGTCATCATTAATCGAATCCTTCCACACATATATATCTAAACTGGTTCGGTGGCTGACCAGTCGTGGTCTACCGACCGGCTAACGCGCACGGGTAAATCATTGACCATAACAAAATGCGTGCCAGCGTTTTCTTTTGTTTTGTGCTCACTTGGCTAAGCTGCACTTTGGGATATCAAAAAAGTAAGTTATAATGTTTAAGTTGTGTTTTAAATACTGGTTTTTCAGCTATATCTTGTGACCATCTAAAATGATTATTTATATTATTGTTTTTGCAACAACGTCGTTTTTACGCATTTGTATTTAAGTTATGATAGTTACTGGGCCTTTGCTGCCCACCTTTAAACGATTCGATTTGGGTATACTCAGCTTACCTTTAAAACGATTCTGTTTTATGTTGTCGTCTTCAATAACGGTAATCCGACTAGATCAGTTAGTTGTTAAAGCCTGTAATGTAGGACAAACCTGTAAGGTAGGTAGGACACCTAGCTTTTAGCTGGAGTTTATACATAGCATTCGTCCCTTATTACTAGCAAGTATGTCAGTGCGAGAGGGACAAATGCTATATGTTCGATATAAACGCTATGCTACCTACGCTGCATTGAAGGTCCGTGACGCTCTAGCAAGTAATCCACTTTAAAATCCCATAAAAACTTAACGAGCCTTGAATAACAAGACGCAAATTGATATTCATTATTGCCTCCTAAAACACTGTATTTTATAGTATATGGCAAGCTGGTATGTTCAACAGTAAGTATGAAATATTGACCAAAGCTTCAATAAAAGTGAACCATAAACAAAGAGGTAAATAGTGACTACAAAGTTATAAGTTATAAACAAAGCAAGCAGGGTTATGTTTTGTAAAAAAAACTGTCTACCTACTTAGTGTGTATTTGCCTGTTATACGTATAGTTTATTTATTTTATTAGTAGTATCAGTGTTTTATTATCTCGAATATGGGAATTCTCACGTAACCGCTATTAAGGGAAGCCCATGCAATATAATGTTAGGTTTTTCCGAGATGATTGCAGTAATTATACGGGGTTCAAAGTCAGAAATTATTAGGCTTTGTTTTTGTTGTTTACTTATGTGGCGTGGGATAAAAAAATGCTATATGTATCTATACCGTAACGTGTACATAAACATATTAATATAAGCGTACCCGTCGGACACCCGCTTATACTTGAAATCATTCAAGTTGGCGGTGGCATCAAATTAATTCGTTTAAAAAGCTACTTAATATGTGCGATTATTTTTTAGAAGGTTGCTAACTTGCTACGCTTTTTTATTAGTGGGGTCAATTTCAACAGTGCTGTTTTTTTATATCATTCCGGTGTAATTTTTTGTTTGTATGGTTTGTGTGGTTTTTCGTGAAATAAATGAATTTTATTCTGCAAGTAAACCGCAAAGGCACTTTTACAAGTCAAAAACTACTAGCGTTTCTCATGAGATGAGACACGTGGTTTTTTAAATGTTAAAAGACACTTGAGACTGTACTATGAAAATTTTCTAAAAGGGCTTTAAATAGTTTTTGAGATAACGGGGAGTGAAAATGAAACTCACAAAGCAAAGGAATGATAAATATACACTGAGATGATCATAAGAGTCCACATGAACGAAAAATATAAATACGGACCAGAATAATAAAGACAGTAGGCGGTAATGAAATGCTGTCCACGTGGAATTAGAATAAGGCTTCAGAATTATGAAATACATACTAAATTTGACAACATTTACGTGTTATTTTCATTCCAGTTGGTATTAAAGCCATTTTACTACACCGGAATGAATACTACGGAATGTGATACTGGGATATAAATAATTAAAATCGTATTCTTAAATGAATACGACTGGTTAAATCACGAATATAGAGTACGTCTTAGATATAGGTATTATTTTTTATTTTTTTATTTTAAACTTTATTGTAATTGGAAACAAAGAGCATTATATAACACATAAATTCTAAACTACAAATAATAAAAGACCTACAAACTAAACTTAAAAATAAATAACCAAAAGTAAGGGGTCCCCCCGCAGCATAGTGCCAATGATGCTGGCAGCATTTCCCCGCTGTATAGCAATGCTTATGCGTTGAGCGAGGAAGCTGCCAGCCGTGCAGCCCTTTGGTCACCAATGGTCTCCACTAAACTTTTAGCTAGTTCTTTGAAGAACTCTTGGGCCCTGGGACCCCACGGACCGAGGGTCTCTACACCGAACGGAACAAAGTTGTATTCGGTGCCGAGACCCCTATATTTGATTACCTTAGCCTTTTCGACCGCCTCAGCAGCCGCACCCGCTCTGGTGGAAGTTCCGTGGAGATGAGAAGTGGCCAACGTGTCCACACAGGTGGCGTCCCACACTAGTACACGTCCCATCTTCCACGGAATCAAAGATATTCCATCCGGTCTCTTGCCATCGTCTATTAATTTCATTAGATACAGATAAAAAATAAAAACGATATAGCAAACTCCGGAATGATGTTTTGTGGACAACATTATTTAAACTTTCTGCCCCTGCGTTTTCAGTCTTGCCAACAATATTTATTGTTTTGGAACTTGTACAACAATATTTATTGTTTTGGAACTCCTGGGGAGTTGTTACGCGAGTGACGACGATTTTTATTTATTTATTAACCAACTTACATTTACAGATAAACCAAACATGCAAGTTATAGGTTACAAAGACTTATTACTAATGGTGCTTAAGGAAATTACTCTATACTTAGTGATATTATCATTACTCATGTCAATATAATATTATATTAGTGATATAGCGTATTATTATGTTATCATTAACTTTGTGAAGTCTAATTTATGAACAATAAATTAATGTAAACAATGTGTAACAAAGCTACCCACGTTTATGCTTTAGTTTAGGCGACCCAGTTCCGTAGAAATTTATATATTCGGTGATTATAATCAGGTTAATGACAATAATTAACACTACTAATATCTAATAGCTCCTGACATTATTTACCCTAGAAATCAGCACATCAAATTAGAATTTAATTGGTTCATTAAGGCTCTGTTTTATTTTTTATTTATTTAATCTTTATTGCACAAAAGAAACCTTATGGTACAAAAAAAGATATGTTGTATTTGTTCATCATACCGACCGTCATCTCGTAATTATTTTATTTCAATACTAAGTATAGCTAGTTAAAATATTTCTTTAGAATATGACTAAAAGAAAATATTTATACAGTCTACGTAGATAAAATTTTAGTTGCGTTTATAACACATATTATCACCATATCACTATGGAATGATGGCTATCGTTTTTGTGCTCACCATTTGGCGCCACCGTCGAGAAGGTTCAGCTGTCAAAAATTGTTATTGGTATTATGGGCATGAGAACGAAGTTTACATTTATATCATATTTAACACCTTAAAACCGTACCTTAAAAATATCGAACATTGTAGCGCATTCCCGTTTTTTTTCGGGGAAAAAAGGAGGAAATAAGTTTCCGAAAGACAAAACTGTCTCAAAGCACTGACAGTCATCAGTCACCCATAACTCATATTTGCCATAATCAAGCTCAGGTATTGCAAAATAGTCACCATATTGTTCAAATTAGATATTAAACCGCGTAGCGCAACCACAAAGAGTGACATTTGACATTTCGGAGACCTCACGCTACACTAGCGCCTCTAGCGGCAAATTCATACGCGATAGCCCTCATTCTTGAATTTTATAAAGATAGGTTAGACCTTAAAAGACGTAATGATTACCAAAATTGGATTTAGCATTTGGTATTAGGATCTTTATAAAACCCGTGCTAAATCAACTAAATGTTTAGGTACTTACAAGTAAATAATCTTAAAACTTTGTACGTTACCTAGTTGTAAATTCGCTTATCTGACAGTAGTTTTAACATTGCAATTAATCATAAAACTTCGTATTTTACGAAGAAGTAGATAACCTATTAACCTAGACAACGATATATATTTATAATTGGTTACTGACGGGAGTGTAAAACCTACATTCCTACTATTAATGGAAACAAATCATTCCATAAATGCGATATACTAAGGCTCGGTTTTATAAAGATCCGTTAGACCTTATGTCGGTTTGTCATGTCAAAAAATGTATTGAGTTACTGTTTGCTCTGACATTTGGTCTAACGGAACTCGGCCTAAAGCTTCACTAATCGTAAAATATCTTAATGACATCGTCAGAAAGCTGCAGCGACTGCGTGGGCTACAAGTCGTGTGAGGCAGCTGTAGTGGCCATTGAAAAGAAGGAACCGGCTGCGGACGAGCAGCTCAAGAGAGCTTTCTGCGGATTCGATGGAGCAAGGCTGCCTATGGTTAGTATCTCGGACTATACATATTTACGCGGGTGCTTTATAATGCAGATATGTATAATAGTTATACATATCTGCATTATAAACGAGTATGACGCGATCTCAGCCATCGCCTCCCTCGACATGTTAGGGAAGGTTGCGACCCGACCAACGACGCCACCGTAAGCAAAGACCTTTAGGCGAGCATGACATATTCAAGCTGCATGATATTTATAATTAAAATTGTAATATAAGATTTCAAGGTTACATGGTCATTTACATTAGAATTACGATTTGAAACGGGATATTTACCATGTATGTTTGTATTTTTGAGTTCCCGATATTTCGGCACTGTAAATCATAGTGATTTTAGTTAGGACTTTTACTGTTGTAAAATCATTTCATGTACATTTGAGCAGATCATGAGGTTTCTCGTTGTATTCGTTATTTTATTAATACAATTTTAGAATTACGATTTTAAACGGGATATTTACCATGCATATTTGTATTTTTGGAGACTGTTTCCGGAAAGAACTCGCGTATTGATACTGTGAGTGTGGTGTGTCGTGACCGTAATCGAGTTTCAAGTGACAAGGCGGACGGTGGTAGCGACGGTGACACTGCGAAAAAGCGACCCAGGTAGAGGGTAGATCGCTATGGTGTGTGGGTAGACCGCAACTAAAACTCGCAGCACGTCAGTTAATCCTTGATAATGGCGCTTGCAACAGTGCCGAAATATCGGGAACTGAAAAATACAAACATACATGGTAAATATCCCGTTTCAAATCGTAATTCTAATGTAATTAACAACCTAGGTTTCGCCGGAAGATCAGCGCCAGCTCCCTGAGTCGGCATTACGCTGAGGCGAAACCTTTTTGTGGCGATTACTTGTTTTTTTCTAATTACGTTTATTTATCTATATTTTATGTTTGTATCGTCACGAATAAATGTTTTTCTTTCTTTCTTTCTTAATGTAAATGACTATGTAAGCTTGAAATCTTATATTACAATTTTAATTATAAATATCCTTCAGCTTGAATATGTCATGCTCGCCTAAAGGTCTTTGCTTACGGTGGCGTCGTTGGTCGGGTCGCAACCTTCCCTAACATAGTCGAGGGAGGCGATGGCTGAGATCGCGTCATACTCGTGTGCGGGTGCTGTTTGTGGTAGGAATGTTACGGAGGTTCGACTTCGGCTCCGATATACCGAAACTTTCGGCTGAATTCACACCTCCGGCTTCGGCTTCGGTTTCGTCAAATTTAAAGCGAACACCTCCGGCTCCGGCTTCGATTTCGTCTAATTTTAAGCGGAGGTTTAAACGGAGCCGAAAGTCAGCGCGCGGCGTGTGCCTACTGTGCCTAGGAGTACAAACAGGTTTTGACTTGTCTCCCCAGGAATTACCCCACCTGTTTTACGACGATTGTTTATTAGGTACTCATTCGTTCACATTAGTCTCCCTCCACCTCCACCTTCACCTCCGGCTCCGGTTTCGGATTCGGTTTCGCTTTCAGTTTCGCTTTTGGGTTCGGTTTCGGATTCGCTTTCGGTTTCGTTAAAACAAATTTGAAAAATCCGGTTTCGGCTTCGGTTCCGATAAAACCACCTCCGTAACATCCCTGGTTTGTGGGGTCCGGTCAGTGCCTTTACCATGAGTTTGCATGATCGTACTCGCTAGCGGTACAGACCCATGGCGTTCAACTTCTACACCATATTGTTGAGATTTTCCTGATTTAATAGTGTTGGAACCGGTATACGGAGTCAGACTCGCACTTGACCAGTTTATTATTCCGCGGGGACAGCAGCATTTATGCAAAATAGATTCAATTTATATACGATGCCATACATAATTATTAACCGGTTTGTACGAGGAAAGGTCAGCGTAGGTATTCTCCAATTGTAAACATGAGAAGTCATCAGGTCTGGTGACTATGTTAATTTTACCTTTTCTGCTTAGGAAATAAGGCCGTGTTCATGGTCATGCGATGCCATTAGCGGCGCGGGCCTGAAGTTCTACCGCGAACCACAAACCACTTTCCCTCTCTGTCTCACTTATGTGCAAATTTGCAAGTGCGACAGAAAGGAAATATTTCGAATGCTGTTCGCGGTAGCCCTGGGTCGGGAGACGACAAAAGACAAAACAATATATGGTAGCCTGAAAATGTCCAGTGTAAGGTGTAAGAGTCCAGTTCAAATATGTGCACGGACAAAATGATCAAAAATATGTTAACATGGCTTTTTTGTTAAGGGTTTAAGGTTGCTCAGATATAATAGAACCTTTGGGAACACGTGTATATGAACTAGACTGTAGGTACAGAGGGGCTATTCCGAACTTCGTATCGTGCAGTCCCTTTCACTCTCGTGTGTCACTATACAGGGTGTCCCACGGCTATGCCACATGGAGGGAAAGTACCTTGAATATTGTAGATGGAGCATTTTACTGAAAGAAGACATTATTTGAATTTAAAAAACAATGTAAACTGCATTCACAGATATTCAAATATTTTTATGGTTGAACCGGGAATCGAACCCGTTACACGAGACAATTTCACATCAAATGTTAAAATTCATGGTCTTCCTTTTATTTCTGACACTATGGTATTTAGCAAACAATAATCCTTATGTTGAAGCCTTTCGAGCGGTATGATAAAGCTACAGGATAATTATTTTTCTCGTGTAACGGGTTCGATTCCCCGGTTTAAACATAAAATTATTTAAATATCTGTGAATGCAGTTTAGACCGATTTTTAAATTCAAATAATGTCTTCTTTCAGCAAAATGTTCCATCTACAATATTCAAGGTACTTTCCCTCCATGTGGCATAGCCGTGGGACACCCTGTATAGTGACACACGAGAGTGAAAGGGACGGCGCGATACGAAGTTCGGAGTAAAGGGCTAGATGTGGGCCTTTTCATAGTCACTACGATATTACACCGACGCTTGACGAGGCCTATATAAGGCCTAATTCAGGGTTCACATCAAGCGGCCAGTGTCGGCCCGCGTCTTACTACAGTCAAAGGAATTTGGATTTTCTACACAGTAGTTACATTCCATATTTAAATGACGGCGCCGCGTGCTTGCGGATGCTGCTGCTGTTTAAATATGAAATCTAACTTCTGTATAGAAGGTTCAAATTCCTTTAACTCTAGTAAGACACGCGTCTTCTTCTGCCGTTTGATGTGAATACCACAATCATTTTTCAACAAATGAGTAAGTAATGTTTTATTTTTCTCATACTCATACTCTTTATTCATAATATTGTTAAATATTACATGTCACATTACAATTTTGCACAATATATATAAAGTAACATTATCTTAGTACAATCATTATTAGATACAGTGTGAATAAATTGTTGTTAATTATTATAAATGTCAGTGAATAGCCATTATTAATTAATTTATAGGTACATGTCAAATATAATTTATTTAATTAATTAGCGTTATAAAAGTCATTTAATTTGTAGAACGTATGACCGATTAACCAGTTTTTTAACTTCTTAGTAAAAGTGTTAGGGTTGTCGACAGTTTTGATGTGGATTGGTAACATATTATAAACTTTCGGGCTCACATAGCCTATTAAAAGATTGAACTCATATACGACTATGTCATGGCCAGGTATGCTGCTCCGAGTTAACTGCTGACTCCACACCGACGTCCGAGGGCGTCGAAAACCACCCGAATCTTAGTCTGCTCACAGAACCATGTGGCAAGATCAACGGAGATAAGATCATAGGTGAGACTTGACCAAGCTGTCTTATATCCAAACCTCGTGATTGAACCCGCAAATCTGTAGCAAATGTACATCAGGGTTGTCACTATGTAATAAATAAATAAATAAAAATAAAAAAACATATTTCATGTCACAAAAAAACTGATATTCAAATAAATCCCACATAAAGTTAAAATAATTATTTAAAAAGACGTGTCGAGATTTAGTTCATCACTTATTTAAAAGATAAACGGGCCAGTTATCTCATATATGTAGCAGGCAGGTAGAACCTAGTCATATGAAGTGGAAACATCAAGTGACCATATACAATAGAGAAGAAGGTTCAGATGGATCACAGCTTGTATATACTCACGATGGTGGCTTTCATTCATCACATTTATGGATAAGGACGTGATTATACAGGAACATAGTTTGTTTCAAAATAATGTCGAGGTAAATAAGATATTTGGAATATAAATTAAATGATTTAAGTAACATTGTGTTTTTATGCATTCCTAGTACATAGTGACAACCCTGACGTACATTTGCTACAGATTTGCAGGTTCAATTACGAGGTTTGCTTATATCAGACTAGTTCTGATAGCGACCTCTAACCTACCCGTATTTTTACCTTTTGAACTAGTAATAGTAGAACTAACTAGTGTATAACCCAAAACAAAACCATAAAAAATGTACCGGAATTATTTCCTTTGCCCCTTGGCTTATTTCCAACCTCATATCACACCTGTTTGTCGGTGGTTAAGAGCGCTTTAATAAAATGTAACCGGTCCACTGGCGCCACTCGTAAATAATTGTAATTATTTAAATTGAAATGATATATAACTAAAAAAGAGGGCCGCTACGTACTGTAGTTTGTAGTTAAGTACTTTTTTACGTTGCTAGATTGGTCTCTCTATGAGCTCAAAATTAAAACGGCCGTTTTAACTTTGGACGCATAGATTGACGAATCCAGCAACGTAATAACTAGTTTGATGGATTCAAAACGTACTTAAATACAAAATACAGTACATAGCGGCCGCCTTTTTTTAGATATGTATCGTTAAATTTAAACAATCACAATTATTTACGAGTGGCGCTAGTGGACCCACTACATTTTATTAAAGCGCTCTTAATATTCACCCCATTTAATAAAATACTTGTCAGAAATTGACAACCGGATACAACTAACTTTTTAATCGTATCAGAACTAAGGTCTCTCTCGTTAGTTCAGGAAAAGTGATGTCACCATCCGGTTTACACTATTTCGCGATTTTTTCCAAAATTAATGGCGAAAATAACGATAAATATTTTTTTGTGTACTTAACATCTTTATACCGAAATGGTTTTCGAATTAAGACTATTGAAAATTATGAAATATTATTAATTTCACAGCAAAGTTTTACATGAAAGTAGTTTGAATGAGTATTGTCATTTTTTCAGGTGGTCGCACAGCGGGTCTCTACGAGTATCCATGGATGACGCTCATTTCTTACAAGACAAGTAAGTTTCACAACGAAATAAATTTAAAGTTATCAATTAAAGCTCAGCAATTTCTGGCATCTCCTGCTGGGCAGCTAGATTCAATTTTTAAAATTCCCTTCGAAGAGTCGTCCAATTCCACATATCGATAGATTGGAATGGTTTGAATTTTTTCAGTACTAACTACCAAGTTTATCATTTATGTAAAAAGCTGTCCGTCTGTGGGATAATAGCTACTAGAGTCCAATCCCGCTAACTCTGCATTGAAATAATTTGGCACCACTACCTCAAACGTCACATTATGCTATGAGTGCTCAATACTTTTGGCCAAGGCTGTAGTACTCATTTCTGTTGAAGGACTAGGACCCCAGTTCGAGTGCGGCGGCAGTCTCATCAACGACCGCTACGTGCTGACCGCAGCGCACTGCATCGCCGGCTTGAAGCTGCTCGGAGTCAGGATAGGGGAGAATGATGTGGACACCACCACAGACTGCCAGGGAGATCCGCCCACGCTCACCTGCGAGTCTAAAATTCAGGTACGAAAATTACCCTATCCTACTTGTGGGAATAGAGGAACCAACACTGAATATTTGTAATAGATAACTTTGCAAGTTTATCTTCACTGTATGACATTAATTTTGTTATAATTGTAAACTCGAAATTATTATTCCTTCTTGATCTGTAAATTATTATTTTGACATGAAAAATGTATCATAGTCAGACTTTCTTAAATTGCAAATTAATATTTTGACATGTAAAAGTGCCCTTGTGGCCTATTTGCAGAATAAATGTTTGATTTTGATTTTGATGCTTGTCTCACGATAAACCGTTACTCATGGAACTGACTGTTAGTCTCCATCCTTGATAATTTTAGTTTCCGTAATATTGTCAAAACAAATTCGATATCTATACATATAATAAAGCTGTAGAGGTTCGAAAGTCTGTACAAAGAAGATATTAGCAAAAAAATCGATGGAGGGGTCTTAGAATCGATAACAGAACACATTTCAACAGTTTTTAAAATTTGTGTCTGTTTGTCTGTCTGTTTATTTGTCTCACCATCACGCGAAAACTAGCCAATAGATTTCAATACAACCTTCACTAATACTTTTAATTGATCTTCGGACGGGTTATAGGCTATAAAAATCATACAGATTGGGGATGAAAGGGGGTGAAAAGAGGGGTTGAACTTTGTATGAGAAGTCCTTCAATTCGTGACTTAAAGACTTGAAAATTGGTAAGCATAAAACTGGAAGCAAAATAAAATGAATCTTATTCAAAAATTGTACAATAAACAGAAAATATGTGAAAAATGGAGGGTAAGAAAGTGCTTAGGGGACTACCGACAAATAACCAAAAAACTCTCAACCCATAGTGACTGTTCGAAATGAGAGATTTAATTATGTTAGTCAGATGTAGAATATTTACAATACCCGCTGACTTACGAAAATTCGACTCGAGATGAACCAGTGTAAGTCTGAGCTCCAAATATGCACATAGTTGTCACGAATCGTAGGGTCAAGATATAGTAAGGACGTATCGTAAGGCGAGTGCAGACTGTTGTAAATTCACGATATTTGACATTTGACGTGTCAAAGACGTGCCATTACACAGATGCCATTCGTTCAAGTCGAATCGAAGTGAATGTAGATTATTTTCCAGTTGCAGAATTCAATAATTTGAGTCTTATAGTTGTTAAAATAAAGTACGTATTTTTATGTAAAGTTTTTAGTTTTACCATCGTAGTTATAAACTGAGTAATGTTGCTACCAATTGATTATGGTGAGCTATTATTATGAAAGATTTCGGATATTTGTGACTCTTAGAGCTTAATTATCTCAAAACCAAAGCGACTCATGTGAATGTTTACCGCATTTTCTTGAACCTGACTGGCTTTATAGGCCGGGCCCAATAAAGCGATAGTGAGTGCGCGTTTGTTTGGAGAGTGGCCTGGGGAAAATCCAGGAGAAACCTCCAACGTGACCACACGGGGGGTTTAAACACTGCAACTAGAATACTCTAAGAGTATGCGCTCCAGTGAGATTGGTTGAGCGGCTTCAACCAAATCTGAGGTGTGGGTGGAATCAAACTACTGGGAGTTTTGTCGCTGTTTCACTAAACCAAGCCTAGCTGAGAAGAGACCAGCTAGGAACTCAGCCAGGCCCGACCTGGGTCGGACTGACTCTACCCGGTATGCAACGGTATCGGGACGAATAGGGACTATATGTGTCTGCGATATCGCGATCGTGCGCACTTTTGTAAACGTGTTTGTCTTAGTCTACTACAAATACATATGAAAAAGATTCTTAGTAAACTAGAAGTATTAAAAAAAGTTTCACACAGAGGGACAATGCGTAGAGACATGTGCCCAAGGCGTTCACTGCAAGTAGAGCGTGTCATATTGTTGTAGGTCATTATAGATCGTGGGTTATAATGTAGGACTCCTAACACGCTGCAATTCGAGAAACATCGAAGTTTTTGTTCCATTTAATCATAATATGTTTTCCCCTGTAGTCACTACATCGAGCATGTCAGTACTAAGGCTCGGAAAGTAGGGAATTGGGAAACCTCATAGAACAAGAACGAATGTGTATACGTACACAACATCGAACCATGACACTACTATGCTACATGGATTTGATGACGTAGTTTCTTAGCACACATTGTGTTTCGTTACATAGTACCTATAAAAAATCATAAAAATTATTTGTACGTATATATGCAATAGGGGATCGAGTCGACGGCGTTCTCGGAGCTGGAATGAAATGTGTATTTAACGTCTAAATTTCCTGGCCAGTACCCTTGACCAGTCCCTATTGAAAAATCACATTACCCATTTTGTTTCATTATCCGCCTATTACATCCTACTTCAAGACACATGCCTCCTTTCATGGACAAGGGGACCCATTTCACTTGCTAATATATTTATATGAATAAGAAACTTTGTAAGGTTCTAACTTTGAGACGTAAAAACGTTTCAGTACATTTTGAATGAGTCACTCAAAGTTAAATAGTTTATAACCTAACCTGCAGAATATATCTACCAAGGGGAAGGAATAGTCAGTAGACGTTCACGCGAACGAAGTCGCGGGCAAAAGCTAGTATAAATATATAATCATAAAATAAATGCACCATTCCTCTAAATCATGTCCATTTTTATCAAAATTTGTTTTCGTTGTGGAAGTATTTCTCCAACGAAAACTGGTTTTAGGAATAATGATGTTTGATGGAACGATATTCTTAGAGTAAATTGCATTCTGTGAAGAATGTTCCCTGTTACCCAAAAGCCCCCTGATACCATGCTCAAAAGTATTTAGTATGATAATCGATAGTATTTACTTAACATATTCTTTTTACATTTGTAGGATATACGTATTGAGGAGGCCATAGCCCATCCAGAATACCGCGGCAAGCCTGCCGTCAGAAACGACATCGGACTGATTAGGCTTAGAAAGCCAGTAGACTTCTCTGTCAGTGAGTATCTATCCCTCCATTACACACTGGAATCGGTACTTTTCCAGTTCTGCTAATTCCAGTTCGGTTCTTCTAAGGATCTGAAACTGCAATGCATAGAAAAGATTGAGTTACTGTCATCATACGGACCCCCCAATGATCGCCACAGTTACTTCGATCCCCTGCCGTCCTCATTTAACGCACTCCCACAACCTTCACCAGATCATCGATCAATCATACTTAAATAATTGACAGATGATGATATATTAACACTAGATCCACTACTACTTCTACCCTTCCTTAGCCTCAGTAAAAACCAAACTTAAAGCTCTTCTCCATAGAATTAACTGTAGCTATTTCATTTCTTATTATTTTTTATGTCTTTCCCGGTTCCATTCATTTTTCATAGTTTTGTTTAGCTGAACTTACTAAATTCAATTATAAATTAGTATAAATATTGTTTTGTAAACTTTGTAAACTATTATTTTGGTAAAACCTGCACGCATATTCTATGCATGATGTGTCTACTTTTTTAGGATGTACAAGAGTGTAACTAGCCATTGTAATAGACCATGAGTGTTCTAAACTTGTAACATCTAGTTTGTAGACCATAATAAAATAAAAATAAACACTCGTATTTCCACAGAAAACGCCGGCGCGATTTGCCTCCCAGTATCCAGTCAGCTGCAAAATCGTAACATAGGCGGACTTCACGCCACAGTAGCCGGCTGGGGCTACACGGAGAAGGGTTACGTCTCCTCCAAGCTGCTCGCTGTCGATGTGCCCATACACACCGCAGAGTCATGCCGGGAGCTGTACAACAGGTAATAAGTATTTACTTACTGCTGTGGCGCAACGACCTCAAGTGAATCGTTGCCTCTGACATCAAATCGGCTAACTCGCCTTTTCGAGCATTATGATGATGATGAGTTCCTGTCATCCCTCATTAGGGACATAGGGCTCGCAGAAGAGTTCTCCATTTGTCACGGTCTTGCGTGGCTTCTTCCAACTCCTCCGAAGCCATAAGAGCCCGCCTCTTTTTCGACTCAGCGATTTAATTATTATAATGTTCATAGTTTCTTTATAATCATGAACCCAAATGCTCTCAAAATAAAAACTGGTATAGGCATCTAAATTTCATGAAATATCAACTCATGATGATTTGGCAAAATACTGGTATTTAGTATATGGGTCATTGTCAGTTGTAAAAACAAAAGTTGTCCACCCGGTGGTTAGTAGTTAACAGCTTATGTAAATATAAGTTACGTTTTTATTACATGGATTTATAGTTATGGAAACACCGTTTATGCGGGTTACTAGACCAATCCAAAATTAAGCTTTGTGGCCCTTAACTTTTGATATGTCCACCGAAAAGACGCGAACCTAAATCTGACAATGACCCATTTACTAATGCCTCAAAGGTCACTCATTACTTTATTACCTCGTATAAAAAAATCTCCCAATCTTTTCAGAGGAGCAAAACCTGGTGCGGAAGACGAGACGATCAACAAGATCTGCGCTGGAACTAACGGCAAGGATTCCTGTGGTGGGGATTCCGGTGGTCCCTTGATGATAAAGGGAGCTTACGGGAACGGAGAGCGCTACATCCAGCACGGCATCGTGTCTTACGGACCCAGGCTTTGTGGCTCCGACTTCCCTGGAGTCTACACTGATGTCACCAAATATATGAAATGGATTCTGGATACTATAAGACCTTGAACGATAATAAGATAAAGTTAAGCTAAGAAGCGTGTAATTTAATGTAGTTGTAAGTACTTAATACTCAATCACTTTCAGTTAACATGTATAGTTAACATTTTTTAATAAGTGAAGTCGCATTGACGATCTGTGACTGAAGCATGAATTTGTTTATTAATAATTCATAATTACTTCATTCGTACTGATTTAGTTTTGTATCTCAACATACTCACAATATGCTCAAATAAGTACAGTAATTAAAATAATGTGACCATTTGTACGTATTTATTTTATTCACGTAATCAAAGTTTACACGAACAATGCAATGTATCTTGCATACCTACTCTACTTACTTGGCTGTGGCGAGGTATCCATTTTTTTTTAGTTTATTTAGAAAACAAACAGCCATGTACAAAAGAATTCATACAAAAATGGACGCAGATTTGGCCTAAAGTTTCCTATATTGCTACGTAACAATAATTGACTAAATAAGTTACAGGTGCCGTTATAATTACCTATTTAGTTGTGTACTCATACAAACTAGCTTAACTAAAGTAAAAGAGATTATTAAAAACAATGTTTTCCCTCGGTTCATATTATCTATAAAACAAACATTGTCGAATTTTATTCTTGAAAGAGGACAAACTATGAGCAAGAATGTCTATGTCATTAAGCATTTCGTTATACATATATAAATTATCAATATTCCATACATTGGTGCCGCGTTCACGTTAGGTACAAGCTGGGTACTCACATACACGTACGCTGGGCCTTATTCATCTCTTACTTTACTGATATTGTAATATTTGTAACAGATAACTTTACAAGTTTCTTCTTACTGTAGTTAAAATGATATAAACTTTTTTATATTTGTAATTTTGAAGTTATTATTCTTTCTTTTTATTCACAATATAAGATTACAATATAAATAATTAAAATATAGAACAAAAACAAAACAAGATCTTATTAACTACCTAAACCTAACCTAAACTAAAGGCCTAAACTGTATGGGCATGGGTCCGAGTCTTTCTTAAATTGTAAATGAATATTTTGACATGTAAAAGTGCCCTTGTGGCCCCATTTGCAAAATAATTTGACTGATTTTTTTGGCCAAGCAGGCGTGCACATGCATCTAACACTTTCTATTTTTAAATACATGAACAAACAATAAAAACAATAAAACTATGTGAGAGTCAGGATGGCGGGTGTACCTAAACAAATATATAAAAGAAGTGTACGAAATTTTTGTACTAAATTTGTACTATTTTGTACCACATTTAAAAAAAAATTTACCCTTCCGTAATTAAAGTTATTACAAAGTGAAGGTACACCCGCCATCCTGACAGTCAAGATGGCGGGTGTACCTGGAAAAACTATGATCCTACCAATTATTAACCAATGTTAATATCTCAATTTTTTGTACTAAATTTGTACTCAAATATACAGTAAAAACTTCAGCCATCTAATTCGTAGTTTGCGAGTTTTACACATTTGATGATTTTCTACTGCTGGGCAATACGGTTATTCTAAGTAATGAATGTATGGGAAAATCTAACAATTAATAAAGTTTTGAAACTTGTGTGACATGATACCTTTGGGTGTAGTCTTCAAAACTCACAATTCTCCCGTCCCCTCCCAGTTTATTAATTTGTTTGACATCCCCATACATGTATTACTTAGAATAACCGTATTGCCCAGCAGTAGAAAATCATCAAATGTGTAAAACTCGCAAAATACGAATTAGATGGCTGAAGTTTTTACTGTATATTTGAGTACAAATTTAGTACAAAAAATTGAGATATTAACATTGGTTAATAATTGGTAGGATCATAGTTTTTCCAGGTACACCCGCCATCCTGACTGTCAGGATGGCGGGTGTACCTTCACTTTGTAATAACTTTAATTACGGAAGGGTACAATTTTTTTTAAATGTGGTACAAAATAGTACAAATTTAGTACAAAAATTTCGTACACTTCTTTTATATATTTGTTTAGGTACACCCGCCATCCTGACTCTCACAAAACTATAGCTTTTTGGATGGAATCTACCTGAACTGGGTAATTGGGTGAAATGAAGACTAATGGCTGGGGACGCTGGGGTATTGGGACTATTGGGTAAGACAACGGACACCTGTCCAATAAAACTATGTCATCACACAGCACACCTATTTACATATAGCAATGTAAATAGATACGATGTGCGAAACTAATTATTAACATATATGTGTACACCTTACAAGTAGATTCTTTATTTAGACCCATTCCGTTAATATAGTTGTATTGTGAATCCTGTTGTGCTCCTGGATTTAACTGGATCAGGAGATAATTAAAACCATAAAATGAAATAAATATAATTTAATTTACGTTATAAATACTTGAATTACCTAATCATTCGTCATCAGGAATATCTCCCCTGTGTTTAACAGGTTTCACTCGTTTTATGACGCGACGACGCATCGGCCTGGCATGTCCGGACACGGGTCCGGCCTGCTCCGGAGCAAGAGTCGTCAATGATTCCTTCAACACTGGCTCTATTCTTGTTGGGTTATTTGATGATGCTGAGGGAAGAATTTGCTCTTGGTTTACAAATTCCGATTTTGGCGCTTCCTCTACCTGCACAGCTATGCTGTTACGGCCATCATTCTTTACCGTAATCGTAGAGCCATCAACATTTGCGGACTTGAAGGAGAACGATGAACCAGAATTGGAGTCTGTAACTATAATTGGATTGTTTGCCAAAGAATCTTGCCTGTTGAATGTAGGTGACCTTAATGTAGTAGGCGTGGGGGTTTCTAGCATTGGCGTAGAGATTGTTGAACTTGGCCGAGGCATCCGCTCGACGTAATTTCCATATGGATTTCCGGGAGGATTCATCGCATTTGGGGGCAAATTAGTCTTAACCCCAATAGGAAACTCATCAGAGTATTCGTATACGCCTTGGCTCGTAACTTGCTTGTAAGAGTAGGAAGAAGGTGGATCTTTATGGATTTCTGGCACTCGCATGTTGATTATTGCAGGTGACCCACTTGGTTTGTGTTCCATGTCGTTGATGGTTGGTTGAGGTGATGGCAGAGGCTGATACGCTTGGCTAGTAACTTGCTGGTAAGAAAACGATGAAGGCGGTGCTGACTCGTTTGGTGCTGGTGGCATCGGCATATTCTTCTGGGGCTGCTCCTCAACGTTACCGGCTGATTGCTGTGGTGGTGCTTGGGGTTGATAAGCTTGGCTTGTAACTTGCTGGTATGAAAACGATGAAGGCGGTGCTTTTGGTCCATGCGGTACAGGTGTCATAATTGGGTCTGACAAAAACGGTGCTGGCTGCACAAATCCAGGAAGTGGTGTTAGCGGAGGCAGAGGCGGATATGGTTGATTATTTTGACTAAGTCCCATATTGGCATTCTTCACGTCCCTCACGGGATCTTCGACGTTCACAACTAAGAATGGATTAGGATTGCTGTGACTGATTTGTTTGTATGAATATGTCAGCGGGACAGGCGCTACTGGACTCTCTATGTGCACCACGGGATTAGCAATAGACAGTTCTGGGTCAATACAGCCATGTATAGGAGCTGGCATGCTTGTTGGTGAAGGAGGAGCAAATGTATCTACAAATGGTCCATCCATGGGTCCGACTGGAGGATGGCTTCCCTGGAAATTACTGTTCATCAACTTGTACGAATATGAACCCGAAACTGGCGTTGAAGGCTTGATAGCGTTAGGGTTTACCGGGTTCATAGGAAACGGACCACTGTACATCGGAGATTCGAATTCGCGAACTTTTCCTTGCGGGAATGGCATTTTTGTGTTAGCAGGAGGAGGTAATGCTTTACCTTTTTCGACACTTGAACCTTCGCTACTGTAGCTTGTCACGGAACCGTCGCTACTAACGTGTTTGTAGACAAAAGAGTTCATTCCCGATGTGGTTGGAGTCTTCACTGGTCGCTGTGGATGACTGATGTGAACTGATGGAATACTGACAAATCCAGCTGGGACTGGAACAGTAATCGGTATCGTTACAGGTGGCCGATTGTACTTTGCCCCAGCAGCTACTTTCTCGATCCTATTAGTAATATGCGGTGGTGGGATTGGGTGGGGCAATCCATGTACAACTGCAGGTTTGTATGCATAATTTTCTTCTAAATTATCTGATCCAGTATACGTCGTCATTTTTCCTTCACCGATTTGTCTATATGAAAATGAATTGGGAGGGAAAGGTATACCTGGTGAAACGGAAATAGGCTTATCTTGAACCACATTCACTGGCCCTGGTACACCTAAACCATCAAAATTCGATTTTCCGTCGCCTTGTTCTTGAATATAAGAATACGTGCGATAACCAGCTGGCACTTTAAAAGTGTTCTTCTCCGATAAACTGAGAACGTCTAGCGGGGCTCTGGGTAATCCATTCTCTATTACGAGAACAGGCGCCTTTTTCACTCCAGATGCTGAATGTGTCGTCATGCCGCCATTGATGTTCATTTGTGCATACGAGTATCCAATGGGTCCTGGTACCGGCACAGAATCTCCTAACATCGCTGCATTAATTGCCAATGGCTTTGGCTCCATAAATGGAGCTCTAGGATAAGAGGCAATGGCAGCTACCTTCTCGATTCTGTCCATGAGGAAAACTGGTGGTGGAGGGACTCTTGCGCCCGTTTCTGTTACTACCACAGGTCCTGGCTGGCTGATCAGTGGCGGAATCCCCATGTAAGATGTCATTCTACCATCTTGATGTATTTGCTGATAGGAATACGGAGCAGGCTCCGCTTCAGACACAATAATCTTTGATACTTCTGGTAACACGGGAACTGGCAAATGCACAGGGATTTTCCTTAATCTGTTTACGATGAATGGTAACGTCTTACCATCCTCCGTCACTCTCACGCCGTTCTCCAAATCTAGAGAGCTGGAGTAAGTTGTCAGCGAACCGTCTTGATTTACCTGTTTGTACGAGTATTGGGTTGGAATGACTGGAACCTTCGGAGGTCTCACAAGGACTTTGACAGGTTCTAAAGGCAGAGGGCCGAGACCGGGAACATCGCAAGGCTTCACTCGCTTAGTGGTGATTTGAAACTTGGACGGGACCAATCCTACTTCTTGGAACACGTCAGGTTTGCCGCTCAGAATTCCTGATGTTAACAAATTTTTCACTCCTAAAAGCGCGTTGTAGGTGTCGTTCAAAGTCTTAGTGCCGAGATAGGAGCTGACGAGTCCAATATGTGAATTCGGTGGCAGTTTTTCATAGACAGGTGTTGGCTCAGGGCTCGAGCCCTTGGGCACGGCTTTGATGACGACGTCGTTAAAACCTGGTATCTTGAAGAACTTGGTCTCGAGGGGAGAGACTGTGGTGGAGTTGGAGTCGCTGCTGAAGAGTTTGTTGACAATGATATCCTTTATCTGATGCAGGTGCCGTCGTTGCCGCGGCTCGTCCGACAGCGTCGCTGCCGTACATGCCAAAAGTACGCACTGGAAATGAATAAACTCTAATTATGAAATTGTATATATGAAGGTGCCTAATAATTACGCGGCACATAGATAAACAAAGGGCGACTCTCGTTTAAAAAACCGGAGCCCATTCCGTTCGAGTAAGTTTCAATCTATACCAAATACCTAACCCTAAGTTTTTTGGAGTGGTCCATAATTATAATATTTTTTATTGATAGTAAACTTTTAGTTCAAAACTGTTGCCGGTTTTTTTTTATATTAAGTAAGTATCGTTTTTAAGATTTTTTAAAATCTTATCTTTGATATTCGGAAGGATTAATAGGACCGTGCATTGGTTTGCCACGAAACAAAAAAAAACATCAAGTTGACAGCTGACAGATGTCGAATGTGGCGGTTACATCTACGATTTTGACCATTCATAGACGACTTTGTACATTGATAGAAAACGATCAAATTATCACAATAAATAGTAAATTAGACAAATTAATCGAAATCATAAAAATATATGGGACTAAAGATTCGCAAAATGTTGTTTTTTTTTAATAGTCCAAATGTAAATTGCAAGTTGCCAGTAGTATTCTCATGTTTCAATAAAAAAAAAATTGTACGGCAACTTTGTCCTTAAACTCAATGTTTCGGGCCTAAACTAGCAAATTACTCCTTTTTCCATACAACGGGATTACGAGGCCATTGCACTATGATTTTTGTGACGTCACATTTCACTGCCTATCAATATGGAGCGTTTTTAGTGCTCGTCAGTTGCACTTTCCCTTCGTTTTCATCTTTTGTGTTGTTCTAATTGTAGTCGGTCCGATAAAAACATTAGACGTCTCTAAAAACTGTTTCGAATGGCACCACATTTTTTAGTCAAATAACCAATTACTGGTAAAGCGATTCCGTAAATGAAACAGTTATGTAGAAAAGTGCAGTAGACAGCATTCTAAATTTACATTCATTAGGAATTGATGGAATGCCGGAAATTTCGGCAAATAGAATATATGGGTATGGGATGGCGCATCGCAACTGACGATTCTCAATATAATTTGAGACGTTAGTGCCGTTAATGAAGCATGATTCTTCTGGTAGATGTCGCTGTACGCCTCCCTTAAGGCGTTTGTATAAAAATAAATAGAATATACTTAGCTAGAATTTAAACAACACACAAATCACAAATATTTTTTTATTTCTACAAAAGAGCAAAAGTAATGGGTACACTTTCTATGGAAATTAAATGCAAAGTGTACCCGTTATTTTTGCTCTTTAATGTAGAAAGCATATTATTATATATCTAGATTCTAGACCTAAGTATGTACGAAACTTAGATAGTACTTACATTAATCACCACTAGCCGCATGATCCTTTCAGTACGCTTGTCTCTGAACCGACCCCTTGCACTGACAAACACACACTACTTCAAACCTTGTGCAACCGCCCCTTTTGTACCGAAGAAAGTTAAATAAATTAACTAATAAGTCCAATAATCACCTATGATTCAACACGATCCGATATAAGAACTCATTTATTTAGAGGAATTTCTCAGGACTAATCACTTCAATAATGACACCAAATTTGATTAAATATTTATTCATATGTGATATGACATTTATTTACCTTTCTTAGAATTAAATTGTAATTAATGGAAGACTTGAATATCGTAGGGCTAACGTCAAAAATAAGTATACCATAAGGCTATATCGAGGGGTGAGTGGTCAAACCCGATAAATCGAGATAATTGTTTTTTGAAATAAGAACTCAACATCCATTACGCAGAGTTCTATTTTCAATAACCCTTTTAGATGACTTATCGGGTTTGACCACTCACCCCTCGATATTTGAATAGGGTTGTTCACACAAAATTTGACTACCAACTTCAAAAGACTAATCCAAAAGAAACAAGGCAAAAAAATATGACAAATGGTGAAAATCCTGTTCAAATATCTCAAAAAATAACGAAGCTACAACTGTTTTAATGTTGCTGGTTAGAGAGAGAAAGCGCGACAGATCAGTGACGTCACTAACCTCGAGCAACATTAGTAAATGACGATCGTTGCAATACAAATGTGCGTTTTGCGGAAAAGGGATAGAATATGCCCCCTCTTAAAACTTTGAAGACATAATTATGTTATGATTTATTATTTTGAGGTGCTTTTGAATTTGATCCTTTTTCGATAAAAATCGAAATCATTGGTATACTTATTTGGTGTCAACATACCTATTTATAAAATGTTTAACCTTTTGAACGCCATCCTTCATGTACGACAGTGACACCTACACACCAACTAATTTCCCATAACAGATTTAAAATAAACTTGTGTAAACCACGAATGCGACTTTGACAACGTAGGTACGACATAACGTCTCATAACACATGTCAGGCGTTATGGGCACCGTAGGCACAACCACACGCGACAGCTTTAGGCGTTCTTGGCATTCAAAGGGTTACATTTCTATTTGGCTTCTTAAGTTATAATTAATTGCATTTATAATTTGTGTGCAATAATGTCTTGCACACGGCACACGGTTTCTGAATCCAAAGAGAATATAATCACTACGTTTTATCTGAAGCCATGGGATATTTCTTCATCAAACAAAGAAGACGAAGTTAAAGTTTGAATTTAGAATAGTACTATTCTAAATTCAAACTTTAAAACTGCCAGTCTGTTTTGAAAGGACATCTGTATTACGCATCATTTAAGCCTGTCACACACTGCAGCGACCTGCGGTGGCCGCCAGCTGTCACTATGACGATCAAGGCCGCTTGTGTCTGAATGAATGTTAGGATTGCCATAGTAACAGGCCGCCACCGCGACGTCACCGCAGACCGCTGCAGTGTGTGGCACGCACTTACAGTAGGTAGCCTTATTATTAATGAGTAAGATGCAACAATATTAAATATATCTATGACGTCCTGACTAAGGCTTTGACTAAATTTAGACATAAACTTAAGACGTGGTTAAAGTTAAATTAATAAAAATATACTACGAATTCGTATAATTAAATTACCTACTTACATAACTATCTCAGTCTCTACTTCTAAGTTTTCATATTTTCCTAGTAATACTGATTTTTAATTTCAAGAAAGTGCTTGATAACACAGACATCATACTGCTACAGAAGCTTGACTCCCCAGCATTCTACCCGTACCAGAGCACGTCCCCATCGAAGACGTGTCTCTGTACAGGCGGGTGCCGGTGCGGCGAAAATACATAATTAAAAAAAAAGTTGGTAATTAACACAAAGAACATACTGCTACAGAAGCTTGGCTTCTCAGTATTCTACCCGCACCTGGGCACGTCTCCAGCGAAGAAGAGTCTCTGTACCAGCGGGTGCACGTGCGGAGAAAATTCATAACTTTGAATAAATTGGCGGTTAATACAAAGAACATACTGCTACAGAAGCTTGACTTCTCAGTATTCTACCCGCACCAGGGCACGTCCCCAACGAAGACGTGTCTCTAATCTACTGCCGGGTGCTGGTGCGGCGGCGATTCTAAATATCCATATTTTCTCCGCAATGCTGATACATAATTTCAAAGAGAGTGCAGGATAACACAGAGAACACACTGCTACAGAAGCTTAACTCCTCAGCATTCTAACCGCACCAGGGCACGTCCCCATCGAAGACGTGTCTCTGCACTGGCGGGTGCTGGTGTGGAGGGGAGCCGTGGAGTAGCTCACACATGAAACTGATGTATGTGATGGCTAGCCGGAGCGTCTCGATGCGGGAGAGACGTTTCTCGTACGCGAAAGTCGGGACCTGCGAGAGAATCATTAATATTATAGAATGAAAGAAACATTTATTTACAGACACGGAAGACACACATATATTACAGAAAACCGACCAAGTGCGAGTCGGACTCGAATCGGTTCCGTACATTATCTATAAAAACCCCAAAAAATTCACGTTTGTTGTGGGAGCTGATGGGAGCGGCAACAGAAATACATCATCTATGAAAATTTCAACTGTCTAACTATCACGGTTCTTGAGATACAGCCTGAGCCTGTACTCCGAACTTCGAAATCCGGATCGTGACCCCACTTACGTCACTGTCGACGACACACTCACACTTACGTCCGCATACGACCGATAGGCTGATGCTGGCTATAATGACGTACACCCCACTAACCGTTGTACCGGATTGCGATACCTGGCGCAGTATATTAATGTATCAAGGTTCTCCTGGGGTCGCAAGGCTAGGTATCTGAGGGGCTACTCCGAAATTAGAAATCCGAACTTCGTATCGTGCCGTCCCTTTCACTCATATAGTGAATAACACCAGAGTAAAAGGGGCGAACGAAGTTCGGATTTCTAATTTCGGAGTAGGCCCTCTGTTTACAATCAGGAATCTGTATAAAAAAACTTTTAACAAAAATGTCCTGTTATGAAGTTTATATGAAAATACAAAAAAGTGACTTCACGTTTTTGGTGGTATGTCTTTAAAATCTATAAAAGAAAGCAAAAATAAGTTGAAGCGTAATGCTTGTAAAAGTGCCCTTGAGGCCTATTTGCAGAATAAATGCTTTGATTTTGATTTTGATTTTGCTTTCGGAATATTCGATCGGATCGGGATCGGCATTCGGGCCGTCGTGCTGCCTCCTTTTCCCACTAAGAAGGCTCCAAATTGCATTGTTTCATGTCTTTTCAGAACGTCCTTGTAGTTAATGTACTGGCCTCCTTATGACATCTTACGCTCATCATTTTGGACTTCTGAAAAGAAAATGCGCTTCGCGGCTCTCTCATCTGACATGCGAGACACGTCTCCACACCGCCGTAGCTGTCACAAAAGGAATTTTAATAATAAAAGCCCCATAATCAAGAAAGATACGACTTTATTTTATTTAAACTGATCCTAACATCTAAGCCAGATATAATTGCGGCCATTACATGCGCAGAACAGAGGGGCTACCGCGAACCACAAACGAAGTTTTCCCTCTCTGCCTTACTTATGTGCAAACTTGCAAGTGCGACAGAGAGCGAAAACTACGTTTGCTGTTCGCGGTAGCGCCCCAGGATGAGAAGGTGTTGACAGCTAAGGGCACAGACTATATAAAGTTGCATTCCAATTAATAGTCACCTCATCGAATACACCTCAATGCCTCCAGTATTATATTCCGACCACTTCATATTCATAATGTGCCGGAGACATTTGAGGTGGAATCTGTCGAGTGGAATCTGGATGTACTTAGGGTAGAGGACCCATTTCTCGGATAAGTACAAAAGGTTTGGCAGCACGACATCCACGTAGACACTTATTTAAACAAAACACGTTCTGGTTAAATGATATACTGTAAACATTTAAACAGCGAGAACTAAATATTGATATCTATCTATTAGTCAACGGTTTTAACGTCGTATCAATTCTAAGTAACGCCCCTCGCTTTGTCCATCAGCTTTATCTTAAAACTTTTACGTTACTTAATGATGACGTCATGCCGATGTAATATTCCAACCCAATTTAGGTGTTAAATAGGTAAGTACTGTAGAGGTTGTTTTTCCAGCTCCTACGATCTTCAACTCCTGCGATCGATGCGACGCGACGCCGCGACTTCTTGCCGTCCGACGACTAAAATACCACGACATAACGCTAGAAACTAAACTCACCTTCCTCCGCAGCTTGTCAAAGGCCTCATTCAGGTTGAACATGCGTTGCCGCTCGCGGATATTTGCAGCGCGGCGCTGCGCGATCGACGCGACGCGACGCCGCGACTTCTTGCCGCCCGACGACTAAAATACCACGACATAACGCTGGAAACTAAACTCACCTTCCTCCGCAGCTTGTCAAAGGCCTCATTCAGGTTGAACATGCGTTATCGCTCGCGGATGTTTGCAGCGCGGCGCTGCGCGATCGACGCGACGCGACGCCGCGACTTCTTGCCGCCCAACGACTAAAACACCACGACATAACGCTAGAAACTAAACTCTCCTTCCTCCGCAGCTTGTCAAATGCCTCATTCAGGTTGAACATACGTCGCCGCTCGCGGATGTTTGCAGCGCGGCGCTGCGCGATCGACGCGACGCGACGCCGCAACTTCTTGCCGCCCGACGACTAAAACACCACGACATAACGCTAGAAACTAAACTCACCTTCCTCCGCAGCTTGTCAAAGGCCTCATTCAGGTTGAACATGCGTCGCCGCTCGCGGATGTTTGCAGCGCGGCGCTGCGCGATCGACGCGACGCGACGCCGCGACTTCTTGCCGCCCGACGACTAAAACACCACGACATAACGCTAGAAACTAAACTCACCTTCCTCCGCAGCTTGTCAAAGGCCTCATTCAGGTTGAACATGCGTCGCCGCTCGCGGATGTTTGCAGCGCGGCGCTGCGCGATCGACGCGACGCGACGCCGCGGCTTCTTGCCGCCGGAAGACGCGCGCGACGGCCCGCGCCCGCACCCCGCCGCCGACCATACTGTCATTAGATTAGATGGAACATGTTAAAACTTTTTTTTTAAATTTAGGTACCTAGCGGTAATGGCCCATCGAAACTACATGGTGCAAGAATTGCATCCGATTTACATTACATTGTATGGTTTAATTTAATCGAACTCAGCAATGTAATAAAAATCGCATGCAAGTTCTTGCATCATGCGAATCGGTATTTAGTCGACGTGATAACCAGAATATCGGGGGATCATGGTACTATTCTCTAATTTGTACATAAGTTTCCGACGCCTCTGTTTAAAATGCATATTATGGAATGTTTGACCCTCACATCAATACGCACCATTGTGATTGGAAAACGTGAATAATTATTAGGCTATCACTTACGATAATTTTGTCAAATATTTAACTATGGTAAGTATACATAAATCGAGAAACAGAGTGGTTAATGATGTCCCCGGACTTCGTATGAAAAAATGGTTTTTACCACTATGTTACCAGCTTTTAACGGCAATAAATATGAATTTACGCGTTTTTACCAACCAGTCTCCTTTAAATGATTAACTATTTCAAAACACAGATTGTGTGTACCATATTGATTGTTGATTGAGAGAAAATGTGCTTTAAGTATAATAAACCCGATAAGGCACGAGTCCTGCAGGGCTGTCAGTCACATTAGAAAATACTTCGCATGAGTTAATAAGAGACTTTGGGCTCGACGGAACGCCATCTCGGTCATATTTGGAGCAGCCCAACTGGTGGGGTACAAAAGACCGCAGCCACAATAACACCACTACTTGTTCTTTAGGTATATGGTGTAGTTCCTGGTGGAGAATAAGGTCACTAGATCTCCCGAAGATGTAGCGTGTTGAGATTGAGGGACCTGGATATGTCTCTAGCCGTTAACACAACTAGTCACAGGAGTCCATAGCCTACAGTGTGTGCTTACCATCAGGCAGGCTAAGCTAGTTTTCCACCGACCTTGTATAAAAAACCTTACGAAGTCCGCGGGCGTGTCAAGATCTAGGTGCCGTCCCAAAGCGGGTCGTACCTACGCTGACACTGCACTATACCTTGCCAATCAATTTCAATAGGTGGGTCATTCTACTTTTTCATGACCAGTTTTCTATTACAGTAAAAAATGTATGATATGTATTGAACTCGTGTACAAAAAAAGCATTTCGAAATACTACCTGTAGCTAATAAAAGGAATTTGTAGGTTAAATGATTTAAATATTAACATATTGCTGTAAAATGTGGGTAACACAGTGGTAAAAACTATTATTTCATACAAATGGTGAGACATCCAAAGACCACTGAGTTACTCTATTTATGGATATTAGCTGTGGTTAGTTAATTACCAAAACTATCGGAAGTGATGCTGAAATTAAACCTCTTTCTAAATAACAATACAAAAATATGAAGTGAGGTCCAAGTATTCCAAAATCTGCATTTAAAAAAAAAGTCTTGAAAATTATGTACATGAAAAAGTAGAATGGCCCAGGTGCTTACCTAAGTCGGCGGGCGGGAAGGCCAGGATGTCGGGGTAGGGCACGGGTGCCGGCGGCGCGTCCCACAGAGGGCCGTAGGGGGACACCTCACTTCCCTGGCAGGACAACACAAGGCAGGTCACAAAAAGTCAATAGACGTCTAGAGATGCTCGATGCCTACCCTATAATGTATTTAATTTAATTAAATGACCTGACTTTTGTACCTAGTGAGCGATATTGTTAATTGATACCAGTAGCATGTGCACCCCCGCCTCTGGAAGCATGTAGTGGAAAGCCGGATGGTGATACGAAGCTCTAATAGTCGTCGTCTCCCGGCGAAAAAAATAAACAATAGTATTCTTTTGTTATGATCCCGGGACCGGTAGACGACAGGTTAAGTATTGTTGCATTATTGCGGCGTTCACGCATACTTATGCTGTATAATATGCTGCTTTATGTAGTACGAAATTAAAGAAAACAGAAATTAAGGAAGGGCATGCTAAATGGTACCTCTATGCTATTTGGCCGGTACTAGTCAACCCCGCCTTAATTAAAAGTACCTATCTACCCTAATGTTATGTTTACTTCTGTTTATGTCCATTCGTTTAGGTACAAGTATTCTGAAATTTAAAACATTTGATAGATACCTAATTAAGATATATAAGATTTCAAGCTTACATGGTCATTTACATTAGAATTACGATTTGAAACGGGATACATACATGGTAAATATCCCGTTTCAAATCGTAATTCTAATTAAGATATTTTCGAAATTTACTGTAAACAGAATAACGAAATCCCGTAGTTATTATAGTTATACCGTTCATTAGCGTCCAATAAGCCGCTCTAATTACGTAAAGTCCCAATATTGGAATAATTACTATTCAATTAATACAAAGCACTAAATTTTGCAAGTCTAATAACTGGATTATGCTAAACTTTATACAAAAAAATTGAGAAATAAAAATGTTACTGAAAGAATTGCGTTTGTGTAGGTAATAATGAAGCAAAAATCTTTTTTTTTTAACCTGACTGTGGCTCTATAGTCCGGGCCCAATAGAGTGATAGGAGTACGCGGTTGGAGAGTGACCTGGGGAAAATCCAGGGGAAAACCTCCGACACGACCACGCGGGCGGTTTAAAACACTGGAATACTCTAAGAGTTTACGCTCCAGTGAGATTAGTTGAGCGGCTTCAACCAAATTGAGTGGAATCGAGCTACTGGGAGTTTTGTACCTGATTCACTAAACCTAGCCTAGCTGAGAAGACTCCAGCAAGAAACTCAGCTAGGGTCGGACAAAAATCTTGTGTTAAAATGAGGACTGTTAGGAAAAACGAGTGTGGTAAATTGATGCTGTGAATTTGTAAAGAATTGCAAGTAGGATCAAGCGTAAAGCCTAGCGTAATACCATACTTACAATTAGGCAACGGCACCGGTGTTAGACACTTTACATAGACAAGCACCAGTCATAGACACTTCCTAATTAATTAGTTAATTTATTGTTGTATATAAAACTATAACTCTAAGTTTATTTTAAATAAGAGTTAATGTCCATCATGGGTCTTTGTCCGTTACTGGGTGCTGTTACTAGAATATAATGACAGAGATAAGGATACGTACTGCAGAGCCACTCCAAACGTGCGACGTATCGCTGCCGTAGGACATCAGCGGGAAATGAATGTTGATACTTGGCACGGCCACTTATCAAGAAAACCCAGCCACAGCTAGCACTGCACCAGCCAAGAACAGCACTTTCCTGCTCCGGGACTGAACCTGGACCCACCAAGTCGCGAACTGTACTAAATCAAAATACAGATTCATATTTTCATCCCGACCCATTATACCATTTTATTAAACTTACGAAACACTCTAAAAACATCCTTAATAACACCTGATTTAAGACCATATTGCAGTGCAGTTAAAAATCGCACCCCTAACCATGGTGTCGCCAGATTTCTCGGCTCTGATTGGCCGGGACAGGGGTGAGTCGAGGGTGGCGGGCTGTGATTAGCTGCAGCGGATGGTGGGCGGAGTTATCGACTGAAATGTCTGATCATGAAACCTTGCTACGCTGGTTTCCAGATAAACTATATGAAATTAAGAGAAGTAGTTACGCCATATGGTCCTTTTTGAAACGCTCTTAAATGTGACGGTAAATTATTTAGAAAAAACAATGCTATCACTGAAACAGGGCCGTTAACATCTTAAAAATTTCTAGTACTTCTAAACCATCAGATGTCGTAACTAGGTTTTTTCATCACCAAGCAGAAGCATCCACTAACAAGATAATAATTTTCATTAAAAGTGAAAAGCATTTCGTATTCTCACACCTGAAACCATGTTAAAAATTTATGAAACTTATGTGAGACTGAGACCTATTCTGGAATATGGCTTTCAGATATGGAGCCCTTGCTTCAAGAAAGATATTGAGATGATAGAAAGGGTTCAGAGAAGATTCACCAAAATTCCCATGCAGCTAAAATCATTGCCATACGTGGAAAGACTAAAGAACCTAGGCCTAACAACACTAGAAAGAAGGCGTGAACGTGGACAATTGATTGAGACTTATAAAATCTTAAATAATAATAGTTATTTGCCTGTCCAGAGCTGAGCGACTTGTTCACTCGAAACACAAACACACGCACGAGAGAACACAACTTTAAATTGTCAGCTAACAAATCTAAAACAAATATCGGCAAGAACTTAATCTCTAATAGGTAAAGGCATGGAACAAATTACCTTCAGAAGTAGTGAACGCTAACAATGTTAATCAGTTTAAAAACAAACTTGACAAACTAAGATCTAAGCAGTGCTAACCAGTGCCAAGTGAACTATGATTTAGACGTATCAGCGTCAGCTGCCTGTCTAAAAAAATCTATACATCTATCTATACATATAATAAAGCTGTAGAGGTTCGAAAGTCTGTACAAAGAAGATATTAGCAAAAAAATCGATGGAGGGGTCTTAGAATCGATAACAGAACACATTTCAACAGTTTTTAAAATTTGTGTCTGTTTGTCTGTCTGTTTATTTGTCTCACCATCACGCGAAAACTAGCCAATAGATTTCAATACAACCTTCACTAATACTTTTAATTCATCTTCGGACGGGTTATAGGCTATAAAAATCATACAGATTGGGGATGAAAGGGGGTGAAAAGAGGGGTTGAACTTTGTATGAGAAGTCCTTCAATTCGCGACTTAAAGGCTTGAAAATTGGTAAGCATAACATTGGAAGCAAAATAAAAAGAATCTTATTCAAAAATTGTACAATAAACAGAAAATATGTGAAAAATAGAGGGTAAGAAAGTGCTTAGGGGACTACCGACAAATAACCAAAAAACTCTCAACCCATAGTGACTGTTTGAAATGAGAGATTTAATTATGTTAGTCAGATGTACAATATTTACAATACCCGCTGACTTACGAAAATTCGACTCGAGATGAACCAGTGTAAGTCTGAGCTCCAAATATGCACATAGTTGTCACGAATCGTAGGGTCAAGATATAGTAAGGACGTATCGTAAGGCGAGTGCAGACTGTTGTAAATTCACGATATTTGACATTTGACGTGTCAAAGACGTGCCATTACACAGATGCCATTCGTTCAAGTCGAATCGAAGTGAATGTAGATTATTTACCACTTGCAGAATTCAATAATTTGAGTCTTATAGTTGTTAAAATAAAGTACGTATTTTTATGTAAAGTTTTTAGTTTTACCATCGTAGTTATAAACTGAGTAATGTCGCTACCAATTGATTATGATGAGCTATTATTATGAAAGATTTCGGATATTTGTGACTCTTAGAGCTTAATTATCTCAAAACCAAAGCGACTCATGTGAATGTGAATGTTTACCGCATTTTCTTGAACCTGACTGGCTTTATAGGCCGGGCCCAATAAAGCGATAGTGAGTGCGCGTTTGTTTGGAGAGTGGCCTGGGGAAAATCCAGGAGAAACCTCCAACGTGACCACACGGGGGGTTTAAACACTGCAACTGGAATACTCTAAGAGTATGCGCTCCAGTGAGATTGGTTGAGCGGCTTCAACCAAATCTGAGGTGTGGGTGGAATCAAACTACTGGGAGTTTTGTTGCTGTTTCACTAAACCAAGCCTAGCTGAGAAGAGACCAGCTAGGAACTCAGCCAGGCCCGACCTGGGTCGGACTGACTCTACCCGGTATGCAGCGGTATCGGGACGAATAGGGACTATATGTGTCTGCGATATCGCGATCGTGCGCACTTTTGTAAACGTGTTTGTCTTAGTCTACTACAAGTACATATGAAAAAAAAATCTTAGTAAACTAGAAGTATTAAAAAAAGTTTCACACAGAGGGATAATGCGTAGAGACATGTGCCCAAGGTGTTCACTGCAAGTAGAGCGTGTCATATTGTTGTAGGTCATTACAGATCGTGGGTTATAATGTAGGACTCCTAACACGCTGCAATTCGAGAAACATGGAAGTTTTTGTTCCATTTAATCATAATATGTTTTCCCCTGTAGTCGCTACATCGAGCATGTCAGTACTAAGGCTCGGAAAGTAGGGAATTGGGAAACCTCATAGAACAAGAACGAATGTGTATACGTACGCAACATCGAACCATGACACTACTAAGCTACATGGATTTGATGATGTAGTTTCTTAGCACACATTGTGTTTCGTTACATAGTACCTATAAAAAATCATAAAAATTATTTGTACGTATATATGCAATAGGGGATCGAGTCGACGGCGTTCTCGGGGCTGGAATGAAATGTGTATTTAACGTCTAAATTTCCTGGCCAGTACCCTTGACCAGTCCCTATTGAAAAATCATATTACCCATTTTGTTTCATTATCCGCCTATTACATCCTACTTCAAGACACATGACTCCTTTCATGGACAAGGGGGCCCATTTCACTTGCTAATATATTTATATGAATAAGAAACTTTGTAAGGTTCTAACTTTGAGACGTAAAAACGTTTCAGTACATTTTGAGTGAGTCAGTCAAAGTTAAGTAGTTTATAACCTAACCTGCAGAATATATCTACCAAGGGGAAGGAATAGTCAGTAGACGTTCACGCGAACGAAGTCGCGGGCAAAAGCTAGTATATAATAATAATAAAGTTTTTTGGAAGATGATTTTCGAGAATGAATTAACACTTGTTGTTTTTTTCAGAATGCCTAATCAAAACTTGTTCTCTAATGCGATGGAGAAATACATCCCTGTATACAAATATTAAGATATACTTAGGTAAATACCATTTTTATAGGTATCATCACTCACACAACGTTCAACTTGGGATTCGAACCCAGCAACACCGACTGTTGTATTTATTTCCAGCGTTTCTTCTCGACAGTGGTCTTCTTTATGTTTAAAAGTGCCATTGCAACCTGCTTGCTGAAAAAAGAAAAAAACAGGACAGTGGTCGTCGGGCAGGTACGTTGGTAGTGATATTGACCAACGAGACCAAAGTGGTCGTCAAATTTTAACATGCAATCGTTGAAGAATGGCCAACAATTATCATCATCATCATCCTTCTAGCGTTTTCCCGGTTGTGGCCTAAGGCGCCGGGGCCGCTTTGACACCCATTTGGCGTAGGCACAAATATTACCCCT
The DNA here is from genome assembly GCA_963556455.1 of Epiblema foenella. NCBI lineage: Eukaryota > Metazoa > Arthropoda > Insecta > Lepidoptera > Tortricidae > Epiblema > Epiblema foenella. Next base: position 3,740,420 of record OY747112.1, read on the forward strand.
CGAACTTACTGACTTCGTTCGGAAAAATACCTATATCGTGGTACTTACTAGGTAATGGCTCATTTTAGACCCTTGTCATACAATCTACTACTAGTGGCTCTGTGAACTGTAGACCTCGTGAGTGAGATTTTTTATCATTTCCAAAATCTGACATTATAAAAAAGATCAATTATGAATATCGAACCTGCTAACAAAATTTCACGAGAAGCGGTTGAAAAATGCGACCTGTAGAGGAGAACAAACCGAAATTCGCCCGCAGAAACTTACAAAATCATTGATAAAAAAAATGTTTTTGGATTTTCCAAAAACCGTCTCGACAAAAAAATTCTATATAACTATCGAACCAGCTCACGAAATTTCACGAGAATCGGTTGAGAATTGCGATCTGTATTAGACGAGAACAAACGGAAATCAGGACATACGAAAGCATTTTTATCGAAGCTGAAGCAGAGACCTTCGTTTCACTCGGTCAATTATGAAATGGGTAAGGAAGAAAGAGTGTAAGGAAGTACGTGATAAACGATTTCCACGTGGCCGAAGTTGACGGCATATCTTTTTTTTTAATCCGTAGCGGGTTTTGAAGCCGCTACCTCCAGATTGAACTCACGTCCTTTACCGCTCGGCTACAGTGGCTCTAACAGCCCACTTTTCCTAATACATTGCGTGTGATCCCAATAAACCGCAGTGCGTTGCGCGTCTCGACCGCGCAATGAACATGTAATATGTTTGCCGCGCCGCAATTCGCGCAGTCGTGGCCGGGCCGTAACTCTAACAATCAAATCTCGACAAACATGAACAGGGATGGCACATGGCATGCACCTGCAAACCGTGTCAGATCGCTAATCTGTAATTGATCGCGTCACAGGCGGACAGATGCCATATTCGATGCACATTGCGCCAATTTGGGGCGAATCCGTCAAAGTGACAGAAATCAGCGCGAATGAGGTAAAGTGGGGTGGCAACCCTAGCTTGTAACAATGTAATTAACGCTTGGGATTTAGAACTAATATTCGAAAATAGTTTTTCAGCAATAACAACCTAATCACAAACGACTAGAGTAGAGTATACATTTTAAAGGGACTCAAAACAGTGTGTACAATTCAGTAAATGTAACACTGAGCTACTGTAATCGCAAGATATTTCAAGCTCCGAGGAGCAAAATAGTTGCCTTCTTTATTTTATTTAGGTCAGTTTCGACAAATGCCTCCAGTGTCGGAACCATTAATTAACGTACAAGGTAAACGTCCTAGTGCTAGACACCTGAATGCCCAATAGATGATACCTTTAATCACCTCTGTCATCATGACATAAGATTGAAAATGCTATGTATTGGGTAGTATCGAGCATAGGGACCTATCTTAATAAGTAAACTAAGCGATTGCTTTTACCAAAAGGGTTTGATTATTTGCCATTTTAGCACGGAACCCTAAAAAGATGATTTCTCATCCTACGATATCTTGACTTCAAAGTTAAACCCATTGCAAAATCAACGAGGGGTCTTTATCCGCGTCAAATTATGAGATTTAGCAAAACATGTCAACTGAATTACACGCTTCAATTAGGGGGGCCACAGTTATTATACAATGGGGGCCTCACGGGGGCTGACCGCACGTGGCGTGCCAATATGTTTCATATGATAACTAATGCTAAAACGTTATTGTTTTGTAATTGTTTTATAAGAAAACTTTCGTTCTTTAAGCGGGACGAATAAATAAATAGGTATTTTTTGTTGTGTATTCTTTTGCCGATTAAAACAATTGACAATAGTACCTACTTAGATATACTTAGGTTCGGTTTTATAAAGATCCGTTAGACCTTATGTCGGTTTGTTATGCCAAAAAATGTACTGAATTACTGAAGATCTGACTTTTGGTCTAACGGATCTTTATAACACCCGGCCTTAGATTAGGTAATGTCCAGTAAGTAACTGTTGGAAAGTTTCAATATCTGATTTACCTGCAATTATTTTTGCCAAACTCTAAAGACAAATTCTGTCAAACGAACGCAAGCAAAGGCGACTAAAAGCTCTTGCTATAAGGTAGATGCTTGAGCTTATTTGGCAGCATTTGTGTATTTAGTTTTTACTGGCTGCAGATTTATACCCAATTAACTTATTATATGTATAAATGAATATCTGCTCCAGCGCGTCATTTGAATTGAATTTATTATTCCGAGTTAGACACGCTCTAACACTTGCAGCGACAGCGAACAATAGCGACTGTGCAGCGAAGGGTGACCACGCAGGCTAATCAGAACTGTGAGACTATTCCGTACTTCCATAATAACTAAAATACTAGTTCTACTACCTGTGTCTTGTTTAGTGTATTAAAAAAGACATAGAGACTGGCTAATGAATACTGAGACTAAAAAAGAGCGGATTTTTTTTTAATCCACGTGGTGCAACACTGTTAATGTGACAAAACAATTATGATACTTGGACAACAAAATAAAATATTCGAACTACATAGTTCAGTACATACTGTGCACATTACACACACACTACTGTGTACATTATTACCAAAACTAAGATTTTAGATTTATTATATTTGAATATTTCCGAGTCTGTTATGGAAGTAGCAATTCATAAGGAATAATGTACTATGATACGATTTGCTGTATCCTGTTTCTGACCCGTAAAGGATCAAGCAATGTTTGTCTCCAGTGACACGGAAAGTAAGTGACGTTTGACACATTTGACGTAGATATAGTTGCCATTTAAAAAGATTTAAATCAATCTCAGTCTCAGCTTTCAATAGCCAGACTCTAGAACCTGTAGTATTTTGGGGCAGATATAGTTAAGAAAATACCTAAGAGTCGATTTTTCAATTGCCAGTTAAAATTATCCATCACTTAAAATTATAGCTGTCACTTTCTAATGTCATATGAGAGAAAAGGGAAGAGCTAACAATTATCTGACAGATACTTTTATCTGGGGTATGTAAAATCGGTTTTAAGTTGTCTTTTCATGTGGTCTATAGTTAACGATTTATGAGCATATAAGTTTCAGAGGGCCTACACCACGAACTTCGAAATCCGAACTTCGTATAGTGCCGTCCCTTTCACTCTCGTGTTATTCACTATATGAGTGAAAGGGACGGGACAATACGAAATTCGGATTTCGAATTTCAGAGTAGCCGCTCAGATGCTGTTTAAAAATGCGGATTATGAATCCGACCGAAAACACTTTCCAGCCTTTAAAGACGCGAACTTAAATTAGTGTAATAATTATACCTAAATGAGATTAACTCGGTCCCGGTCGGTTGCCCGTGTGGTTGCCGGGTAAGAATTGCGCCACCCCATCTCTTCCCGTGGGTTTCGTAGGAGGCGAATAAGGGAAAATCGGAGGGTGGGCAGCAGCATCCTTCGATCATTACCACCATCAAACTGCGGTCGCCAACCCGCTTGCCAAGCGTGGCGACTATGGCAAATCCCCCCCAAGAGAAAAATAAATTGGGGAAGGCCTATGTTCAGCAGTGGACGTATTTCGGCTGAAATAATGATGATGATGATGATGAGATTAACTCGGTCAGAAATTCAGAATGTCCGTCCGTTTCTTTTCGGGCTTTTCAGCGGTCACCATTGTTCAGTTTAAGATTTTCTAAGTGAAATAAGAACCTACATGTTCATGTACTTTATTATATTACTAGCGACCCGCCCCGGCTTCGCACGGGTGCACTATTTAATGGATGTTATTATACATATAAACCTTCCTCTTCAATCACTCTATCTATTAAAAAACCGCATCAAAATCCGTTGCGTAGTTTTAAAGATTTAAGCATACATAGGGATATAGGGATATAGGGACAGAGAAAGCGACTTTGTTTTATACTAATATGTAGTGATGATGTTATATTTAATTGTTAAGTTATTTTCTAGCTTTGGTATCAATTACTCGGGTAGGTCATTAAAATAAACATTCATTAAGGAATTCCATTTAAATCAGCAAACGGTTCGCACCTATTTAATTAATCACATTACCATTATTTATAGTTAATTAACCAAATGACGAATACTTAATGACCTAGGTACTCATATGTTACTCAAAACAAAATTGTATAATAGGCCGGGCCCAATAAAGCGATAGGAGTGCGCGGTTGGAGAGTAGCCTGGGGAAAATACAGGGAAAACCACCGACACGACCACGCGTGTGGTTTGAAACACTGGAATACTCTAAGATTTTGCGCTCCAGTGAGATTAGTTGAGCGGTTACAACCGAATCTGAGGGTGTGAGTGGAATCGAGCTACTGGGAGTTTTGTCGCTGGTTCACTAAACCTAGCCTAGCTGAGAAGAGTCCAGCAAGAAACTCAGCTAGGCACATAGGTCGCTGACTCTACCCGGTTTGCGGCGGTATCGGAACGAATAGGGACTATATGTGTCAGTGTTGTCGCGATCGCGCGGTGGACGTCCCCGCCGGCGGGAATGCCTAAGTGTATATCGTGTCTAAGTTGGACGCCGTAAGCGCGGCGTTTCATTTTTCGATGGACGCTGTGATTACATCGTCCGAGTCCGTGAGTGTGTGCCTAGGACACCGGACCGTGCGGCCCCTAATCAGTGATCGCCGAGTTACGAGAGAGGGGATTTCAAACCTCAATTAAAAGACACGATACAGCTCAGCTGTAAATCCATACTAATATTATAAATGGTAAAGTGTGTCTATTTGTCTGTTACCTCTTCACGGTTAAACGATTAACCGCTTTAGATGAAATTTGGTATGGAGATAGTTTGAGTGCCGGGAAAAGATATAGGATACTTTTTATACCGGAATTCATTCCTCAAGGGGACGTAAGTTTATATGGAAGGAGTAATGACTAGATAACCATCTGATATAAAAAATAGCAATTTAATTCTGACGCTATGAAGGAGTTCCACGCAGATGACTTCATCTTGCTTTGCGGGCAAACGGTAGTATTAATATAAAAATCATCATCCTCCTAGCGTTATCCCAGTACAGTTACATGCTTCAAGGATGCCCGGGGTCCGCTACCTAATCCCAATATTAATATTAACAGCCTAAGTAGCTATGGCCGAACTTACAAAACATACTTAGATAACATCTACAGAATACAGTTAAGGCTGGTTAAAACAATTGTACCTAACTCAATAAGGAAAATGTATAAAAACAACGAAACAAAACTATTTGAGTACTGTAAAATAATTAATGTCTACGATAAGTTTAAAATGATGCTAGTAAGTGAGGAAATCTCAAATTTACCTAAACTTAGAAATAGATCTAGGTCAAAAAATTTAAGAAATATCGATGTACCTAACTACGTATTACCATCTTACAATAACGCTTATGGAAGAAGAATATGGGAATTCATGTTACCCGATACGCTTAACTCATGGCCTAACGAGATAAACCAGAATGTACATAATAATATACATAAATGCAAAGACATTATAAAAACTATGTTGTTACCGAAACCAAGTGCGCGGCCGAGCTGTTCACAAACAGCTCAGGTAAATTAAATCTACCTCCTTCCTTAGTCAACCACAATGTTATTTATTCATTTTTCTACCCATATGTAAACGAGCGACAATGGCGGCAGATAAACCGTACGCGGTTTTCGCTCGCTGTTTCATGAAACATGTAAGTAGTTTTAAGTGTTTTGGTAAAAAAAAAATATCTGTTTAAACTAAAGTTTATCACTACTGGCGACATGCTTGCTTATGCCCTTATTTCTTCAATATAATATTAAATATTTTGGCAGCAGATTTTGATTTTAATATTAGTTAGTTAAACAGAACTTTAAATTCAATCCTGCAAATGTTCTAAAGTGATGTCACCCTACAGCAATGACACCCTATATTTGGCACAAAGGGGGCTAAACGGCCCGTTATCTTCGGTTCCGTTTAATTAAAAACGTATTAGCTTGTTGCAGACGGAAATACTCTAAGTATGTTTTGTCCTCTTCTTTTTCATTATGATATTTCGCACGAAAATTTTAATTTGAATTTCGACTACAATTCAGTGAATGGATCCCTATCATTAAAAATATTTAAATCGTCAGATATCACATTTACAACTAACGGTAGGTCGCCTTAAGGTTGACCGGCAGAGAGTGCCATACGGCACTAAGTTCGCCTTTTGTACTACCTATAAGGTTTCTTTCGTGCAATAAAAATTAAATAATAAATAATAAGTATTACCAATTTATCATCCATGCAACAAATTAAAAAAGTTTGTTCCACGCATGTAAAGAGGTGAAATATTTGAACATTTTGATATATATTACATTTTCTGACCATTTGACGACCGCTTTAGCCTAGTTGGTAGTGACCCTGCCTACGAAGCTGGAGGTCCCGGGTTCGAGTCCCGGTCAGGGCATTTATTTGTGTAATGAACACAAATAGTTGTTCCTGAGTCTTGGATGTTTTCTTTGTATTTAAGTATATATTTATTTATGTAAGTATGTATATCGTCGCCTAGTACCCATAGTACAAGTTTTGCTTAGTTTGAGACTAGGTCGATTTGTGTAAGATTGTCCACAATATTTATTTATTTATTTCTCCTTATTTAAACGTACAATTGCTAATTGTGGTACTGAATTAAAAATCATGTGTGTGTTGATGTATGTTATGTATGTATATATATTTTACGAACGCACTTACTCCTAATCTAGTAGGTACTTTAGCAGATCATGCGCAGCTGGTTTAGAATTTCAATTTTTTACGGTCTACGGAGTTTTAATTCAAGAAGAAGGAAGTCTCCAGCCTATTCCCCCTCCAAGGAACCTCTGCTACAGTCCAGCCTAAACCAGCTGCGCAAGATCTGCTAAAGTATTATCAGTCAATCAACAAAATATCTCATTCGACAATTTATCCGGTACAAGCGTTCTTCGTACCTACACACCAAGTGATCGAATTTCATGATTGCTGCTTTATTGTTAAAGTGACAAATTGATGGGTGCGCAGAGGGCACTCTACCACCCTCTCTGTCGCACTGGAGCGACGGAGAGGGAGATACTTTATTTTCGGTTTGCGGTAGGCCTTCGGAACGCTTAAAACGTACCACACACTGCAGCGGGGGCCTGTTGTACACTATGACTATCCTAACATTCATTCAGACACACGCGGCCTTGTCATAGTGACAGCTGGCCGCCACCGCAGGCCGCTGCAGTGTGTCAGAAAGCCTACTCCGAACTTAAATAAGACGTTTATTCAATGATTGTATACATTTACAGGCAACCAAGACAGGTACAAAAAACAAAGTATACAAAAACAATTGAAAGGGCAGGTGGCTCAGTTTCGTATCGTGCCGTCCCTTTCACTCATACAGTGTATAACATGAGAGTGAAAGGGACGGCACGATATGAAGTTCCGAGTAGGCCCTCACGCTTCATGCGACTTCGACCGGATTCATGAAAAATAATAATAAAAATAGCCTTTATTGTTGAAGTTTTGTGTTCTTACATCATTGTTTTACTTTTATTATACTTTATACTTTTATTTCTTGTATCTAATCTAATGCTCTAGTTCTCCATCGACAACCTCAACTTGTCCCTTGACAAAGGCCTCTTCCAGAGCTTTCCATTTGTCACGATCCCTTGCCTTTTGCAGCCAAATACCTCCTCCAGTTGTTTTAAGGTCGTCTGACCATCTAAGATTAGGTCTACCTCTTTTCCTTTTATTTCCTCTTGGATACCACTCAACTATATCTTTTGTCCATTCCATGAAAAATAAACAAGTTGTTAAATAAATATTTTATTGTATATTAAGCTTAGTGGTGACAATGACGCGCACGTACTGGTCGTAGGCCGTAGCCACCGCGAGCCCCAGGTGGTCGCGGTTCCAGTCCAACGCGTTGATGGGCTGCGTGCTGATCACCATGCGCTGGAGTCTCTTCAGGGTTCCTGGCACGCCCATCGACACCCCGTTCGGATCGGTGCGAAAACGCTGCTCTGGGTATTCGCTGTAATGTTAGATTATTTAGAACCTAGGTAGCAAATTTGAAAGAAAGAAAGAAATAAAGAAAAAACGTTTATTTGGTGTACATACAGATAAAAAGAAGAATACAAATTAGAAATGGGTATACACCAAAAAGGTTGTCGCTCAGCATGTGCCACGACACATCTGTCGTGACGCTGATTTTCAGGACAACCAAAAAATAGAGAAGAAGACTAGTATATGTCTTAACCTAATTAATATATAATGGGTGACAACACGACCGCTCTTAATAACACAGCTCAAATAACGTTTATATTGTATGGCAATACTAAAACAAACAAACAAGTTCCATTTGTTTTATTTATTTTATTTATTATTAAAAAGAGGTACAATTTTACAATTAGTGTCTGTCCAACGGTTTACACAGTTTGACTGTGGGATCGGAGTTTCTTCGGTAACTAAATTCACATACATGACTATTACTATGTACTATCACTATTTACTAGTGTCTACTATGCTATTTAAGATATAATTAAATAATTTTCTTTTATATGTTGCTCTATTGGCCTCCAGTCTGATATCTGTTGGCACGCAGTTTAAAATGTATTAACCCCTTACGTTCATAAAATCCCTAGCTAATTATCATGTCGTGGCGCTATTTTGTTAAATTACTTTGCCAATTTCGAAGTTTTGACTATTTAACCATCGAGTCTCAAATATCTATTTATAAGCAACATTCTCTCTGATCGGGACTGGTCGATGCAGTTTACTAGACAAGATCAGATGCAATGGAATTTGAACCGTCTATACTGTGCTTACAAAGTATATTTGAATGAAATCGCGTTCGTTGCCAGGCACCCGGAGCTCTATTCAAATATATGAACCGTAAGTATGTATAAGACGCTTATATTATTTGCTTATATACTAATCTTTTAAGAGAGGTAGGGCACAGAAAAATGACATTTTGCTCGAATTTGGAGCAGCCCAACTGGGGAAGTACCTCCGCCTTGCAGAAGACCACAGCCATAATAACATTATTTACTATACAAGTATGTAGTGTTGTGTTCCTGGAGGTGAGCAAGGTTGCCAGAGCTCCCGAGGATGCACTGTGTTGAGAGCGAGGGACCTAAATGTGTTCCTTCTGCTGTCAACACAGTGCATCCTCAAATCTTATAAAGGGTCGGCAATGCGCGCATGACACCTTTGGAGTTGCGGGCATCTATAGGCTGCGGTGGCCGCTTACCATCAGGTGGACCGTACGCTTGTTTGCCACCAGCGTTGTATAAAAAAATACTTTTAGAATGCGTTCTGGTCCGGACCGTCCAATGAGATTCGTACTATATATACACCGTATGTCTGCAGACGTATGCCTCGACAGTAGAGAACAAGAAAGATTCTATTACAATATATATTATGAGGCCTTATAAGTTTTAAACTGTTTTGATTTCAAATTATAACAAAAATATTGATAATACCATTAAAGTGATTAAAGGTTACGATAATTTTATTTATGTTTCAGATGGCAATTTTTTTATTTTATTGTGTATATCAGATTTAAGCGGAAAAACACGGTTTTTAGCTTGAAAATGGTTGATTTGGAGTGATGTTTGTAACGATATTTCTTAAAGAAAAATCCAATAAATACATTTAAAATTTATGACATTAGACCGCAATAGTCCTTTATTAGATAGTAAAACTGAAAAAATGTCAAGACACGTGTCAATTGAATCAGAAAATCGTCTAAATAGATGAGCGTTTTTTAACTGATAAATGACCCTTAATGCTAAAGTAATAAATAATTCATTTACCAGCCTATTTGAACTCATAGATGACCCCACGTGAGCCCAGTGCGAGTTGGAAACTTCACTTACACCACTTACTTTACTTGTTTACTAGCTTTAACGAAATTTAAAAAAAAATCTTTCTCAACAGAATACTTTTGTCTTACACAAAATCTTCGCCGGTATGTGAACTATAATAACTTTTTGTTGCTAGTTGGAAAAGTTATTATAGCCTATACGTCCCAATATCAGGGCAAAGACCTCTCATAGATAGAAGGATATTTTGATAAACACTTACTATTTCCATAAGGTCGCTTGTCCATTGCCAGAGCACGTGACGAACAAGTCGCGGTTTTGTGGTAGATGTCGCGCCACCCAAATTGTACCGCTTTTTATTGAATTCTCTAGAACCTGGAAATACGTACGTATACATACTATGTATTTGCATATATGTATGACACTTTATTACAAACTAGCGACCCGCCCCGGCTTCGCACGGGTGCAATGCTGATGCATGTATTATACATATAAACCTTCCCCTTGAGTCACTCTATCTATTAAAAAAAAACCGCATCAAAATCCGTTGCGTAGTTTTAAAGATTTAAGCATACATAGGGATATAGGGATATAGGGACATAGGGACAGAGAAAGCGACTTTGTTTTATACTATGTAGTGATAAGAACACTTTTACAAATAATGAGAGTATAGAAATACAATGGTCATTTGCATCTCAGAGGACACTTTCCATTTGTTCCAGAGAAACATGTAATAGTAGATTGTTAACCAAGGGTTGAAAATTACCGATTTCACCCGAGATATTTTGGCGCTCGAATGAAATAGGAGCGCCAGTATTTCATGGGTGAAATGGGCGCTTTCACCGGAGTTAACACTCTACTTTTCACTTCGACTATGAGGAAAATAAATGAGAAATAATAGTAAATGATATTCTAAGGATTCAGTAATAAAAACACGCGCTGCAGCAACTAGCAGCCGGCATCGCCGCGCCTTTAGAACTTTAAAAAAATATTACTTTCCACCCTAGGGTCGGAACAGCGACGTTCAACACGGCTATCTACTCATGAAAATCGAACTTTCCGAACAGGAGAGATGAAAAAGTAGGTACTTCTAGGTAAGATATTGACGGTTTTGACGACCGGTTTAGCCTAGTGGGTAGTGCACCTGCCTGTGAAGCTGACGGTCTTGGGTTCGAATCCCGGTCAGGGCAAATATTTCTGTGATGAGCATGAATATTTGTTTCTGAGTCTTGGATGTTTTCTATGTATTTAAGTATTTATATCTATTAAATATATCGTCGTCTAGTACCCATAACACAAGCCTTCTTGAGCTTACTGTGGGGCTAGTAAGATTGTCCTCTAATATTTATTTATTTATTTAAGATATGATTCCACTATGATTCTGTCTGACATTGTCAAGCCTAGTACAAAAATTGACAAAGATGGTTGTTAACGCCATCGCCATCTTGCGACGGCGGGTAAAGGGCGACGGCGGAGCGCGGCGCGAGGGACCGGGGTCTGCTCGGCACTCTTCGTCGACGCGTATTTGCACCAGCGACACTATTTTTCTATATTACCTATAGCTCATTTGGCTAGAGCGACTGGCCGCGAATGCCGGGAGGTCGCAGGTTCGAATCCTGCTCGGTGCCAAAATTTTTCAATTTTTCCTTCATTCTAAATTTATTTTTCTATATATTTTAGTTTAAAAGTTGTAAACGCAATAAACCTGTGCTTCAATTTTTTTTTTAGAAAGAAAGAAGAAAGAAAGAAAAAACGTTTATTTGGTGTACATACAGATAAAAAGAAGAATACAAATTAGAAATGGGTATACACCAAAAAGGTTGTCGGTCAGCATGTGCCACGACTGATGTGTCGTGACGCTGATTTTCAGGACAACCAAAAAATATATATACTAGTCTTAACCTAATTAATATATAACCTAATAAATTTTAAATAAGAATATTCATTGAAGAGCTCCAACTACATTAAATCCCATAAAAATAATCCTGAACGAGGAGAAAGCTGCCCTGGCTGCCTATGGACTAAGTATCAACAATGGTTCTTAGCTGTTTTATGTTGCAGGTACTGTTACACATGCTGATTTCTAGCACGAAAGCATGCCACTATTGAGCAATTGCTACTTAGTAGCATGTGTGTCAAAACATTGCTAATAATGAACATGCTGATTTTGAGTTTACTCAAAAATCAACGGTCGTTCGATTTTTGCGCATGCTACCTGCAGCGCGGGTGGAGGGGGGCGTGATATTAGCAAGTGTGGACGCTCTTGCTTAATGAGCATGCTAGTAGTTAGTATGTGATGCTTATCCCAAGCAAATGAATACAACTCAAAAGTATGCTCATATTAAGCATACTAATGAGCATGCTTTTTATGTGCTAATTTTGAGCATGTGTAACAGTACCTAATAATTGCTACACTATCTTATTTTCAATTGTAGTCGTGAATGTGTGTAGCAGGCCCCGCCATTTCTGGACGCACCTTTTGACAGTTGGACATTCATGTGACGGCCTGTCAGACGGCGGTGTCAAGTTGTATTAGGTCGCGTTCAATTTTTAGGCGAAGCGTGCTACACACACCGTCATTAACAACCAGGTTTCGCCGGAAGATCAGCGCCAGCTGCCTGAGTCAGCATTACGCTGAGGCGAAACCTTTTTGTGGCGATTACTTGTTGTTTTTTTCTAATTTCGTTTATTTATCTATATTTTATGTTTGTATCGTCACGAATAAATGTTTTTCTTTCTTTCTTTCTTTACCTTGAGGTTTTTTTTTTACCTGTGCGAATCCCTTGGTGGGGTTCTGCGTCCGCACGTCGAACACGTGGAACTTGCCCTCGAGCGTGGTCGCGACCAGCTTGTTCATCGGTATGTCCTTGCGGTCAAACTCCGTGTGGCACACCTGGAGCAAAAGATCAGTGCACCAGTCAGTGACGTCGTGCTCCGCGGAAACCCCACTGAATGTTTTATGTTTTTTTTTTTTTTCTTCGAAAGGTACATAAAACAGACAGTAATCGAAACGTACAGTGAAAAAATATATATAAGAAGACACACATAACTAGATTACAGTCCAAAAATATATGTACACATCATGGCTATGAGTTATAATTTAGAGAGAAAATAAAAAAGTAGTTTGAATTACAGAGAAAGTGAATAGCAAAAGGCGAACAAACAGTTATTCAATCATTTTAAATTATTTGTAGCTAAAAATACAGATTTTTTGAATTGAGAGATATTGGAAACATAAACATCAAGGTCCTTACAGACGCGAACCAAGTCATCAAACTCCCGACACATATTGAAACGTAATGCTGATGTACACAATATGTACCTACTGAATTAGTACATACTTCGAATAAATATGTCACAGTGCCCTTACTGTAACTGTAAGCTGTGTCAGTGCAACTTTGTTGTTATCGCCGCACTAGCAGAGCGCAGGAGCGCTTCTTTGTGCATGTTGCTGGGCGCGCGCGCTTTATATGTTTACCCACACAGTTTTTAAGTAAATGCATTTTCATGCACTCAATTAAGTATTATTAAAGGATACTTTGTACTAACTTAAGAAGCGAAAAGCATGTACTCGCCAAGTTTGTATATTACATTGCGTAGTTTAGTTACTCATGTAAGTGAATTGTAAAATTCTTATGAGTAAATAAAAATTCTTTAAACCTAAATTGTACCTCAATAGATCGAGAGTACAATAAACTCAACTCGGACTTGCTGTAGAGCATCTCCCCAGTAATCCCCGAGCTACTCCGAGGCTACAAATGGGTAACTGCCAGAAAAATGATTTAAGCTTTGATTTTCAAGCTGAGCCACCTACCCTTTCAATTGTTTTTGTATACTTTGATTTATTTTACCTGTCTTGGTTACCTGTAAATGTATACAATCATTGAATAAACGTCTTATTATTATTATTCTCTTTATTTATTTTAGGTCTTAGGTCAGATTTTATAATAATTATATAAAAAGTAAAATATAAAACAATATTTACAAAACACAAAATCATTATAAAAACCTAACCTAGGGTGCCGCCGGCAGCGAGGCGGGGTAAGCTACCGGTGGTTAGGGCGACAGAGAGAGGAACCTCCTGGCTATCCGCGCCGTGTCCAGGAGTACCGCCTTCTGTATCTGACCCTTGACCCAGCCATCTAGCGAGAGTCTCTTGAGGTGTTGGTCGAGACTCTTCGCTATTAGACCGTTCGCAGAGACGACTATCGGGACAATGATCGTTGAATCAACATCCCACATGGCGGTCACCTCGTGTGCCAAGTCTAGGTACTTGCTGACTTTGTCCTTCTCGGCCTTCACGAGGTTCTCGTCATGGGGGATGGTGATGTCAACGAGCACTGCCTGGCGCTTCGATCGATCTGTCAGCACGATATCAGGTTTATTGGCTACAATAGTCCTGTCCGTGATGACAGATCGATCCCAATAGAGCGTGGCACGACCATTTTCGAGAACTGGTGCAGGTGTATACTTATAGTACGGCACTTCGAAGTCCACCTTATTATTATTATTATTATTCAAATGATACCGTGATAGCACACTTACCCCATTCTTCAAGTTGCACTCCCACCTGAGCGACATGGTGCGCAGGTCGAACATCTTGAGGTCCCCGTTGTCGTACCCGGCCGCCACGACGCGCTCGGAGTCGTTGAACGAGTTGCCGAAGCAGACGGTCCAGCAGTCGCGCTTGCCCTCCCCTTTGACCGGTTGCATGTTGGCCACGGGCTTGCCGCGCTGCCGAGGGTCCCATACTTTCACTGTTCCTGTTATGCACAAAAAATCTCCAAATGACTGCGAATTAGACTCATAGGCTGTGGCAGAATAACAGCGTTGCAGTTTGCACGGCAAATAGCAACACATGCTGAGTCTCAGCCTTTTCTTTATGGCACACATTGCTGGACTCATTGTGCACCTTCACTCACTTTGTATTATCTTACACCTATTTATTATGACCGGTTGTGTGTGCTTTATTGAATAAATGGTTTTTCTTTCTTCTTCTTTCAAATAACTACTTATTTGAAACAGGCACGTATCCAGACTTTTGGTTCGGGGGGGGACAAACATTGAAACAACCATGTGAACTGTGTAAAAATCGCTGTAATCACTGTACTATAATTTTTAATAACTTAAAGAAGTACCGTCCGTAGTTTAGTTACACAAGTATTCTATATTAAGTATTTTAATATTTTCGGGGGGGGGGATAAATCCCAACTATCCCCCCCTCTGTTTACGTGCCTGATTTGAAAGAACGAGATGAATAAAGGCTTGGTCACACAGCGTATATACGGTACAGGGGAATATATATGGTAACAGAGGGGTTGCTCTGAACTTCAAAATCCGAACTTCGTGTCGTGCCGTCCCTCTCACTCATATAGCCAATATCACGAGAGTGAAAGGGAAGTTCGGAGTAGGCCCTCAGGTTAGCGACACCGGACGCCACACAGGCTGCGAGACGCGACCGGGACGTTAACATACATTCTGGCGCGCAGCGCGAGCGTTGGATTGGTCACGACCAAGCCTTAAGGCCAGGGCACACTGGATGCGTGCGGGTGGGAGTGCACATAGACGAGCGCGTTGTAAAAGTATGAACCCTCATAGATGCCACACCGCTAGCGTGACGTGTGGTGTGACATCTACAATGAGGATTCATGTTTTTACAACGCGCACGTCTACGCGCACGCATCCGGTGTGTTCTGGTCTTTAAAGCAGAAGACTGGGCTTCGTGGCGCGCTGGGCTGCCCATGATGAATACACAAAATGAAGAATTACTTTAAACTAAAACCAAAAGTTTCTATTAACTCCAGCTGTACGGATATTCTCTGACATACCCCAGGAGTAAATATGTCAGTGGATGAATGCCATAGCAGATGTTTAAACGCAATGAGGTTAAGAGGAAAATCAAGTGAGTGTAGTTCAATTATTTCATTCATTTGATGGGTCATAGTTTCTACTTCATATTAAATAATAGCTTTAGAACGACCAGACTATGAGTAAAGCATTTTATTTACACTGTAACTTTTGTCCAAGTAAAAGGCTATTTTATTTATTCTTATTTATAAAATAATATGAAGTTGTACCATCTCTGCTCCCCGTTACAATTTCTGGTGCGCCGCAGCTCACAGTATTGCCGCCCATGCCATCAATTGAGTTTATAATATCAGTGTGCTCCTTTGTTATGTACACTTGGCAGTTTTTTTCTAAATCCCTGTATAAGAGAACAAATTTCAAATTAATGAAACCAAATCTGCCTAGGATGGCCTGTTCGCGGCTTTGCAGTCTTGGCCCAAGACTGCAAATCTGCCATTGCTTGCATTTCATTATGAGCTTAAGCTTTGTTAATGTCTATGCGTACATACGAGTCAAAACATCGATCATGTTTCTACAAGGGGATTCGACACAATAATGACAGAATGATTTCCTTACCATATTTCTAAAGTACCCTTAAAATCGCCAGTGGCCAATCTTCTCTCAACGTCGCTGCTAGCTCCAAACGTTCCACACTTAAAAGAATTAGGCCTCTCTATCTCTTTTATTTTGTTCACTTCACCCGCAGTTATCTCGAAGATTTCGATCATCCCATGCCCTTTAGGTATACAACCAATAACAACAAACTTTGCAGAGCAGGGAATCCATTTGCAATCAAAAATTGAATGATTCAGATTATGTTCAATGTGTGTTATGATTTGAGGAGTATCCTGTAGTTCCATTTTTATGATATTACCGTTTCTTAACAAAGAGAACTCTCCACTTGCGGTAAAACCAAACCTCAAAATCTGCCATCGAATAAACACTAAGGTTGTCATGGTAACGAAAGTGACATTTCTTTTTTTTTAAGGGGCATCCTTGTTACATCTGATTCTCCGTGTAGCAAAAATTTGCTAGTTCGATCGTTATTTGGACTAAATGTACATTTTATAATTATTAACTTCATCCCACAGCATAGTTATTTAATTTCCCCATGTATGAAGATTTCTTTAAATCTTAGAGTATATTTAATTCATATTGAAATTTAAATTTGACATTATTTCAAAGACAATATAGTTCTTACTTTTATTGTCTATGACCCTTTGACAGTGACGTTAATAGTGTTGCACTCCTACCTTGTTTTGGAGGACCGATATCGACGTGTAAGCTTCGCAAGTCAACAAATTATTCAACGATTTATAATTTAAATCTTGCATTATTTGATAAACTTGACTGATATCCAATTAACAATTTTTTGTGTAGTTACTTAATAACTCCCAGTAGTTTTTGTCTTTCTTATAATTAGGAGCGGGTATAATCGATACACTATCCAAATAGACGCTACAAACGGTACATCCTTAGTTATTAACAAAAAAATAAAATTTTGCGAGGTCACATCGAGAAATTCGAGAATATCGAGATTGTTATTATTGTTATTGTTATAGCGTGTCATTGGATTCAAATCAATTTCATATTTAGAGATTCAATTCAGAGCTACGTTTTACGTATAAACATTCAGGATGAGCGAAAGAAAAAGCAAAAAAAGCGTAAGTTCATAGCGGATCCTTAAATATTAATAATTTGTTTATCCCGACTTACTTTGTAACCAAATTTTCTCGTTTTATACAGAAAGCAGACATTGCTAAGCAGTTTGATTTGCCGGAACGGCAGTCGAAGATCACAACGCTCCTGAACCAGGCCGGACAGGCTTACTGCATATGCCGTTCATCCGACAGTTCGCGGTTCATGATGTTCGTATATTTATCATTTTCCAGTTGTTGTTAATAACTCATTCGAACGAAGTCTTTTATATCCACCTGATACGCCGTTGAAGCGCATAGCTGTGGGAGCATCTTTCAGTCATAAATTCCTATGGTAATTTTCTATTTGTGGGAGCGGAAGATGCCTGGCTAATCAGATGGCTAGTCATAGAGTAATATACCATAGGCGTAGAATAAGGTGATTGGTACATAAACAAATACTCTTGTATTTATAGCCTTAATGGTTAATACATGTCATTAGTATGTTTTGACTATAGGTCGTCATTATCAGGGATGCGCCGAATATTCGGTTATTATTCGGTATTCGGTATATACGGCGTGTTTTTGAATGTTCGGTATTCGGACGAATTAAATGTTTTGCAGAGAAATAGTTTCATTTCCCAAGCGTTCCGCTCTTGATTATGAATTGTTGTGGGCATTTTTTGTCATAAACAGCAACTGCTCTTTGACACTGACAAGTCTGACAACCTATCATGTAAATTATTGCCAGTGTAAGAAATTAGTTTTAATTAAGTAAAAGTAGTAGTAGTAGTTTAAGAGAGGTAGGGCACAGCAAAATATCATCATGCTCGAATTTGGAACAGCCCAACTGGGGAAGTACCTCCGCCTTGCAGAAGACCACAGCCATAATAACATTATTTACCATACAAGTATGTAGTGTTGTGTTCCTGGAGGTGACCAGGATTGCCAGAGCTCCCGGGGATGCCCTGTGTTGAGTGAGTGACTTAAATTTGTCCCTTCTGTTGTCAATACAGTGCATCCTCAAACTTTATAAAGGGTCGGCAACGCGTACGTTACACTTTTGGAGTTGCGGGCGTCTATAGGCTGCCGTGGCCGCTTACCATCAGGTGGACCATAAGCTAGTTTGCCACTGGCGTTGTAAAAAAAAAAGTTCCACAACATGGGGCATGGTCATATATATGTGGTCGAGCTTTACTGCTCTGTAACCCGTCTCATTAATTTACTTTATTGTCAATATTTTGCTTTGATAATTTAGGTACAAAAGATGAACACAATAGATTGAACCGAATATTCGGTTCGGCAACTGCTGGACCGAGTGTTCGGCCAAATGTTCGTATTCGGTGAAACGCGAAATCGGCGCATCTCTAATCATTATTATGTAAAGTTTATGCAAAACCAGTCTTTTTTCTTTTGAAATATAAATTTATTAAATGTTTTTTAGAGCCTGTGACGCCTGTGAGGAGTGGTATCACGGGGACTGCATAAACATATCGGAGAGAGAGGCCAAATACATAAAGAACTACTTCTGCGAGCGTTGCCGGGAGGAGGACCCCACTCTCAAGACACGGTTCAGACCTCAGAAGAGGGAGAATGACGATGAAGCTGGTTGGTATTTAGCTTTCATCCATGAGTCCATTACTATACAAGTAGTGTTAAGTAGGTAGACAACTTAACCACTAAACGTTCGTTAGTGGGATCCCAGGGCTCATTACAAAATAAGAAGAAAGAAAGAAAGAAAGAAAAACATTTATTCGTGACAATACAAACATAAAATATAGATACATAAATGTAATTAAAAGAACATGGAATCGCCACAAAAAGGTTTCGTCTCAGCGTAATGCCGACTCAGGGAGCTGGCGCTAATCTTCCGGCGAAACCTAGGTTGTTAATGACGGTGCGCGTCGCCTAAAAATTGAACGCGACCTATTATAACTTGACACCGTCTTGTAATGCTATTGTTTGTTTTTTTAGCTGGGAGACGATGTCTTAAGCCCCAGTCCCATCCGTCATCTTCTGACCTATTCTGCCCTGTATTTATTTATTAACTCATATCATTCCTTTTTTTAACCATCAGTCCGAGACGACAGAAAGAAGAAACGCAAAGAGAAGGACCATTCAGAGAACAAGTCCTCGAAGAGAACAAGCAATAAAGATGGTTGCGGAGACTGTCCTGGGTGCTTGCAGCTACATGACTGTGGACAGTACGTAAATATTTGTGTGTTTGTCTGTCTTTTGGTCAGTCAACAATTTCGGTTGTTATTCCGTCCCGGTAGCCATAAATACGTCAGTTACTTAGAAAAAAACGTTACAGGGACTCCTAACATGTTAGACTCGGGGCCATTAAAGATGGGCCTTAGAATGTCAAAAAAACTGGTTGACAGGAGTTAAACCCATAAGTTCACAGTTTTAAAAAGTGACTCAGGAGACGTAACCATGGCAACTAACAGCAGAAAAAAGTTGATAGATCCATTTCTTTATTTAGTTGACAAATACCACTATCACTTTTTTTCGAAAACATCCGTTTCATATAGAAAACCAAAAATATTTATGTTAAAACTGTAAAAAACTGGAATCGGTGAGAATCCGCAGATTGCGAATGTGCAGCATATTTTCTACAATTATTCTCCATAGTGTTTATTAACTCTCACTGCGAGGAACCCGCAACTGGAAGGTTGTGTAGAAAAGATCACTCTTTAGCGATAAGACCTCCTGTTGTTACCGAGTTCTTAAGGATTATCTGTCATATTTTCTCTATGTTGATCGTTTTTTGCATTCCAGCTGTGAAGCATGCGAGGACATGTTCAAATTTGGCGGCAACAACAAGCTGAAGATGAAATGCAGGAAGCGGGTCTGCAGTCTGAAGAGAAAGAAGCCTTCACGGCAGTCCAGGTACTTTATATTGTTATGTTCCATTGATTTCAACAACTGTGTTTCATTTGATTAATTTTGGTACAGAACACAACACATACTGATACATTTACAGTCCAATTCATACTTTTAATTTGAATTGCTCTGTTAAAGTTAATCATTGCATTGGAATTAATGGAGATCACCTACCTCCTACCTTATGCATCGAATTTAATAGGGTTGTTGACTGAAAATTTAACTAGTACAAAAGACTACAAAAGAAACAAGGCAAAAAAAAGCCAAATGGTGAAATTCCTATTCAAATATCTCAAAAAATAACGAAGCTACAACCGTTTTAATGTTGCTGGTTAGAGATAAAGCGCGACAAATCAGTGACGTCATTGCCCAACGTGCTCGTTAGTAAATGACGATCGTTAAAATAAAAAAGTGCGTTTTGCGGAAAAGGGGCAGAGTATGCCCCCTCTTAAAACTTTGAAGACTTATAATTATGTAATTATTTATGTTTTTGACAGATTTTTTTAAGAATTTGATCCATTTTCGAGAAAATTCTAACTTATTGATGTTCTTATTTGATGTCAACATCCCTATTGATATAATATATAATGTGCATAATAGAGTAACTGTGTGCTCATCAGAAAAGGTATAAGGCTTGCCGTCGTTGGATCGAACACGACGGACTAAATATATCTTCGAATGAAGCGTACTCATATAATATCGATCGAACTTCACTTGTTAAGTTCGTTAAATCGTATAATATAATTCACCACAATTATATATTGATTTGATTTTACACAAATTTCACACATTAGGACCACAACTATTTCTGAATACTCAGTGTGTGGATAATCTGTATTAAAAATTTGAGTTTACATATTATTCGGGCCCTTTCATTGGTTTTAAAATTTTCAACAATAGATACAAAACATGAATAAATTTTAAGTCATGTTTTCCAATTATCCTGGCAATCAATTGACATTGGTTGATAAGAAATAAAATAAAATTATATTCCTAAAGATCTATTTGCATATTACAGCAGTAACAGAGTAAAGAAGAAGCATCATGAGCGAGAGACCTATGAGCCCGAGGAATCCATAGCCCACTTGCAGACCATGGAGCCGAGGCAGTGTTACGGGCCTCAGTGCACTAGAGCAGCACTCTATGGCTCGAAGTACTGCTCGTCCCAGTGTGGGATCGAACTTGCTACTGCGAGGATATATCAAGTAAGTTTACTAATTTTTTTTAAATAAATTATTGATACTAAGTATAACTGATCTGTCTTTGCGGGACATGATCCGAAACTCGGAGATCCGCAGAAGAACGAGGGTTACCGTCATAGCTCAGAGAATCTGCAAGTTGAAGTGGCAGTGGGCGGGCCACATTGCTCGTAGAACCGATAACCGTTGGGGAAGAAAGATTCTCGAGTGGCGGCCTCGCACGGGAAGACGAAGCGTTGGACGGCCTCCCACTAGATGGACTGATGACTTGGTCAAGGCAGCGGGGAGTCGTTGGATGCGGGTGGCTCGCGACCGTGTGCTGTGGCGCTACTTGGGGGAGGCCTATATCCAGCAGTGGATGTCTTCCGGCTGAATGATGATGATGAAGTATAACTGATAATAAGTATAATAGGGTCGAAGACAGAGCTGACTGCTTCAGTATAGAAACCTATTCACTCTTGCTTTGATGATACCTATATCGTAATTGTCTGGACGCTCGGAGTCAAAAACAATCATAAGCGTGATGCCGATCCTTGTTTAATTTGAGGATTTATCGTATTGGCAGTTAGAAACAAATGGAGGTCCCTCAATCTCAACACAGCGCATATTGGGAGCGGCAACTTAGTTACCTAGTTGGTGCAGAGATGCAAATCATGGAGTTCAGAAGAGTATGGCAAATTTTTATCTCAGTGTTATTATATAACTAGTTTTTGCCCGCGACTTTGTCGGCGTAGAACTCATTCATCGCGTTAGAATTGAATTTCTATTCTTTTATAACGAGCGCTTACTTCTTTATCGCTCTACCACACAAACTTCCACCCCTTAAGGGATGGTTTCCGGTATAAAAAGTATCCTACGTCGTTCCCCTAGAGTCAACCTATTTCCACGCCAAATTTCATCTAAATTGGTTCAACGGTTTAAGCGTGAAGCCACCTTCGCATTTATAATACTAATATAAAAAAAAATCAAATAAATAATATTAAGTATGGATAAAGCTTGGTCCCAAGCTAAGAAACTACAAACATATACGCTATAGAAACGAGTATGGTGGGAAAGAGGCTAGCTGATAAAATAAGGACAGAAACTATAACGAAACAAAAACAAAAGATGTCACACCAGCATTAAAGAAACTCAAATGGAGATGGGCAGGACACAATAAAAAAAAGATAAATAGTCCAAAACAATAATGAGCTGGTACCACAGAAATATGCCAAGAAAGAGAGGAAGACCATTCAGAAGATGGGCTGACGATATTAAGGCAGTCGCTGGAGCCACCTGGACCAGAAAAGCACTGACCAGGGAGACGTGGAGACAATTGGAGGAGGTCTTTGTCAATGGACAAACAGACAAGGAAAAAGAAAATGATAGCATCGTATAGTTAAGCACCCAAATGTGGGAAACAAACTGTCTGAATAAAAGCTTATTAATGGATAAAGCAATACGTACATGAACCGTGTTTGCAACCTATCTATGAACCGTGTTTGCAGGTACTCCCCCAGCGTATACAAGAGTGGTCCCTATCTAGTTGCGTGGCGGAGCAGCGCAACCGCAAAGCCCTGGAAGTGGTGCGAGGAGGCCTGGCGAGGACTCAGGCGGCGCTCCGGGCCCTCGACCAGCAACACGCCGCGCTTGACGCCACCGTGCAGCGCGCCAGGCACGCCACCATACAGGACCAGGGCGAGAAGGTACGTATACGTACATATACATAGGTAGAGAGCACCCATACGATGGACAGAGGGCCTACTCCGAACTACGAAATCCGAATTTCGTATCGTGCCGTCCCTTTCACTCTTTTATTATACACCATACGAGTGAAAGGGACGGCACGATACGAAGTTCGGATTTCTATGTTCGGAGTAGGCCCTCAGATGCAATTCGCGATGCCACGGGCAACACGACTAACCCAAAATGTAGGGGTTTGGAGAATGGTGGTGAAGAGCTGCTCCTCTGGTGGTCCCGACCTTGAGGAACCGACGAAGAAAAAGTACATGTACTCTGTCTCGGTGGTCGAGAACGCTCCGTAGAACACAGTGCTACGTGTGCTGTCCTCGATCAGACTAGGTCACGTATCAGATCCTGGAAACCATGGTAGTAGCAAAAACTGAGAATATATGATGAAGTTTAATCATATAGTCAGTCTCAGTCTTTACCGAGCTGCGCGGTCGAATAACGCAACAGTTAAAGAGACTTGAGACTTGGCAGATGATCATTTTGTAGTTCAAAAAATCAATCATCATCCTCCTCCTAGCTTTATCCCAGTACAGTTGCATCCTGAAGGATGCCCAGGGACGATTCGACGCAGGTACTAGTTTTTACGGAAGCGATTGTCATCTGACCTTCCAACCCCAGGGGAAACTAGACCTTATACCGACTTACTTTTGACGACCGCTTTAGCCTAGTTGGTAGTGACCCTGCCTTCGAAGCTGGATGTCCCGGGTTCGAATCCCGGTCAGGGCATTTATTTGTGTGATGAACACGAATATTTGTTCCTGAGTCTGGGATGTTTTCTATGTATTGAAGTATATATTTATCTATATACGTATGTATATCGTCACTTGGTACCCATAGTACAAGCTTTGCTTAGTTTGGGACCAGGTTGATTTGTGTAAGATTGTCCACAAATATTTATTTATTTATTTTATTTATTTATTTATTTATTGGGTTGTTCAAAACCACGACTATATTTTAATTCTGAACTTGATCAAGTTATTCCCCATTAATAGGAAGCCGACGACGAAACCTCAATGTACTGCATCACCTGCGGCCATGAGATCCACTCGCGCACCGCCGTGAAGCACATGGAGAAGTGCTTCAACAAGTACGAAGCGCAGGCGTCGTTTGGCTCCCGGCACCGCACGCGCATCGACGGGCAGAGCATGTTTTGTGATTACTACAATCCGGCTAACGGGACCTACTGCAAGCGGCTTAGGGTGAGTCCAACCTCAATTCGTTAAAAAAAATTAGAGCTATTCCGGTTGAAATAGGGTCGTTGACTTAAACGAGGCAAAAAATATTGCAAATGCTGAAAATTCTACTCAAATATCTCAAATAATAACGAAGCGACGACCGTTTCAATGTTACTGGTTAGAGAGAGAAAGCACGGAGCTAGGTCGCCATAGCAAATGACGAGCGTTTCAATACAAAGGTGCGTTTTGAGGAAAAGGGGCAGAATATGCCCCCTCTTAAAACTTTGAAGACTTACAATTATATAATTATTTATTCTGGAGTTACTTTTTTCGCCATTTGATCCTTTTTCGAGACATACTTATACCAGTGATTGAAGGATTCGATGATTTTATTAGTTTTAGATATTAACACAGCCATTTATTTGTTTTATTGCGTGTGGTATATTTTAAACAGAAAAAACAGTTTTTAGCTTAAAAATGGTTGATTTGGAGTCATGTTTGAAACATTCTTTAATGACAAATTTAAATAATACATTTATGTATAGTCGAGGAATAAAAAGCTTCGCGAATTATCGACTTTATTTTAATAACATAAAAGTGTCGAACATTTGATTCCGCGACTGTATTTCACTGATATAATGTCCCGGATTTACCACTGTTGGGATAACATTCCCGGCTGTTACTATAACGGTCAGAAGTAACGCGTGGGAATAATCCCACCACTTTCTTGGTCTAATTGCACTGTCATTTCAGGTAATGTGCCCCGAGCACTTCAAAGATCCCAAAGTCAGCGACACAGACGTATGCGGCTGCCCACTGGTTCGTCGATTATTCGAGCCCACGGGGGAGTTCTGTAGGGCACCCAAGAAGTCCTGTCTCAAACATTATCAATGGGAAAAGTTGAGACGGGCTGAGATAGATATGGAGAGGGTCAGGCAGTGGCTGAGGGCTGATGAGTTGGTGGAGCAGGAGAGGAGCATCAGACATGCTATGGCGTCCAGGTAAGATATTTATTATTATTTGACCAGTTATTATGAACAAATAAGGTCGATAATCCAGTGTACTAGTTGTGTACCCTTTGAAAACGCCTAATAATACCTCTGAAACTGTTTGGAATACTAAGTTTTTTCCCTGTTTGGGCTGCTGCGCGGCCAGAAACAGATACGTTTGACGGGCCAGCCTAGG
The DNA here is from genome assembly GCA_963556455.1 of Epiblema foenella. Classification (NCBI taxonomy): domain Eukaryota; kingdom Metazoa; phylum Arthropoda; class Insecta; order Lepidoptera; family Tortricidae; genus Epiblema; species Epiblema foenella. The sequence goes on from OY747112.1 coordinate 3,765,785, forward strand.
GGGACTTGGAATACTATGTTGACAGGGATTACTGGTATCACCAATAGTGATCTAAAACTTGGTGTAGTGTATTGCTGTGTCGTCAAGAGTCACATAGATAATTTATTCGTCAGGAATGCTAGTTCTTGCGAGGCGATAGACAAAAAGCATTCCAGTGTTTTAACTTGTTAAATTGTATTGGTTATGAAACTGTAATGTATAAATAATATAACGCTATCCAGGCGATCGGTCACATTCCCATACATTTTTTATCGGCATCGGATCCGATATCGGATAATGTAGACACAGCCTTACGTAGCTGACTACATAAGCAGTACAAAGCTATAGATAGAGCTAAAATAGGGGTACAAAGCTAGCCCTACCCTAAACCCAATCTCTGTCTATTTCATAGCTTCGTATTCAGTCCTGTCACTTTTTTTCAGAGCGGGCGTCCTAGGGCTTATGCTGCATTCGACGTACAACCACGAAGTGATGGAGCGCATCACGGGCAAAGTGAAAGAGAAGTCTAAGGACTCCTGACGGCGGCCGCGCCTCCACGCGAGGAAGAGAGACAAACCCGATTCTAGTGCACCGGTGCATTCGGGATCGCTTAAAATTTAGATTTGGATTTTGTTCGTTGGTTTTTTGCTGCTGTCGAGTAAGTCTTCTCATTTTTTTAAATTTATAATAGTGAAAATGTATGAAAGTAGTTGATTGACTTGTAAGTATGGTTCCTTGGTGTCGTATCATGATTTGACCCGTAGAACGTCGTATGGCCTAATTATATCAGTTTTTTTTATTGCACTTTACATGTATTATTGGCCAGGCAACGAAAGGTTAAGAGGGAAATGCTTGGAACACAATTTTTAGCTTCGTAACTTTGTTTGGACTAGTTAGGAGGTGAATATATAAAAAGTACCGTATTTCAGTTTCTCTGAAAACTCGTAAACGGTGGCCCATAGTAAAAATGTTCTTAGACATAAGTAATAACAATAAAATTCTGTTCAAAAATTCTCTACGGTCTTTTTCGCTAGCATGAATATTTAATGAGATTTTAAAGGGGGAATGTTCATTCTAAGATATTATAAGTGGTTTTTCATGCCTTTGCTTTTCGATATTTTTAAAAACAAAAAATACAGTATTTATGCATTCAGCGAGCTCTATTCAACTATACCCCACTCAATGGGGGAGACCATTTTTTTTCGCTAACTTTTAACTTTAAAAACTCATTAAATATTCATCCTAGCGAAAAAGTGTGTAGAGAATTTTATTTAAATTACTCATGTGTAAGTACATTTTTTGTTATGAGCCACCGTTTTGACGAAAAACCGAAAAATGGGATATTCAAACCCCCTCCCACCCCTCGGCTCAAGGGCTATGGGCTCCCGCCTTTTGATGTTTACCTCCTAACTAGTCCAAAGTTACTAAGTCAAAAATTGTGTTCCATGCATTTCCCTCTATACCTTTTTTAACCATTCGTTATATACACAGATTGAATGCGTATCTCTGACGTCATAACATTCCACGGGAGTAAATAGAGGAATGCCTAACAATTTTGAATAATAAGAACATTTTCCAGGTTTGTTACTTTCTGAAATGAACAAGTAATGTTTAGGTTGATGTATTACTCACTCTATATTAGATTCAGGGTCTTGTCTCTATGATTTTGATAAATGTGTTTAATATCATGTATAGCTTATAAATAAATTAACTACATAATATATGCAGCATTTTTAAGCAAACTGTCTATTTGCGTTATTTTAATTAAATACCCTTTACATTTTGGTACATCACTCATCAGTACATTGTTACTGTACATTTTGGCATGATTTACTTAACCTGCATAGTTTTCATTCATTAAATAAAAAGAACTTTAAATTGAATACATACATAGACTGCTGAAACATAACCCTTCCTTTTGACTTTGCCGTAGTCGGGTAAAAAGAGGTATCAAATAAAACAACAAGTCAATTTTCTAACTCAAAAGAGCGATTTATTATTATCCTAGCACTTATTATAAATAAAATTAAGGCTAGCATTCAGTTCTTATTACCACTAGTATAGTAAACGTTAGAACGATTTAGTAATTTGTGCACTTCACTAAAGCCTGGCGACGTTACGCCGTGCAAGAAAGGCATATGTTTCAAACTCTTGTATACATACGCGTTCTGATTGTTACACGGCAGTATTTTTGAGCCATGGGCCCGTTTCATATAAACATAATAGTAATACATTTCTTAAAAGTATAGTTAACATATTTCTTAGAATTACGATTTGAAACGGATTAACCAGTTAATCGTTGATAATGGCGCTTGCAACAGTGCCGAAATATCGGGAACTCAAAAATACAAATATACATGGTAAATATCCCGGTTCAAATCGTAATTCTAATGTAAAATGACCATGTAAGCTTGAAATCTAACATATTTTTTGTATGATTCTTTCGAGATATCCATGTTTTTTTCTTACTTGCCCTATTGAAGAGTTAACCCATCGTCTACGGGTCCCTGGGATCCCAAAAATGATAGTTAATTTCTTTCGGCCGGGTGACGACGGCTTAACCTTTTCGCTGCCATTGACTTGATATAGTCAGTGCATTTAGTGCCCCACACGCCATGACTTCATATCAAAGTCGATGTAAAGCAACCTGCTGTCAAACATTTTCGGTCGTTTGCTTTCTGACTGGCGCGAGACACAAGTTACGAAATCTACTGTGGCGGTGAAGAGGTTAAGCAAAGTTGCGATTAAAAAAAAACGATTATTATTCAGATTTATTTTCATTTGTTTTTGAAACGAGCCAATACGGGCTTCACAGTGAAGTGCAGTCAGTAAGCGTCACTACTCTCAATATAACCATAGACTCCTAAAGAATGCGTGGGGGCGCGTCGACGCGCAGTATTGTCACAACATATACCGTAGCTATTACTGGCAATTTAAAACAAAAGAAACCTTAAAGCTGGTATCTATCATTCATTGTTACAATATTAATACGCTTCGCACAAAGACAGGTTATTCAATGACGGAGCAAAGAAAGACTTCATTCATTTGTGCAAGGTTCTAGTTCAAATTGCGACGTTATCTGACAGTGTCATTGATAAATGTACAGTAACGGGATGAGACGTTCGTCACTTTTTGGACCTTAATGTCATTAAAATAAGGTCAAAAATTGTCGCACCTGTTTATTCCTCGACTATGTTAGAACGCTACAGTTTGTGCTGCGGCATTAACATTGTCTATGTCGATTTAAGGTCCCTTTAGATTTAAATCACCATTTGAGTTACACAGAATAGGTTAGAAAAAGCGCAGGTCTCAATCGGTTACTTAGGCTTGGTTTTATAAAGATCCGTTAGACTTTATGTCGGTTTGTTATGTCAAAAAATGTACTGAAATTTGATCTGACATTTGGTCTAACGGATCTTTATAAAACCCGGCCTCAGAGTCTCTATTCTACTGTGAAGCGAATATTCACAAACTCATCTCGGATCTATACTGTCACTACCTACATATTCGAATTTTAAACAATTTGATACCTTACCGAAGTTGTATCTTAACCCTTTCAAAGTCACAGACACACGACTGTCAACCAATTCGTGAAATTGCGTGGTCGGTACGCTTCGAAAGGGTTAATTCTTAAACAAATATAATATTACGTGCACTTACATGCATTAATTAATTAAATAAGCATTAAATCTTTTTCTGTTTTTAGAGTTGAAAGGCAATTATTAAGTGTAACCACTAACTAGTGAATTCAAATTGTACAAAAACTAAATTTCATAGTATCGTACGATTATGGTCGCTACGTTTACAAACTTACGTTATTTTTACAACACTCCAGAGGAGAGGGTTTTGTTAGAACATGCCTACACTACACGCCAAATGTCGGCCTTGTCGCACCCAGTGGTTGCGGCGCGGTGTTACCATAAATTGCTCAATATGTGATAATCCACATCGAAAAGGACCTTATGGCGGCAGGCGCTTACGTTGCACCTATTCACTATTGTATTGGAACAGTGGCAATAAAGGCGTAAGTGCCGGCCGCCATAAGGTCCCTTTCAATATGGATTATCACATATTGCCTACGAAGCCTTGCTTTGCCTACCTTAACCCGTTCAAAGGCGCATGCCTCTACGCGCGATTTTCTGTACAATACGGAAAATAGCTGCTACGCGCTTCGGCGCCTCTGATGGATAGAAAAACTTGATTCAACTTGTGATGTGTAACGACTTGCATCGATGCGTGTAAAAACAGCAGTTTGACATAAAATCACGTTTGAATGTAGGCAAAGTTAGGCGATACGCAAACGTAGCATTTTACCAAACTTTAATAATTAATCCAAGACACTAAATCATGGAAAATACTCCATTGGTTCAATTGACACACAGCACGCAAAAACAGTTCTGCGATACACCACGACGCAATATATTTTGGTGTGACTAAAGCCTCAAGGCTGCTTGTATATTAAAGATATGCGAGACTTAAGAAGCCATCATTTAGATGCTTATTTTTCCTCAAACATCTAAAGTATACAAGCCAAACAAAACCAGAAACTACGCTCGAAGAAGCCGCTCTCATCTCGTCAGACAATTCGAACCAAACAGTCCAAAACAACATCAGACGCAACTAAATGAGACTTTTTAACACAAAAAGCGATAGTTGAATCGAGTGCCAGCCAGTTTTGAGACTTACATTAGTTTACTACATAAATGGCATGTCTAATCACTCGTGGTGACAACCGTCATGACGTCAATTTACAACCAACATATGGGTATTTCTACGTAAAAAGTACCAGAGGATACAGAAACGCGAACTTCTTATGCTTGCGATAGACACAGAGACGATCAGAGAGATCAAGAGAGAACGAAGTTGGTGTTTCGCGGTCGTTCAGGCATCTCAGCAACTTGAAGATCACCTGACAAAGAGTTCGTGGTAAATTTATAGGCCGACATGTAAGTCGCTGTACTGCTATAAATTCCCAACAATATACTTTCAATTGTCACTGACAGTTGTCAATATGTCTACTGGCAAAGAGATGCATTTAAAATCACCTTTATTGACAAACCCATGGCGGTATTTGCCTTGGAACACCCCAAATATCCACTTAGAAAAAAACTCATATCTCAATATTGATTCAGTTAGATACAAGGTTTTCAAGAGTGGGTATTTGTCTAATAAAATTTGTGGTTGTAAACTGACGAAATATCTAAATTTATTTTATATTTTAACCTGTAAATGAGACCATTGCGAAACTTCAGGGTTTCAATAACGGCCTAACCATTCCCATCGGCCATTTACACTACGGCCTATTCTACCACTATGGCTCTTAGGTATAAAAGCAACCCACACTACAAATCAACATAAATTACTTAACATTATGTATTAAAGTAATCGACAGTATTTACAATAACTCGCAAATTATAGTACTTTAGGAAGTTACATCGATACAATGCCATAGTCATAGCCGCCCTATGGACTAACATAGATAGTTGTTTTGCATAGATTAATACATTTCGGCTAAACATAGTATGGTCTTTAAAAACAAGCGAGTCGTTTTGCGGCACGAGCCGTAGACGAGTATGAAAATGCTTACGCATGTACATACTGTTAGCACGTGTTCAATGCACTTCCCTCGCCGCCTCTCGTCCCGCTCGTAAACACGGCCTAGTGTCGACAGAACTGTTGAGTCAGCCTCAGATAAACATCCAGAATACATGTAATTCTATTGCAACAAAGTGTGAATCCATTATAATCATTCCTATATTCCATTCATAATCAAAATCAATTACAGAGCAATGTACAAAGCATTAAATACTTTTTTTGTAGTTTCTCCCATTTTCTCTGAATTTATTATCTTACATCTTGACATTAAATAAATATTCTTCATTAATTAGCCGAACATTTTATAATACCTATTTTAAACATACAGACACCATCAACACATCGATTTATAAACGTAACACACATCGTAAACATTATATTTATTTTGCGTTTCATGAACAAACTATAACGTTCGATTTACACTAAGGTCATCAAACTAATTCAGCAGTATATCGCTAAAAAGCATGGCGCTCTTCACAGTTGAATTCGCTTGACGACTCAGTTTAAAACAGTCATTTCATTACACAGTTTACATTTATTCGTGTAGCGTTTGGATAAGCTCCTGTGTTACAGCTATGTCGAAACATGGAAACAAGATAAGTGAGATTCCATTTCAAAAATTAGGATATTAGTGCATAGTTTAATAGTCATGAAAACATTCTCAATACATCGAGGAGCACATTACCTTGCTGATACATCGAGGTCATAAACATGTGTACATTATCTGTTACAGTAGTACCCAACTGATATGGCTTACCGATGTACCTGCGCAGAAGATGAATTTTTAATCTCTTGCCTGTGTCTGATAAGGATCAGTACAAATCAGTACAATCGAAAATTAACTCTATGACAAAAAGGAACAAGAGTTAATTTTCGATTGTACTGATCCTTATCAGACACAGACAAGAGGTTAAAGCGCGGGAAATGCTATTGACCAATCGGCACGCTCCACGCACCGCGCTTCGTTTTCCTGTACCGCTATTGGTCCGCAGCTGCCGCCATGTTAGCGCGCGCCGCGTGGCATGTTAGTCAGCCGCCATACTTCTGATCGAGTGCACGCGCATTATGAACCTTATAGTAGAGATCTAAGGTTAATTGTAAGTTTTAAGCATTCTTTCGTTAATCTTCGGAGCGATACTTTCTTTTCAGCGCGAACGAAGATTCACGATGCGCCTTATCAGTTGGGTACTACTGTACCTCAATACATTAGAGCGCACAATTATATATATATATATATATATTTACGTCCCCGGCTGTGGTTCTCATGTGTTTTACTACCACGCGGCCCGATATATCCCAGCCTCCGCCGCTCCGCTAGTCTTGTTAATTGTTAAATAAAAGGGTCTTTTATTTATAATTAAAACGCCTGATGCAGAACCTGGAATAATAAAAGGCATATTTAGCTTTAATACAACATAACTTTTTGTTTTGGTAATCTAGAGGTTCAAAAGTTCGAAACTCGGCAGAAACTGACAACCGTACTGTCTTCTAGAAGATCTGACAGTTCGAAATAAATAGATAAATACGAGTATCATCTACAAAATACAGATCTCATTATAAAAAAATAAAGATTTTTACAGGTCAGGTATTCGATTTTCAAACATGCAACATACAATTATAAATATTAAAAATGACATGATGGGATACCCCCCTCTGCTCTCGGTTTTTTAAAAAACTCCCTCTGGCCACGTGGTCCGTTATGTACGAAATATCAATTGATTTTTAACTGTATCTTATCTTATCTTGTTTATAAAGCCCTTTCGGATGCACTTCTGCCCAGTGGGATCTTTTGTGCAATGCCCCGCTCCTTTATAGCTATTCCAAGCTGCTCTCCAACATTTCCACAAACCGGGTGATGGAGCTCAGCGGGAGTGCTCTGAATTCCTTTGGTTCAAGATAACCATTGCCATTTTTAAGGAAAACTTCGTAAGGAAACCGGTCTAATCTAAACTAGGTTTAGTTTTTCCTCTGGGGTGAAAGGTCAGACGTCAGTCGCTTTCGCTAGTGTCTACGCCACATCTTGGGATTAGGTTAGTGTGTCAAAGCGGGCCCTCTCTGATCTAGGACACAACCGGGAAAACGCTAGGAGGATGATTATGACGAAATACTTTTATTTTAGCCCTTTTCCAGGCATAATACGATTTTTCGACGACATACATGTCAATTGAATTTCAATCTTAGTTCTGGGGTTTGAGATTAGAATTAGATTGCAATTTCTTAAAAAGTGACTTGTCTTGGAGTGAATCACCAGAATGTAACTATTTTTAATATATATTTTGTTGTTTGTAAAGTCTTCTAAATTGGTACGGCCTGGAAAATATCGAGATGTGACAGTTGTATTTTAACCAGAGTATGCTTTGTGGTAGAGTCAAGTAGTGAATTTATTAATATTTATTTACATAGGGCATGTAGGGAAATTAGTGCCTACGCCAAATCTCGGGATTAGGTAGCGGACATCGGGCATCCTTCACGATGCAACCGCACTGGGATAACGCTAGTAGGATGATAATTATCTACATATAGGGTTATTTAGGGTATTGCTAAATATGGCACTGCAATTGAATTTCATGTGCTCTCTGCCTACCCCTTTTGGGAATACATTTATGTAGGGTATTGTTGTGGCCTATCTATTATACCCGCCAACTGCTCGTAAACCTTACTACAAGGCCATAACGTTTATTACTAGTGTTGTTGTCCCATACCTGCTGCGCTCAGTCGAGATTGTCCTGGAAGACGAGCGCAGAACAGGCATATCGCGTGGAACCCGTTAGTGCCGTCGGGTGTCCACGCTCGCCCAGCAAGTTCATGTGTAAAGTATTGGTGTCCCATACCTGCGACGCTCAGTCGAGGTTGTCCTGGAAGACGAGCATAAAACGAGCAGATCGCGTGGAAGCCGTTAGTGCCGTGCGGGAGTCCACGCTCGCCCAGTACCTGCAAGTTCATGTGTGAAATGTTGTCCCATACCTGCTGCGCTCAGTCGAGGTTGTCCTGGAAGATGAGGCGCACGTAGCCCGGCGTGCCCTGCAGCGGCGCGGCGCAGAACGGGCAGATCGCGTGGAAACCGTTAGTGCCGTGCGGGATGTCCACGCTCGCCCAGTATCTGCAAGTTCATGGGCAACATTAAAGGCATGGTCTCACTATACTTGGAATGTATGGTAAGAGGTTAGCGGTGCGATAGATGCAGGCGCGTAGCGCGAGCGTTCCCTGGCTCATACCAAAAAATAATAAAACAGAATACTTAAAAGCACCGTAATGCGCCAGTTACTATACGCTGTACCTGTACATCTACTAATCCAATAAAGTCTATTTTCGTCAAAAACCTGCGAAGAGTGCGAATTAGATACCGAGCAAGTAATATAATACTTCTATCCACTAAAAATTCCACAGCAATAGCCTTCTGTAGGAAATTGTACTAGAGCCTTATTTTAGACGCATTTTGGAAAGACGCCAATTTTGACAGCGTTTATAGATTGCGCTTTCTTTTCTAATTAACTTTCAGTTTGCATTAGTGTGCAGATTGAAACGTAGCAGAAAGTGAAGTCTATTATCGGAAATTTTAACCAGTTCCTTTTTGACACATAATGTAAATGCGCATTACACATCGAAAAAATGAATAAAATCAAGTAATGATATTAGAACTTCATGAGTAGTTAGAAAGTTGTAATACGCGTTTTAGATGAGCAATCAAATGAATGTTTATTTTTTCTATCACTGATGTGTAGTGTAGTAATTTATGATATTAATTCACCATGAAAACAGTTACGTACATATCTTTTATTTTTTAAATTTAGTGTACTCGTAGTTAATGGAAATCGATGAATGAATTTATAACCGTAATAAATTACATGTTAGAAAAAAAAGTATTCCAATAGATTGCAAACGAAAAACTGTGAAATTACCTTTATCGCGGAAATTGGATAAATAGTCTTATCGATTTCTGAACGATACTAAATGAACGTATGTAGAATAAAAATCGTATGCCAAAAGTTCGTACTCTAGATTCGTATCCAGATTCTATAGAATTAACTATATTCGTATAGAATGAAATATATGGGATCATTAAAAAAATCGATTTGAATAATCATTCACCATTCATTAATAATCGCTAATTATGACAATCGATTCGGCTTACGAGTTAAAAAGGAACTCGTAAAAATGTTCGCTTATAAGACTCACGGAAACCTCTCAAAGGGTCGGTTGCGCCAACATACGATCACAGGCCGGTCATCGTCAAATATGGCACCGGCAGCTGTCATCCCATAGAAACTTATCAAACTTTTCATACAATAAGATTTTAACGAACACCGCTGAGTTTCTTGCTGGACTCTTCTCAGCTAGGCTACGTTTAGTGAACGTAGCCTAGCTAGCCTAGAGTACGGTATTCCAGTGTTCCAAACCACACGTGTGGTCGTGTCGGAGGTTTTCCCCTGGATTTTCCCCAAGCTACTCTCCAACCGCGCACTCCTATCGCTTTATTGGGCCCGGCCTATAAAGCCACAGTCAAGTTCAAAAAAAAACATCGCAAACGATTACAGACGGTTTGGTGCAACCCACCCTAATAGTTCCCTTGTCCCGTGTATGATTGTGTTACTTGGGTCAATCAACTTTTTCTTGTTGTTATTCTGTCCCGTCAGCGAGGAGACAACAGTAACCGAGTTTCTTAGAAAAATGTTTATAATATGTGCTCAAGCATCCTCAAGAGATGACCCATGTCCAAATAGATTTATGCACATCGCTAAAACTCATGTTTGGTAGATTGAAACCCTATGAAATCACAGTTTTAAAGAGTGACTCAGGAGACGTAACCATGACAACGAGCAACAAAGTCAAAGTCAAATCATTTATTTGTGAACAATAGGTATACACATAATGTAATTATGCTAGATGGTAGGTACATACGAAATAGTCCAGCTATGTTCTGCCTCTCAAAGAATAGTTGATCCACCCACTTACTTGACAGTCCGCTCCGAGGCCATGTGGCCGCACGGGTTGAACGCGTAGGTGGGCGGCTCCGCGTCTACGTAGAACGCGGGCTCGATGCCCATGCACACGCGGACCACCAGCCCCGGCGTCATGCACATCGGGCACTTGCGGAGGCCCGTCTCGCTGCTTTCAGCGCCCCAAGAGTGCTCGCCTGGAATAAACATATAACATTACATAGTATAAAACAAAGTCGCTTTCTCTGTCCCTATATCCCTATGTATGCTTAAATCTTTAAAACTACGCAACGGATTTTGATGCGGTTTTTTTTAATAGATAGAGTGACTCAAGGGGAAGGTTTATATGTATAATACATGCATCAGCATTGCACCCGTGCGGAGCCGGGGCGGGTCGCTAGTTTGTAATAAAGTGTCATACATATATGCAAATACATAGTATGTATACGTACGTATTTCCAGGTTCTAGAGAATTCAATAAAAAGCGGTACAATATGGGTGGCGCGACATCTACCACAAAACCGCGACTTGTTCGTCACGTGCTCTGGCAATGGACAAGCCGGGGCGGGTCGCTAGTAACATTATATTATTTTATTTATTTATTACTAGCTATTGCCCGCGACTTCGTTCGCGTGAACTTCACTTAACTTTGAGTGACTCACTCAAAATTTACTCAAACGTTTTTACGTCTCAAAATTACAATATTACAAAGTTTCTTACTTATGCAAATATATTAGCAAATGAAATGGGTCCTCTTGTCCATGAAAGGAGGCATGTGTCCTGAAGTAGGATGTAATAGGCGGATAACGAAACAAAATGGGTATGATTTATGAACACCTATATATATTTATGTATGATGGTAATAGGTATTGGCTAAGTAAGTCAGACGTTAAATACACATTTCATTTCAGCCTGGAGAACGCCGTCGACTCGATCCCATATAGCATTTATACGTACCAATTGTTTTTGATGATTTCTTATACTACGTAACACTAATCTGTGCTAAGAAACTACCTCATCACATCCATGTAGCATAATGGTGTCATGGTTCGATGTTGCGTACGTTCTTGTTCGATGAAGTTAGCTAATTCCCTACTTTCCGAGCCTTAGTACTGACATGCTCGATGTAGCTACTACAGGGGAAGATATATTGTGCTTGAATCGAACAAAAACTTCATTATAACCTAAGATTTTAGCATCCTCTCAAAATATCTGTAAGAAATTCTCCCTTTATCGTAGGTAGTGAAGAAACACTTTCCAAAACGTACAATCGAACCTGTGACATCCTGACATATGCCGCCAATCGCTTTAACTGAGCTTTCTGAACAATCAGTAATCACACTCGGTTACCAAATCCTTCAACCAGTTCTCTCTTACAAAGCCATGGGGAGGCGTACGCAGAATGGCATCTACTAAAAAACTCGCGCTTCGTTAAAGCGCGAGTTTTTTAGTAGATGCCATTCTGCGTACGCCTTCAATTTATAATTTTCGTTAGCAGATGTTACTGCTTAAAACAGTACTAATATTTTTAAGTACTTTCGTACACATTATCGTTCTACAGTTATGTTTATAAACAGTAAAGTTATTAAGGCTCTATGGGTCAGCAAGTTTTGGCTTTAAACGCAAGCGCTTTAGAGGCTGTAAGTCAGTACCTAAATAACGCAAATCTATTCTGTTTTGCTTACGATTACGCATGTAATTAATAGAACTTTAGGTACTGAAATGCCGTAAACATTCACATTCACTTGAGTCGGTTTGGTTTTGAAATAATTAAGCTCTAAGAGTCACAAATATACCAACTAACTCTTCAACTCAACCTCATCATAATCATTTGGCAGCGAAATTACTCAGTTTATAACTACAATGATAAAAATGAAAACTATACATGCAAGTACCTACTTTATCTTAGCCACGATAAGACTCAAATTATTGAGTTGTGCAAGTAGTAAATAATCTTCATTAACTTCGATTAGACTTTACCGATTTAAACTGTCTAGACTCGTCTCACGATAGTCTTTATTGTACCTTGACCCTACGATTCGTGACAACTATTTGCATATTCGGAGCTCAGACTTACACTGGTTCATCTGAGACGAATTTTCGTACGTTAGCAGGCATTGTAAATATCTATATGACTCTGGTTCATAGATTCAGAATTTATCAATTTGAGGTACGATAAAGGGATAAAAAGTATCCTATATGTTAACCCGGGGTATAAACTCATAGCATACCAAGTTTCATCATAATCTGTACAGCCGTTTTTGCGTGATTGAGTAATAAACATCCAAACATCTAAACATCCGAACTTTCACATTTATAATATTAGTGGGAATAGTGGGAAATAGTGGAATTTTGTAGGCCCTCAGATAACACCGTTATCACACTCGACCACTCTAACAACGTTCTGGATGACCACTGAAGACATCTCAATTATAGGCAGACGGAACTCCGTCCGCGCCTTGAACTCAAGGCACCGGTTTGTCAATGTTGACAGCGACTGTCTAACATAACTAAATCTCTCATTTCAAACATTTACTATGGGTTGAGGGATTTTTGGTTATTTGTCGCTAGTCCCCTAAGCACTTTTTTTACTCTCCAATTTTTCACATATTATCTGTTTATTGTACAATTTTTGAATAAGATTCTTTTTATTTGGCTTCCAATTATATGCTTACCAATTTTCAAGCTTTTAAGTCACGAATTGAAGGACTTCTCATACAAAGTTCAACCCCTCTTTTCACCCCCTTTCATCCCCAATCTGTATGATTTTTATAGCCTATAACCTGTCCGAAGATCCATTACACTTGATAGTGAAGGTTGTACTAAAATCTATTAGCTAGTTTTCGCGTGATGGTGAGACAAATAAACAGACAGACAAACAGACACAAATTTTAAAAACTGTTGAAATGTGTTCTGTTATCGATTCTAAGACCCCTCAATCGATTTTTTTGTTAATATCTTCAATGTACAGATTTTCGAACCTCTACAGCTTTATTATATGTATAGATAGATTAGCCGCTAACGAAGCCCAAACTGTGAAATGCCGGCCGCAAATACGCATTCTTAAAGGATAATTACATATTTACGGCACTTGCAGTTGAGACCCTGGGACACTGGTCTTCAGACACTTAGTGAAAAAAGTGTCTCAAAAACTGATCAGAGTCTCAGGTGATCTCATGGGCCGGGTCTTACTTCGCCCAGAGGCTGAGCTTGGCTGTTCAACAAGGAAATGCGGCGAGCGTGCTGGGAACGACGCCTCGGGCGACATTAGCGGGGCTAGCACAACTGCCGCTGCGACGCGACGCGAGTAGAGAAAAATCTACCCTCCTCTTTCTAATTAGCACAGTTCGAGTAAGACAGGAATCGCTGAGTCGCGCGAGATACGACTTGGCAGCAAGTTGTGCTAGCCTACTAGGTTGTGTTGACGGCGGACAATTTTGTTTATAATAAGTAATTATTCAATTAAGATTTCATAATGTACATGTATAACACTGTTTTTTGTATTATAAATAAATATATTCTTAGCAATCATACTAACATTATAAATGCAAACGTTTAGACGTTTGTTTTAGATTTTTGGATGTTTTTTACTCAATCATGCAAAAACGCCTGAACAGATAATGGTGAAACTTGGTATACAAAGAGTCTATAGCCTTGAATAACATATAGGATACCTTTTATCCCGAAAATCATCCCTAGAAGGGATTAAATAGGGAGTAAAGTAAGCTACAAGTATAAAAGACGCTTTATTTGTTGATAACCATTTTAGCGCGTGTGTGTGTAGTAACCTTTATTACGCGTAACGAAAAGTGGCAAGATAGCACTCGGGCTCGGTTTTATAACGATCCGTTAGACCTTGTGTCGGTTTGTTATGTCAAAAAAGTGAAATCTGATCTGACATTTGGTCTATCGGATCTTTACAAAACCCGGCCTCAATATGTATGTAGATTAGAAGCCGCGGGGAAGTCTCGGTCGTTTTAGAAAATTAGCGTCGATTTTAGAGCCTTCTATCGATCGTACTCTAGCACGTACGTCTCAGCAACCATTTTCTTACTGCGTGTAATGAACAGATTACGAGAAGAGGAGCTATAAACGGCTCAGCGCTGAAGCTGGCCTGAAAGAACGAAATGACGATTTGTGTAGGGCGTAGAGTGCTGTCTCATATCATCATTATCGTCATCATATTAGCCGAAAGACGTCCACTGCTCGACATAGGCCTCCCCTCTTCCAAAGAATGCCACAGTAACCGGTCCTACGCCACCCGGATGCAGCGGACTCCCGCGACCTTTACTAGGTCAAAACAGTTGACAAAAAGTGATGGCTGATACCCACCTTTTGTGGGGCCCACACTCTGCGCCTTCCGACAAGTGGTCGCCACTCGAGAACCTTTCCGCCCCAACGGCCATCGGAACATGCAGATTCGGCTTTCTGATACAGAACACGTTGTTACACGACTCACCACTCCACTACCACATCGCGCGCCTCCAGGTCGCGCTTTGTATGACACAGAACATGTTGTTACACGACTCACCCTGCACGTGGCCACACTTGAGGTACACGTACTATGGCCTGCCCGCGTTCAGCGCATCTACAAGTGCCTCTAGGTCATGCTTTGTCTGACACAGAACATGTTGTTACACGACTCACCCTGCACGTGGCGACAGTTGAGGTACACGTACTCCGGCCGGCCCGCGTTCAGCGCATCTATAAGTGCCTCTAGGTCGCGCTCTGTCTGACACAGAACATGTTGTTACACGACTCACCCTGCACGTGGCCACAGTTGAGGTACACGTACGGCTGGTTGAGGTCCTGCTGCGCGGCGGACAGCTTGCGCGGGATCACGAGCGTGTTGAGCCCCACCGGGCACTGCGGCCGGCCCGCGTTCAGCGCATCTACAAGCGCCTCCAGGTCGCGCTTTGTCTGATACAGAATATAGTTATTAATGGTATTGTACACGTTTGAACCTGACCGCATTCAGCAACTGCACGTTCCGCCGCACACGAAGTTGAACCGTAATCATAAGACTAAAAGTCCCAGTTTGTAGTGAGCGGCGTAAGTGCCGTCGTGCGGTTGCGACACTTCTCTGCTTACTTCAAATTGAGCATTTTACAAATACCATTACGGTTCGATTTGGAATGCGGCGGAACGTGCAGTTGTTTTATGCAGTCGGCTACGAACTTATACCTGACTGGAGATTTTTTCATGAATGTACGAGTTATATAGTACAACCATAGTGACAAGGTAGCTGCGTGCTCTTAGCGAGTTATCACGTTCATAAATCGCTCAATACGGGACACAGGCCTTCTCAGGTATGAGATGTGTGTGGGATCAATAGAATTAGCTTGTGATTTCCAGAGTGTGGCCAGAAGACAGAAAGGGACAATTGCCCTTCACTAGCAGAAGCGTCGGTAAGCAGATAAAAGACCGAAATAGAGAAACCCGCTTAATGATTAGAACCACGATTCTATTTGAATACAGGAGAGGATAATACGCAACAATTAATATCAGCTGTGCCAAAATGAACATGAATAATCGGTTCATTTTAAGCCACAACAATTGAATTTAAACAACATACGTGTTATGAAATTGCAATAGTTCAATTTAACAAATAAATGATTAATTGCTTGAGTCAGATTAATTGATTCGACTATGAGTCTAATTGTGACTCACTATTGGAACCAGACTGTTACTGGCCATTATGAAAGAATATATATTATGTGTAACGCAGCTATTAGTACATTATTTCCGTGGCCGGCAAAGCGCAATTGCTGCCTGAGCATTTGTTTAAACGGACGAGCTTGTGAGTCCGTTTAATTATAATACGAAGCCTGCAATTGCCACTCCGGCCGAGGCTAATATAGTGTTTTTCGCAGAAATGGGGGATGTAAGACGAAATTTTAATTAAAATATAATAACCATAACCTTAAAACGCCAAAAACTTCATGCTTTCCCGCCGTGTACATTTTTAACTGAATCGGCAAGTGTATTTTTCCACCGAAAAACGCAAAATATTTGAGACACAAAAACGTCTCGTTTCTAACAAAAAAATACGAGTTGAATTGGCTGAATATCGCCTGTGCCTTCTTTTACATGCCTGTTTGACTGTTTCTACTTTTTAAAAAGTTCCACTCGACAAACAAAGAAATTTATATGTAATATTCCAGGCCGGCATTTTTTATTTTTCTATTTTGTTCTGACCTTAAACTATACACTTCACCTTTTAATAAATAGCGAGTAATATTCACTTTGTGGGCCATTTTTGAGAAAATAACATTGTAAGTGCGCTTGTAGCTTTAGCGTTCTTGGTCCCTTTATTTTATGCGTCAGAGCGACACTGCAGCAAACGAAGGGGACGTTTTTGATTTATAAAGCGCCAGAATGTCTATAGAGGGTCCATGTACCCAAAGGGCGCTGGCTAGAGACAGTGTATATCTAAAGTGATTTTGAGGCATTACTTTGTTATTTGAAACTTCGCTATATGAATACAAATCTCTACTCTTACTGGAATACATATTAAATACCTGTTTGACAATGCAGGCACAGACACTGCAATTGAACCATTGATATGAGTATCCTTGTTTACCATTTTAAGACAAAATTTCTAGATGAAGATGTGTTATCACATCAATCTATGAATCGATCGGTCGAACTTACATTTGTGTAATATCGATAAACGAATGACTTCGATTGATACATCGATCATCAATCTATTGGTGTGGTAACGTACGAATAGTGACAAGAGACTACTAAACATTTGAGACAACAACAACACGACAGATAGAAACAGTCCCGTCTCATAAAGCTACCTTCATTAAGTATGTAGTTTTTATGAAACGACCACCAAGCACGAGGTACAACGAGAAATTGATATCCTTAAAAAACCATAGATACAATACATCTTAAATAGAGAGTCAGAAAATGGAGCCAATAAAAGAATCCAGATATAGAAAGCGAAATAGCACTAAGTTACCACAGCACATGCCAAATAATACCTAAAAATTGGTCACATAATTTCGTATCACAACATGTATAGACTGACAAAAGTGCGAGAAACTGATGCTGTCCACAGCGAACACATAGCCCTGCAAGATGTGCTTACAGGTGAATTCTTCAGTCCCTCGGCGCTCCTCCACAGTAGCGTTGCGCCGCACAGGTCAATCATTGTCCCGTCCCGCAGGACGTTGCTTTCCGACTGGCACGGGAGGCCCTGGAAATGAGGCTGCAAATTAAACTTCATCATTAACTAGCATGTGATATTGCTTATAAATACATACACATACATATTATAAATAGACAAGCAGGCCTAAAGCAAAAGTACAGTTATTATGGGCAAATGAAAATCATTCATGAAAGTGGCAGCAGATCCCCTACAATACTAATGACTAGAACTGCCATATTATAGGGACTACAATTTTCACGGCATGATTTTTCGACTTAAGCATTAGGGCCATTAGGGTAAGTGCAGAGATATACTAAGTGTGTACACATCTTAGCACATAAGTATGCTCATGCTCATCCTTATATTATAACTGCTTATAATTATACGAAACATTATTTGGTAAATTATAATTATGCATACAATTATCAAGGGGCGGATTATATGAATAGTTCTGGTTTAGGATGTAACATATAACTATTTTATTTAATTTCTTGTGTAATTATTAGTTCAATTTTATTGAAATTGTAGTAATTTATTATCAAGCATATATAAATACGTAAATATATAATTACGGTAAATATAATAAAATAGCCAGCTGCAGCCATCAAACTAGGTATATTAACCGACATAACAGTAATGTGAATTTTTGCTTGTCTTGTCTAGATGGACGATTTCCTATTATTATATTATCATTCAAAATACTGAGCAACGATTACCTGTAATCCTCATTTTATTAATGAATTATACACAAATGTCAAAATTAGACTATTTCAGTCATACAAAGTAGAAAAAACAAAAGCATTAACAATAAAGATCATTCTATTCTATTCTATTCTATTAGTTCCAGTGGTCAATAGTTAACAGTTTTATGTGCATTGCACTGCAAGTCACTAACATGTATGAAGAGACATCATTTATGCGGTTTATGAATGCAACCTTAAATTAAGCGTTCAACGGCCTTGATTTTGACTGTGACCACGGGAAAGTTCCTAATCCAATATCTTTGCCTGATTTAAGAGTTTTTTCAACCGAATTATGTCAGTTATAATCTCTTTTACGTATGATACGTTGTTGATATTCTAGAATCTTCACATTTCAACACGCACACCTTCTGGCAAACACTACCTCGCTTGCTAGGATTACGTGAAAACTGTAAAGATAATGATACGAAATAAAATTTCAGCGAGGGCCGACATTAGTATGTAACCACATTCACCCGCCGGTTACATTATTACGGTAATGAATCGTATGGTTCCGCTGCACTGGTTTTCTTGGTCAACCGATCCACATGAGTTATGTGATTGTGCTTTTTGCGACTTAGCAACCGTTTTACGGAGCTCCAGTGTTAGTATTGTTCTAGTCTACAAAATACTCGTAGTTTAATCTACATTGAAGTATATTTAACTAAACATCCGATTTCTAAATATTTAAGTTTGATCTATTATAGACTACTGCCCAATTTAATATAAAAGGGCCAGTGGATTGCCTTATATTTATTTAAACATGGAAACTACTCACGAATGAGCCGCAGATTATAATAAGTCTCAAGCGTACATCATCATGGAAAATGCTCACCTTTTCCTACTGGTCTGTTTTTAAGTTCTGGCCAGTAGCTATTTTACATGTTGAATCCATGATTCCACGCAGTACTTTAACGAGCCGTGGCAAAATCAGACCAAACATTCTAAAGAGAACGTCTACTTTGTACGTTTCATTCATGAACGCTAGAAAAATCATTGGCAAAGATCAAGAAAAAGAGAAGAATAGAAATATCTCCGAGCGGAGCGGCGTTCCCTTACCATTCATCAAGAACATTCGCAAGAACAGTGGCCGAGCATTTGACGGATGCTCACCTTCTGTTGCGCTGAACGGCTTTCCCTCAGCGAGAACACGGCGCCTCCGACAGAGGTCTCGCGCCACGGGCCGCAGGTGGCGTTCCCGCCACAGAAGTCACCGCGCGGGTGCATCATCAGAACCCCGTTAGTCGTCAGTCCGTCGATCTCGTGGTTCTCTGTCCATTTCGTTGCTTTTTCCTGAAACCAAAAAAAAAATCATCACATTTCCCGTTTTGTGGCTGGTTTTTGTTTTTATTTCCCATTTCACTGTTTTAAGGGAAACCCAGGAGGATAAACGATCAATCGAAGCAAGGTGTGGGAGTGCGCGGTGAAATACAACTAGGGAAACACTGCATGAAAGATTAATACGTTATGAATTTTACATATATTTAGCGCATATTTGTCTAACTTATGTTCAACGATAAATATACTTATTATACTCTTTGGTTCAACGCACAGGAGAATAATAAACCCTGTAGGTACTTTAGAAAGCATATCTTTAATTTCACATGTTTTCTTTTATCTTGGAATAAATACGTCTTTAAGGCAATTACCCCATGGAATATATTTCTAGAAGAGTCAAACCCAACTGTGCATATGGTATATAGTTGTTGACGTTCTCAAACCGCGATATGGTGCTCTATAGAAGTTATAAAACCTTCGTATTGCCGCGCTTGTCGTAGATTCGACCACTGTGTCTGGATCCCCACGCAGTCAATGTAGAGGTATTACTTACCCCAAGGAATATATTTCTAGAAGAGTCGAACCCAGCGGCGTATATGCGACAGTTGTTGACGTCCTCCCTGTCGGCTATGATGCGACACGCGAACCGCGATATGGTGCTCTGTAGAACCTTCGTGTCGCCGCTCTTGTCGCCCGCCACTGTGTCCATTACCACGAAGTCGATCGGCGACTCTGACGACCTACCGATCTGTGAACAAACGTTACATTACATTAGTTTTTTTTTTATTAAAAATGGGATTACTCTTGGCCAGCATCTAGCCAGGGGGTGAAAATTAGACCGACGGCAAGCTCACCCAGAAGATGCTTATTCACTAGTGCCTTATAAAGGTCTAGGTTATATGAAATCGGATATGCAGATGCCGGTAGGGAATTCCATTATAATGCATTATTAAATGAATTCATTGGCGCAACATTTGGGTAACCATGAAGTTGAATCCATTCTGGGTCGAGTGTCGACAGTGATGCCTATATGGGCCCTGCAATAGCTTATGTCAAAGATCCGGCCTCTCGGCCTCTACATTATGTACATCCTTCGGAAAATGTTTGCAAGAGTATTTTATAAGAGACAGCCTAGCAAGTATATCTTGGACCTTAAACTCAGGACTCGTTTGAGACGTCCCAGAATAAATATGTATTATAATTTCAACAGACCCAAATAATAATCATTATTATCATTAGTGCTTAGATGGTATTTAATGAGTATTTTCGTATAATTGAGACATTTTGCTGTCAAAGTAGTCGCCTTGATTTATTATCGCGGTTCAAGGCAATAATGACAATCGCAATTCCCACCGAGAGCTTATCGAATCAATTGCGTACGCTAGACCTCTAATTCATTTCAATATCAACGCTTTACTAAATCATACGGTCTGTGGTAAAAGCGGCTTTTGGTTATTACCCCGATATGGAGTGAATGCAAATGATTTTCTGGGAAAGCAAAACATCAGTTGAAAGGTATTTTTGGCATTTTGCCACGGCGTTGAAGTTGATTAGCGTAACCGATACACGCACCAGTTTTCAGTAAGCAAATCCAATTGAAAAATCAGGCTATTTGGCTAATTCCTTTGGCTCAGGAATCAGATCGATAATACTCTAAAAATGGTAAGTTTCAACACCTTGCTTGGCTTTTTCAACATTGACATGAACGATCGATGCAAGATCAGAAGTCGAGCGAAATTTAACGTCAATTTGAACGTTTTCGGTGGTGTTCGTGACTTGAGACATAAAGCATACACAGTACTTTTCATAAGTTTCAAGAGCACGTGGATAGGTACAATGAGATGTAATGTCACGTTGGTCGTGAGTTGTATGAGAACTCCCTTACACATTGCCCTTCGTAAGTTTCAAGAGCACGAGGATACCATCAAATGCAACACCGAGTGTCTGTACGTGAGCGGTGGTAGTCGTGAGGTGTGAAGGCTGCGTTACGTCACCGTTCCGGAGCGCGCCCGCGACGCTCTGATTGCTTATCGCCGTCCCTGTCGCTTCTACAACACTTCAATGTTGTTGCCGCAAATATACGTTTTCGAATTAAGCTTGCTCATGGAATCGATCAGGCTGTCTCTATTGTTAGGATTGGGGACCGAGTTATTCGTGTGCGGAATAGTTGGTGATGAACTAAACGAATATATTTTTCACCGAATAGAACGGTGGACAGTAAATTGGATTAAAATTCTAGGAACGTAGAGACTATGCATACACTTAATCTAGGCACCATAATGTAGCATAATCACATTTGACTTAAACTCACATCTAAAACAAGCGAAGCCACATATAATAATAATATCAATTTATTTCAGGCACTGCCATATACCCCTACAGCAAATTTCAAATGATCAAACCGTAGCAATTTACAAAGTTTCAAGTAAGTGCTCCGAGGGAGAATTCGTACAAGTGATCTTAAAATTAATTCCGAGAGTACGTAAGCATGACCGGAGTTGAATAGAGGCTATTCGAAGGTTATAGGGGACCGCTAAATTAAAAGGAGCTTTATAGAAAACCCGTCTTATGAACACGCGAATGATTTCAATGATAAGATGTTCTTGAGGAATTCTAAGGCGATTATAATCCTTTTGTAAACGTTGTCGGATTGTCATGTAGCAATCCGACAACTAAATCGATCTTTCTGACCAGATTGAAAATTGTAGAAGTAATATAAGCACTGATTTTCCTGCTTGAAGACGACTAGAGAGACGGTGGTTGAGCATAGATTGTGTCTTGATAGGACGTTCGCTCCATCGCCTGACTAACTTATCCTACGGCGAAACCGCCAGGTATCGACGGTTATCCGTGTTGACAAGGTTGATGTCTCATTCTCTCACACGGAACTTTGCTAATTATATCCTCAAGCTAAGAATCCTGTCAATGCCATTTTGAGCCCTACAAAGACAACACAATTAAGATCGATTCTCGGACTCAAGCACCAAGTATATAAGTGGCAGGCTTAGTGCGGATTAGCGTGTCCGAGGCCGCATTGCCGTGGTTGGGTAACGTGACGCGGCAGACTTGCGTCACGGCGTCGCATACATTCGCAAGGGCATCGGTGCATGCCCTGCACTATTCGTTGCACAACTGTCTGGACGATCCTGAAATGTAGCATGGAGTGAGACTAATCGCATCTCTTTCTAATGCAAGCATTGTGTTACCTAAGAAAGGAATGAGTATTATTTTCAATGACGCTGTTGGTGGCCAACATACATGTGGTTTGTATGTGGTTCTCTTCTGATTCCGTATGTTATACATATGTATGTCCCATGCCATCTTCATGTCGTTACCTGAATATAAGTATCATCATTTTGAGTTTATGATAGTTGCATTACATTCCACGTCGCGTAACTGAAATTATAATAGCACTTATCAGCAAAGTCCAAAGACGCGGGCAACTTTCTCGCCATTATCAAGATTAAAGATAATCCCTTAAGTAGCTTAGCTAGCTTTTTGGGGAGATCTTTTTTGTTTCAGGCTTAATCTGGGTCAATTATCTTCTAATGAAGATGATTTCGACCGACGTCTCATCCCACAATAACCTCTTGGAAGATATAACTCACTTTAGATCTAACTAAAAACGCAATACAAGGAACAAATCAGATGAAGTTCCGAGATAAGGACTTACGTAACGCCATTCAAATGCGCCTCAATCCTCAATGCGTGGAGCATCAATAAACTGATACTCACCCGTTTTATATGGACTCCGGACCTACCTACCTTTTTAGCGCTTGTCACATTAACAATAGGGATTAAAAGGATCCCACATGTTTCAATTTCCTATAAGACACGTTCGATTTTCAAATCAGTAGCTTTGACACAGTTCTGGGGTTATAGCGATAGCGATAGTAGCATAGGCATATTCTACAATTAAGCGCGAATACGACATAAAAGCTACGATCACTTTGACCAAGTCAACCAGATAAGTGCTTTGCTTTGAGTCTTACCGTACATAAGTCTGTATTATGAAACTGTTACCCGTTTAGATACATCATTTTATAGTTTTTACCCGTTTAGATATATATATTAATGCTCCAATTAAGGCCAGAGTACGTTTAAGTCAAGTATTTGGTAATTTTGCTTCCCTCAGAAACAGGACAAACATGGTCTACGAATAGAAAATACCTTTATGTCACACCTGGCCATAAAGTGGCAATTACCGCACGCTCCGCGCGCGGAAAATCCCACTTCCTGGCCAGGGGGTGACATAAAATTTTGTACTTACCTCGGGCGGTAATTAAGAAAGCCTCAGATCGCATAATTATCGCCCCTGCCTTCGGCTCGGGCGTCAAATACCTGCGATCTGAGACATTTTTTGTTTTACCGCCCTTGATAAGTAATGTACTATTATTTAATTTCTCCCAAGCTCAAGTCTCCTCGTATTAAAAATACCCTTTGCGTTTAGCGGTTATTTCTTTGAAATATTGAATAGTTAGTCTAAGTGGCTTAGTGCGGACTTACGGAGAAATATAAAACGCCGTGACCTTTAACAAAATTATACGAGCGTGGAGTTTCCCGAGTATAATTTATGTTATATTCAAAACATACTGTACATAAACAACGTATTTCCCAGTAACTATATGATAACATAATAACATTATGAACTATATGATCCACATCTTAGATATTCTTTTTTTTATATATTTGTTATAAGTGATATGGTAAAATAAGGATATGGGCTCGAATTAGACTTGGTAAGGTGTTCAACAGAAATACAGGGTATTAAAACTTTATCTACTCTACGAGAATATTTAATGATTGGGCCGGAATATATCCATGGAAGTACCCTGTTACCTCAAATTATAATTATGTTACCATAAAAACTAATATTTATTTATTATTTAAAATACAGTAACATAGTGTGTATAATTTCATTTATCTTGTTGCTGTTTGTGAGTTTCTGTAATTGGCTCCATATTTCTATTTAAGATGCTAATATGTTAAGCAAAGCTATTGAAACTCCTAGAATAAATAAATAAATAAATATTCCTAAGTTACATTATAATTGTTGTATGTTATATTGTTGAATTGCTTAGTTATATTGGTATATGTATGAAATAAATCATAAACAACAGCTCAAACCTCCACACACCGATGGCATTTCAAATCTACTCTAAAGGTCAATCAACATTAGAGCGACAAAAGCGACAATAAGATATTTCGAAACAGCTGCAGTAACTTGAGATTTTTTCTAAACCACAGAATTGGAGCTGAGACCGTGACGGGAACGAAGACGGCCAAGATTACACGCTATCCGATTGCTCTACCCATTCAGACCGCTGGCAACTCGCCTCGGACGAACCAGTACAAATCTGAGCTCTGATTACGCACAGTTGCTTAGGGACCTCGGAAGGTGGTGAAGCGATTCGAGACAGGCTGTGCCGTGCGATTTTCGCAACGCTGTGTTATGTCACCGGGAAGCGTTGACATCAGTAACAAAGCTGTTCTAAGTTGTGTTTGTCGCCAGCAAGCGAGAAACTTGCCCGCGCGTCGTACCACGTAGAATTAAATAGTAACTAGTTAAACGCACTCCAAGTTTGTTAAGGATTCAACCCCCTAAGAAATTGTTCCTGGGATAAAAAGTATCATTTGTCTTTCTCGAGAACGTAAAATCCCTAGTCCCTATGACATACATGCCATTTTCGTCACTGTCTGTTTTGTATAGATCTTTTTGACATTGACAAGATAATTTGATTGATTAATATGCAACCGCAATGTAACTTTAAAATGATGCTCTGTAATAAATATGTGGCGTTCCATAGCAAAAGGTTCCTTATGGCAAAGGTCATAAGGGCCCTTTTGCTACATATTATAACGCCACATATTATCCGCTTGTCACGAATGGACAACGATTATGGGTGGCCTACCTATTCATATTCACTAGTAACTTAGTACTATACTTAAGTAGGGTGACCAGATCTGATTTTCGGTTTTACGGGACAATTGCACTGAAAATACGGGATTCGAGGTTAAAATATGGGACAGGCCGTTTTTATATTAAAATCAACATTCTTCTAAAATTTGGCATAATCATTTAAATAACCTATACCATTGCTAAATTTCTTAATGGAACTTTATAAAACAATATTAGATATTAAAAACACAATATTTTTTATATTATCTCATCCGATCGGATATTCCTTCGCGCGGATGCACGGTCTTCACCACTGTGTGAGGCAAAATAAATATTATTCGAATACTTAGGTATTCTTATCACTAAATGAATGGCATTTAATCATAAAATAACGTACTGTTCCGTATTGATTTCGCCAAATTACGGGACAGTGAAAAATTCGTGATTGAAATACGGGACAACCCGTAAAATACGGGACATCTGGTCACCTATTGTTAAGTGATTGTAAACGGCTTTGAGAAGGCGAGGCGAAATATAGTAATTATATTTATCTACGAAACTTCTAGGCCCTAGCCCTGGGCTCCTTTAAGATGCATCCGGCATGACACTAAGATGAGATTAAGGTATGAAATTTCCCTCGTCTTCCCAGCGATACCTGGGTTGACTCAGGTATGCTTTCTGATGGCTCGATCCTCCCCCATTCACAGTAAATGTCCGAACGTGCGAAGTTTGTGTGATTTTGTCTCACCAATGATGGTTGGGTTCGGCTACCATCTCCTCAATGTAGGCATTCTTTCGGATCCCCCCATCTCTAGCTCATATAGACGAGCAATAGCTATTCTTGTTTTTGTTAAAGGGAGATAACAAATGAATACGTATCCCGCATGTGGGATGTTTGTTGTAACGATCAGAGAAAATAAGGCCTTACCAACATTTTACACACGCGTATTCTAATACGGGTGCCGCTGCACGCTGTCCCGTTATTCACGCGGTTAGTGCGTTCCTCCAAACCACGCATTCACATATGCCATTTGCATGTGTGGAAATGTAACTCTAACACCCACGTTACGCTGGCTGAACTACGCGAGCTCAAATTTCTAGAAGCACAACTCGCTGAATTCAGTTTCGTTAGGATTAAATAACTCAGTGCCGAGTTAGTTTACACATCTGGTGGAGTTTTTGAATTCTGTACGGCTTCCTAGTTTTACATGCGTTATAAAATATGAATTTGCCGTCAGTATATGCATACAAAGCACGTAATACCGATTAATTTCAGTGTGTGCCTCCAAAAATATCTTACTAAACTAAAGTGTTGGGGGAAGATAAACGAAATAAATGCTTTGTAGAAATCCCAACGGTCTACATTTTATAGGATTGACACAAAAGCTAAAGGTCAGCCTTACAAACTTATACAAACATCAAGATGAAGTCAGCTTCATCTTGATGTTTGTATAAGTTTGTATTAAGGTAAAAAAATCACGTCTTACACAGAAAGTAGGTATGAACACAATGCCACTTCGGAATACAGACTATTTCTGGTTATGTAGATTTTTGCTGTTGTTAAAAACCGAATTCTTCGCTTATTCTTTTTATTGACTGTCACAAAATTTCATTTCACAAAAGACATTTAAACTATTTAGACAACCGACAGTGCCGACACCAGCGGGTCTATGCCATAGGTAAAGCATTATAATTGCTGCATCTGTTTAACAGATAACTTCATTCCAAAGCATCTTTTATGTGACAGGGAACAAACAAAAAAAAAAAAAATTAAGACGGGATGTTGATATCCTTGCCGTCGACCGCTTGTTAAAGGAGTTCACACTGTAACATAGCATAAAGTCGCTTACCAAATACTCCTCGTTCATTAAATTGACCCGGTAAAGCACGAAAACTAATTGGATCGATGTATCGTTAACGAACACCTCGAATAATTTACATACGTATACGTTTACGTACCTAGTAAGGATCACGGCCGAACGTGGGAGGGAACACATGGCGCACATATTTGATTTGCTGCTTGCTCTACGGTGCGCTCGCGGCGTACGTTTGTATGTCACTAGAGCAAATCTTATAAATTCTATCAAAACTTCGAGAAGGTTGAAACATAAATGAATAATCTCACGTCTTCCACGTCGCCCGGGTGAACGTGGCTGCCTAAATTGATTTGGCTTTCAGATTCTTAACATGAAACTTCATACTATCTCAATCTCAAGTTTCTAAAATTCTCAAGTTTCTAAAATTCTCAACCTCCATCGGTTTCAAACTTAAGAGTATATAGATGTATGCGTGCCACAAAGAGGGACGGAAAGCCTCTTATGCAGATAATTTAATTTGGCTATTTTTAAAATGGCTGATCGATTTATGGTTATAAATTAACTCCTTAACTTGAGCTGGTATACAATCTTTGTCTGACACAATTGGGCACAACTGTCATATAAAATAGGTTGTGCTCGATAAAAAGAAGTGGAACTATGACAGGGACAACAAATGATATGTTACTATCTGTCGCTCTTAAAAGTTGTATATGACGGTCTCACACGGTAGTGGTATTATTATTTTCGTGTCGGGTCTAACTAAGGGTAAGTCTGTGGTTTCAAACGTTGCTACTACCACATCAAGAACAACTCCATAGACATAAGTACCCCTATCAAAACACTAAAATTCTTTTTGGCATAATTCTATATAATCCTAAAATTTTACCCCCTAAGAAATTAACATCAATATTTGAATAGCTACTGTATTTCATTGTACAAACATTTGTAACGGCATGTAATAAAATATGGCGCTAGTTGAAATTGTGACCGCAAGTGCAAGGTGATCGGCATAGGGCTGCCAGAGCGTGTCCGCAGTGTAACATAACCTCTAACTAACCATTGAATGTAGATGCAATATAACACACTTGTTATAGTAGACATAGGGCTTAAAACGACTGAAAACTTAGGACATGCTGCTTCCTAATATGGATGAGCAATGGTTGCTGTGAACAATTCAACGACGAAGTTGCATTAGAACGACCCGTCTATGTGTATTCAAAGGTTCCTTCAGCAGATTTCAGAATATTTTGTGGAACTCATGAATCTCATATCGGAAACTTCTGCTTTATTTAAGTTTATTCATCTCGTTAGCTTACCAATGCTTGGTATTCCAAATCTATTATTTATACGCCGTATCATATTGAACAACAACACGCTTTGCCCCGATACTACAAACGGCCTTATACATTTTTCAACGCCCGAAGGAGAATTTTCGAGAGATGTTTTTAAATTCCGAACGATCTCGTAAAATCTGTAACGTAACATATAAATGCCGGAGGGTTTCGATGTGCTTAAATCTGGATACAGCTACGGTATTTTCACCGCTCGACACCCAATACTCCTTTTATTATACTGTATTTGTAACAAATACTTTTAGCATCCGCCGTCTGACTGGCGCCTTACCTGCGGAACAATATGGTGTTCATTGTACTCGGCTGTTTCCTGTTATTTGGAGTACTGGGATACAAAACAAACAGTTTTTCAAGTGCCGACACTGGTATTGTGCGGTCCGTGGCAACAGTGCGAGAATATATAATTCACACATGCATGTGCTACTATAAAACTTTATCGTACGGTTTAAACTTGGAGTACGTTGGAGCATTTCGTTCTTGATCAAACTTCAGTTCGTGACACGGCAGAGTGGATGCTCAAGATCGGACCTTAGGACGCGTTTCTCCATTCTAACGAAAGTTACTCAATTCAAAATCATATAATTCAAGTACAGGCCCATTTCATAGTAACTTGTATCCAAGAAAGATGCTTTCGCTTGTAATAAGTTACAATTTGTTAAGAACTAGCCCTCAAAGCGCAATAAACTCCACTATTGCAATTGGCATTAGATAGAATCTACGTTGAAGTCAAATCACGATCGAATGCTAGTTTTATGCATTTGACAACTTGCAACTGACGCGACGCAAATTTATCGAAAAGCTGTCCCGTATTCATGTAGGAACGTTGGCACTATTGCGGCAACTGCATACTGAGCGGAAACTTTTTTTTAGCACATCTATGTTTGTTATTTCTCAAGGTGAATTACTTGTATGTTGATGTGTTATCGGAATTAATATCTTTCTACATCACTAAACACTACATACGAACAATATATACTACGCCCATTTGCGATTGGCATAGACAGAGACCAATACTATTGCATTTATTTAGCATACACGACCTTACACTTCACTACCACAACTATTTTCACCGACTGTTGAATATTCTCGTTCAGCTTTGTTGAGAGCTATTTGTATTGGCAACAATTTTCCACGAGTAATGTTTTCTTTGCGGGTGAAACCACGACCAGTTTTGGGAGATCTCGGTTCTAAATAGGCAGAGAGCAGGAGGCGGTCGTTTAGAAAGTTTTTGTTAGATTGCTTTGGCACTATAGGTACCCCAGTCTACAAAGAACTTATTTGAATGCATATTCCTACAGTAGGTTGTTCTTAGATAGATACTGATACATAAAGTCATTTTGAAAGCTTTAGCATGTAAAGAATGTGTGTAGTTGTGTTAAATAAATTTAAAAGCTGTGCGGTTACAAACGTGGTTATAATTCTTTAATATGTTTTTTAGCAAAACTCTCGCGTTTTTCTTTTGCTGCATTCTTCAAGTCATCATCGAAATCAAAACTAAGCAATAGAAATTTAACAAAATTTAGGTAGGATGGCGACTTATTAACTCAAAAAAAAACCTCTGATAATCAACTTCATTGTTTGTAATTCGAACTGTGATTCGATGTAAAACCGGTGGCCAACCTGTGTCTGTCTGTCTGCCGCGTTTTCAGCATCAGTGACTTGATGAGTCAGCCTCAATGATCGGGCTACAGCGTTAAAAGGGAGTTAATAGTTATGACGCTGGTTGGCGTTGCTTTTGTTCCGGCGCGTCTGTTTTGTTCCCACTTGTGTGCGCACAACGGATTCAAGTGCCGCTCTTTGCTCTTTCCGCTTTGTTGAACGACAAGTAGTTCAATAGCACACAAGGGGTTAAGATACGCTGATGAAACGTATAGCGCAGCCCAGCCCAGTTAGACTTGAATGGTTTAAAAATATAGGGAAGCATCGTATCTTCGGAAAAAAACCACATATATTCGGCTTATACACATAGTTATGTCAGACGCATCTTATAGCAGGATCATATATTGAACGAATGAGGGGTGCAAAATGAATGTAAGAGGCTTGAACACTTGAACAGATTGTAAGAGAACTTCAACGATATATTATACCCATTAATCTATCATGACGCGATTGAATTAAAAAACCGTAAGGTCTAAGATCACATACCCTCTATAACGAAATTGCGATACACGGCTTATGCATTGAAAATGTGTACCTAC
The DNA here is from genome assembly GCA_963556455.1 of Epiblema foenella. Lineage (NCBI taxonomy): Eukaryota > Metazoa > Arthropoda > Insecta > Lepidoptera > Tortricidae > Epiblema > Epiblema foenella. The sequence continues at coordinate 3,796,739 of OY747112.1, forward strand.
AAAACACAATCTGTCTTAGGCGTTGCTTTTTTATCTGTTCAAGAGCCTTCATATTAAATAAACCAGGGTGATATATCCGACAGGATTTTCGTAATATCTTTAGCAAAGAGCCCCAATTAAGATCTAATATACGCATCATGCGCGTCGGTTATCAATTTACATATGTACGATATAGGACTTTGACAAGAGGCTTCGAGGCATTCCGCGGCCTTGACAATAATCGACAACGGGGGCGGAGACCCGAAATTCTCAACACAGCTCCACAACTAAGATAACTCAAATGCACACGACAGTTAAGACACATAGGTTGTTTCAGCCGAGGCTGTGCGAATGTGGGTGTAGCGTGGGTGAGATCGAAAGCGTAGCTAGACATACAAACGTCTGCCAAGTTCCACACTTTAATGTAGTCCAATAATAATAATACAGTTAGAACAATTAATGTTATCGCGCACTGATAGCTTTATAGCAAATTGGTTTTCTAATGAATGTTTCAAGTTTTATCTAGGTTGCCGTGTTAGTATGCTCTACGTTCTAGATCTATCTGGAGCGATTGGTTTGTACTTTGGGGATGAATCTTTATTTATTGTTCCCTCTTAAGACTACATGGAGGATGGGAAGGGCCTTTCGTATTAGGACGTCATGATGCTGGCCTCGGACCAGCAAAGATCGAGAGAACTGCATCAAGCTGCACCGATAAGAGCCCAGCTCTGAACCCGTCGTCTACCGGTCCCGGGAATCATTACAAAAGAATGCTATTGTTTTTTTTCGCCGGGAGACCACGGCTTGAGAATGATGATGACGACGAAGGCTACATTAAAAATGTCGTCAACAAAACATTGTCTAATGTAGGTAATTTAACTACGGACGTTTCATGGTTGAAGTCAATTGTGCGTTTGTCCTTTATTTTTTTGTTTTGTGACGAAGAAACGTCAATTTCCCACGGCACTAAACCTTGATTGACGAGTGCTAACTGTGTCTAATAAAACTACACCGTTGTCGACGGATTACTCAACTTGTCACTAGATCGGTAAAATGGGACGCAGGTGGAAGTAAAAGATTTTTTTTAAACGCATCTAAATATGAATACTCCACATCCTGCACATCAACACGTCAAACGACAAGTAATAGACCTCAACCTTCCACGCCTTATGAATGTTCAATACTGTTCCCCGCCCATGAACATTCATCACTCCAAAACTTACACCTAATAATAACCGGCTGCTATAGTTATAATTACTTCAATTACAGTATTAAGATCGTACCGGCAGGCACAACGTACAATGGGAATTAAAATAATTACCAATACGAATCCGATGTACTAATCTATGAGCTAGTGGATGACTTTCATAATCAGGGAAAATAATATACATTTAAGCTGTTCCGTGAGAGATTAGTGAGAGGTCTCCTGATGCCGGTAACTTTTATACCTACTATTAGGAGGCCTCAATTTTTACAAATGTAATAACCTGCAGTTACATGTATAAAACTTATTACTATTATTATATTATAGTATTATAATTCGTCGTTCATGCCGGAGTTATGACTACGGTTCTGAAAGCTACAATAATGAAGGGAACCACGACGTCGCTTTTTTTTCTTTAGAACCTGACTGTGACTTTATAGGCCGGGCCCAATATAGCGATAGGAGTGCGCGGTTGGATAGTAGCCTGGGGAAAATCCAGGGGTAAACCTCCGACACGACCACGCGTGTGGTTTGGAACACTGGAATATTTGCGCTCCAGTGACCACGTGTCGCGCATATACTAAAAAACCTGAGGGGCAAACTGACCTACGTCCTTACTTTACAGATATTACTAATTGCTTCGAGCATATGTCCTGAAATAGCTTGAACTATCATTTGAATTTGGGTCGTTCTGGCTTTCAGCTTACAGAATCGTTAGTCACAAAGCTTGCCGACCACTTTGCTAGCCTGACCTTCGGTTAGGCGTAGTTTTTACACAACGTATGAAAAAAACATAGAAGCACAATTAGCGTCGCAAAATGACACTACCTAAACTGTGTCGAAGAAGGCGGGGCGTAAAAAATGTGTCAAACGGCTATCTATCTATCAGTTGTATTAAGATAAGTCCCAAAGGAAAAAAATATTCCTTATTGTGCAATGAAAGGGTGTGTTTATCACTCAGGAAAAGATAAAAAAGATGAAATCACTTTTCATATGTAATTATAACCGTAAACATTTTTTTGTTGCCTAATTTTTTTTATTGAATTACAAGCGATAATAATAGTTAAATAACAACAACTTAAATAATATTAACCGTAAAGATTGATTCATTTATTTCAATTATGAATTACTGTCACCCATGTCTCGCTGACGGCTTCCTACACGGGAAATAATGTGAAGAGGGTACATGTAGGTCAAAAATTTCCTGGACTATTGAGGACGCGCCGAGTTGTATAGCCCTCAAGTAGGACGGGAAAATAGATAGCTAAAACGTTCTCAATTCAGAGAAACAGAGAGAACCTATTTTCCTTTAAGGCGATGGGGTGGGCAAGCGCTCTCCGTACAAACTTTTTGCAAGTTTTTCTTCGTTCTGTTTGCACTACAGTTATGATTTTTGGTCATTATGCTTAGTTTTCTGTTAGCCATAACCTGAAGAAAAAAAATTATTTTATTGTATATTTTTGTTTTTCATTTTTTTTTGTTGAGGTTCTTCGTATATCCAATATTTACAAACAAAAAAATATTATATTCGGGAGTGCCACGACCGATGAACAAAATTTCCAAAGAGTTTGTATGGAGAAGGCCTTGCCCTACCCTGCCCCTTAAGGCAATGAGGGCTACCGCGTATGAATTCGCCGCTAGAGGCGCTAGTGTGCTGTAAGGCATCCGAAATATCAAATTTCATAGTTTGTGGGTGGGTTTCGCAGGTTTATTTCTAATCAGAATAATATGATGAATATTTTGTAATACCTGAGATTGATTATGGCAAATATGAGACAGGTCAACGAATTTCAGTGCTTTACGACAATTTTATCGTTCGTAAACTTACGTCCTAGTTTTTTCCGTACAAAACGGGACTGCGCTACGTACGGTTTTAATGTTTTAAATACGATTTCAACGTAAACTTTATTGTCACGCCCATATTAGTCCATAACAAACTTTGACAGTGACAGACAATGGCGCAGTGGGGCTAATTGGTTAGCACTAAAACGGTAGCCCTCATTAATAGTATATTAAAGGTATGTACTTATTGCAAAGGCCAGGAAGGAAGGGATTGCCTACTGAGCGTGTTATAGACATCAACTAATACGTGGCAGGCAAACTCCATTCCGGCAGTTATTACAGCGCTTTTGTCAAAAAATGCGAGGAAGAAAATAATAAGAAAGATCTGAATTATGGCGATAATTGATTGACCTAAGTACCCTTCAAGCGACCCGACTAGACGAAAATAGCTATGAAAGACCTAAAAGATAAATTTATCTGATGTATTTAAACATCTAAAAGAATTATGAAGCGTAGTTTAATATTACGTATTTAAATATTCCTTTTAATCACAAAATAATAAGAACGAAGAAATGAATGAATAATGAATGAAGTTGATATTCTGATATATTTATAATACATTTGATGCCGTTGTAAAGTTGCACAAGCACACAGCCGCGCCATCAGCTGTCTGTCATGTCAATCAATGATGTGTGAAACGGAACGCAATAACTTTAATCTGTCTCAGCAATGAAAAATCGTAGGTATATTAATTAATTATTTATTGCTCGTTTTACTCGATCTTGCCGTAATTTGGATAAAGTATATAATTGCGTGAAAATATCATAAAACGGTTCTTAATCGTCTTTATGAAGGCATAGAATTGATAGCATGGTTACTTTTAATCTACATATAGGTACCGAAATTTGAGGTAGACGTAGGCTATATTATATTCGAATAATTATAGTTCTAAATTAAAGCACCAGGGAAAAGAAAGTCGTTAAAACCCAAAAGAGGACGTGTAGCCATAGTACACACTAATAAAACATTATCGCAACTTCCTTCCCTAAGGAACTGCTGCCCTATTTCTTAGTCCCATAAAATGTATTACATCGCCCAACGTACTCGTGTATTGGGAGAATATTAATAACCTCGTTAAAATGTAATTTTTCTAGTCGTCTACTATAATCTTTGAATTAGAACTTCGTAGACCATTGCACTATGAAGTAACGAAATAATTTATTTTCACACCAGCTAATCAGAAAAGAGTCATTGCTGCCCTCAAATGATCAAAGTCGTACTTTTCTTCCCTCATTTGAGGGCAACAATGACTCTTCCTCATAGAAGGTGTGAAAAGCAGTATGTTATGAGTCTATCACGTGATAATAATCACCATGTAACCTACACAAAATGAGGTTGTATCAGAGTCAAAATTTGTATTATTTTGTCATTTTAGTAGACTCATAGAAAAAGTATTGTACATACAATAGTTACATAACTGGCTATTGAAACCTCGTATCTTAATTAGACCACTATATTCAAGCCTCGTGGTCTAAACGCGTTACTTGACTTCAATAGCTGTCATTATGTAACGATTGTATAAAATATTAATACATAATATGTTGCATGGCAGTTTTTAACCCAATACACCTTATAATAATCCTTATACACGCCATGTAGTCCATTTCAACCTATGGCAAGGATGATGTACTTAGCCTATCTATTAAATAAATCTTAAGAACCCATAAATTGAACCTTAGAGAAGATTAATGAAACCGTAAAAACAAACGAATAGGTACCTACGCTCTATGTTTGTGTAATATTATCAGTTTTTACCGAGTAAGTGGGAAAACCAAGTTCATTTATTTCTCAGTAATGTCAAGATGATGATAATAGTAATAAAATAAATTGGGGTTAAAATCAAACTTACAAATTAGGTGTATTAGGCTTGAAGATCACGTATTGTGATAACTTTAAATAGCAATCGTTTTCGTGAATGAGTATATAGCCTATCTCGCTCTACAAGTGTGACTTCGAAAGAAATATGGACTAATAAAATGCGCCTGCTCTACGAAAGTTAATGCAATTAAACTAATTAACGTTACATTGAACGAATAATACAAGGATTCCCGGTAAATTCTTCGTGCTTTGCGTTTGCGAATAACAGACAAACACGCAAATGGCCGGACAAGTATTTATAATACGATATAGTCTAGATGGCTACGAAGTTAAGTATTGTTGCAACCATGGATCCAAGAACAGGCCGAAAAGCATCAGTACAACTGTTAACTCGGATTAAGCATAGTTGTTAGGAGTCAAGCTGTGAGATGTGGCCCACAAATGGTCTCGCCGGAAGACCAGCGCTGGCTCCTGACCCAGCATTATGCTAGGACCAATTCTAATCAAAAACTAAAATGCATAATATAGATTTTAGTTTTTGATTAGTTTTTAAATTTTTGTCTTGTCTTGTTTTGTTTTGTCTTTTGTTTCTGAATCTGTATAACCTACTTGTGTGTTTGTCATGAATAGATTGTTTTCTTTCTTTCAAATTATATTTGAGACGGCTGAGCAAAATCCTCTGTACACTCACATTTGTGGCATATTTAACATATTTTCTTAACACCACTCGTTTTGTTAATGGATATTATTTAAAAAAAACGTACAGGGGAACACAGAACCTTCTCCTTTTCCGAAGTCGGTTAATAATAACGCGCCTATGCATTAGGCGACCATTACACAAAATCCACTCCAGTTCCAGCCCCAACCTGATAATAACCTTTAACCATTGGAATTTTCAATCACTCAACGCCACGCCACATACCAGTGGTGTGGCGTCCAGCTGCGCTATTCACAAGCTGCCTCGACTCGGCTCACTACTCACCCCCGATATATCTCTAACCAGATTCGTAACAAATAAACGTAACCAGAAATCAGACCTACGCCGGTTCGCCGCAGACGAGTTGTGAATAAGCACTGAATTATTATAGCTCGGGGAAACACCTGGCCATGCGTCAAGTTAGTACCTAGCGTATACAAAACAGCATTTCAGAAATGTAAAATCAGTCAATACGGGCAAATTCTATCCCTCTTATTCATAAAACTAACCTCTGCTAATTAAAATGTCTCTTGTCACTGTCTCACAAGCACATATGTGATAATCCACATCGAAAGGGACCTTATGGCGGCAGGCGCTTACTTTACACCTATTCACTATTGTATTGGAACAGCGGAAATAAAGGCGAAAGTGCCGGCCGCCATAAGGTTCCTTTCAATATGGATTATCACATATGTCAAAGTGTCATAAGGACCAGCGAACTTTAGCGGCTAGTTAGTTAATTAATACAGGTTTGATAGACGTCTATGAATAAGGGGGTATTTTTTTTTGTATTTTGTGGTAAGGTGTCTTCGGGTAATTTCAAATGTCGGGTAAGTCGGAAAATAACAAATTCCAGTCTAACTAAGCGATTTCATTGCATCTCATCATCATCACTAACAAAAAGAAATGTTAAATATTTTTGTTGATGTTCGGTAGTGCAACAAAATCACTTAGTTAGACAGGTATCTGTTATTTTCGGAATTATACGACATATCTTTGTTACCATTGGCTTTATTGGAAATAGAGTTAGTTATACCTAATGAATTCGTCCCACGACTACTAATTGCATACTGAAACCAATGTCAAAAGCGAAATCGTTTATCCATTGCTTGTAGTGCATAGATGTTATCGAACATATTAAAGTGGAAATTAAGTGAAGAATAACAAATGTATTGGAACACGTTTATATAAATGTGCACTAGTTCCGTGTAGAGATCACGTGTGCGGGACATGAGTATGGAAGTGCACTCAGCACATAATGTGAAATGGACCTATGAATGGAGAGTACAATATTTAAACATTAAAAGCTTCTTTGAATGTTTTTTCAAGGAAGGCCTGTTTATATTTCTAAAGCGGGTTGTCGCGAATGCACAAAAGCGAAACATGTAAGAATAATTACTATAAATGAATTATTGTTCCTAGTCATATTTCCTCACATTACACCTATGATTAAAGTAAATTAATTTAGAATATCGATTGAAATATACTGAATCAAATCAATACGATCCCGATATTCGACTACGGGCCAGTAACATACATCTAAAACCATGATCACTACTTTTGAACATTTTTATTATTTCCTATATGCACAAACATAAGTACCACCTAAAGTTAAGCGTAATAAGTACTTGAAAATTACTGAGGGAATCACATAGTACACGCTGGGGAAACCCGAAATGAAACGCCCATTCACACAGTGATGTATTCCTGGGATCCCGCCGAGGAAAGTAGCACAGGTAAACTTGGCCACATCATCGCATTATTTGGTTTTGTCGCAATACTGATAAATATTTATTCATATTCATTTAATCATTGCCTTGTGTGTACAAAATATAGCTATTTGTATGTTTCAACACAACCCCGTAAGGGCACCGCAATACAAAAATTAAACTAAATGACAAATTTGAATTTTATACATTATCATAATAGATTATTAATATAATTAATATGTGGCGTTGCTCTTGTAAACTGTCAAATCTGACATATTCTGCATCGCGCTATCGAAGTTAGTTAAGTCAGTTGCATAAATATAACTTCCAACTAACTCTCATTGGACTTCGGTCCCTGAGAGATCTCTCTATTGTCGTTTCTTCCTGTGTCTCCTATCTATTGTATATATGTATATCAATATTGTATATATGTATATCATAGATACTCCGTTTCCTGTATATATCCAACCCTGTACATTATTTTTATAGTAGCTCATTACTTGTCTACAAATATAATTAATTATGTATGTTTTATCTAAAACAAACGTGACATATAATGACAGAGAGGTCGACGCTTTGTTTATTTCATCTATTCAGTAAGTATATCTATTTAATAATCCAGAATGCAGATATTATCACAACACGGTTTAAATATCTAGTTCTAGTGTAAACTTGAGAACGCCGTAAACGATACCAGAACGATATTGTATAGTCGGAAATTAATCAAATTGGGGAAATTAATTAGCGTAGTCTTGTAAATTGGTAATTTACATTGCACTATGCCGATGAAAATACTTTTTAGTCTAAGATCGGTTCTAATATGTTGTATGCGAGTAGAAGGATATTTTAATTACCATTTTTGGTATAATAGAGTTATTAGTTTCATATATGAGTAGGTTAAAAAGACAAACATACCTATATCTATTATTAAGAGGTCGAATAGTCTTGTTCACATACAAAGTACATATTTACTATTTTGTCAACATCTTAGACGTTAGGCTGTACCCTACACATTTACAATTCAATTTTACTTCACCTAAAAAACGGTAGTTTTAACATACAAATATTCAATTGTTTGAATCTTATCCTATTGTTCTGTTAGCGTAGGTAGGCACGGATTCACACAGTTGTCAATAGCCTATCCCAATTTCGGTCCATTGTCGGTAGAACAAAAGGATGTTCGTTACCGAGATGGCTATGCTATGAGCGTGGACAAAAACACATATTTGTATTGTTTACGAAGCGAATTTCTAAAGTTTAAAGTCAAAACTTTTTATCGATTTTCCATAGAAGTTGACCCATTTTTATTGCTCTTAAGCTCAACTCATGACTCAATTGAATGTCATTGACTGGGGTGCCAGATAGCGTCGTTTTCGGATTATATTATTTGCCCCGGGCAGTGAAGGGATTGCGATTCAAGCCACTTTGACTTTCTTTTGCAAATGCTGTTACGATTTGCTTATTTTCTATTCGTATAAGGTAATGTAGAGGAATGTTATTTGGATAAAATAGGACAAAATAGTCATTCCTATGCAGGGTATAGCACCGCAAAAAATCATTTTGGCTAAATGAAGATTATTCATCAAAAACTGCTAGTCCAATCAACTAATATGAGGTGTTGTTACCGGCTAACCTATGTGAGTGTTGGAAGCCGCTAGGGGGTCAAATGCATTCGACTAACGGGCTCGTTATAAATGGCAGCGTGACGTGAATATATTACAGAATGTCGCTGTTTAATGATAAATTGTATTAGGCGATCCATTGGGGTCCGAGTGGCTACTGAATGGTTTCCGGAGGTCTCATCACAGACCAAATAAACCTTCGACGTTTCGAGGACGATTTGCGAGCGGAGATAACTCCCTGCATTGAATTGCATTATATTTTCTAAATCCGGTAAAATTCAGCTGCCGATACCATTCCTCCTTTGGTTACCATTCTATACCTACTGTTTGAACCAAGTTCTAGTCGTGTTGATCATTAACACACTTTCCAGGTCGTCCCGCCATGGACCACCGCTAAAACTTGCATGCATACATCAATAACTTAGAATTAGGTATTCGTCCCCGATGCAGAAATAAGGCTAGAAGGATGATGAATAACAAATGACGAAAAAAATTATGAAAACTAACTTAGATAATCGGGACCAGAAAAATATAACCAGATAACGGATCACCTAAGCTATTTCCGATTTGAAATTTAAATGCAAGGGTCATTGAGCACGAGCAGGCTTGACCGTACGACCTTGCGTGAAAGACCATCATTATTTTTTTCGTCGCGAAAGGCAATGACGTTTACAGCCGTAAGCAAAACCATTTGCATGATTTGCTCGCATCCGCCATACCGTATTTGTGAAACGACATATCGATGTCGCAGTTAAATCTTACATTCAATACAAACACTCAGCCCGTGGTGGTTGTGTTTATTGCATACGGATTACAAGATAAATCTATGGGTATCTGATACCACTTGATAGAAAGTGACGTATGATCTATCTTAGCGGACTTATATCAAACTATAAACACGGCTTAGGGGTTTTACACGCAACCAGCCAAAGACCAGCGCTGGCCCTGCCAGCACTATGCTAAGTTGTGACCATTTCGTGGCAAATTTCGTTACGTGGTGTCTTTGCTTGTAATTGTCATGTTTGTCACGAATAAATGTTTCTTTCTTTCAAAAGAACTTTAAATGTTACGCGTCCCCCGTCAAACATAGTTTTTTTAGTACACGTTTTGCGTATAAATAATTACTATCTGGGGCAGTATCAAGGGAAACACCAATACGTTCAAACTCAACACTTGTTGCTTGTCGGAAGTACTCTAAGTTCATCACCGTATCGTTTAACTAAAAGCCTATGCAAGTTAGGCGTGAGCGCGTGTCAAAGTAAGTTTGTCTCCTTATGTTGGGCTCGTCTTGTTGGTATTATCTTCCAATTGCGACGTAGTCTCCGACTTGCAAATCGGAAGTGAAGTGTCGTTAAATCGTCAATTTAGGTGCATTCAATATCTGTTCGTATTTAATATATTAATCTATTTATGATAAACGGCCGAGAGAGACCGACACTTATCTTTGATCCTATACCTTTTCACACAAACATACAAACACAAATATTTCTTTGTCAGTCTGTCAACCTTCGTATTCTTAACGCTTTTGGGCTTCTTATTTCTATAGAACTAAGACATAATTAAATATGTATACATCGAGTAATTTTGTACGTATTCAATTGCAACACGAATTCGTCTAGACATATATAATAGTATGATAGCAGATCGTATCTCAACTCAACCATAAATCCGACCCAGAGGGGCTACTCCATACTTCGTATCGTGCCGTCCCTTTCACTCATATAGTGTATAACACGAGAGTGAAAGGGACGGCACGATACGAAGCTCGGATTTCGAATTTCGGAATACAGGCTCAGGGTCCGATGAACTGTCTCGACACATCCCCCACCCATCCAGTAGGGAGTTCAACCAAATACGTTCTTCTAGTTCGGAGATACCTACTTAACCAAATCGGCGCAAAATAATGCCTTCGAGCGTTTCCCGTCCTTTGAACGCTAACGTTTTAAATAAAAAAAAGACCTTTAATAACGCGATCCTTTAAGGAACGGAAGCCTTGGTTAAAAGATAAAAGGGAAACTTTAGTCCGCCTAAACAATACCTGCTAAAGTTTCATAATTTAGAATAAGGCGAAAGCAAAGTTAAATTTCCTTAGGAACCGACTTTCATGATGTGCGGAAATTTTCAACTCATTTAATACGGTACTCTTAAAGTAAGAGCCAATACCTTCTTGCTACAAGATGATTTTGATCTTTATTAATGGTTCGCAAGAAAGAAAGCAGCCGGATACGATTTTATTTCTGCAGATCTCCTTGTAAGCAGATGTCACTTCCTCCTCCGCGGTGGGCCCATAAAACTGTATAAAAATATTACTTTTAAAACGTGTTGCAGCACGAAAATACACAACAAACAATTAGAATTTTAAATACTTCGCTGTGGTATTTATTTGCATGTAAGAGAAGGTTATTCCGTTGGAATCCCGCCAGTACTTTGGGGAAACGGCTACTGGCATCCGGACTGAACGGGTTATGTATTGGTCAGTGTGTTTTTGCTCACAATGTCTACACTACACAGCACTTTATACAGATACCAATACCGATCGATACGTGTTCGTACTATTCAAACAAGACAGCGACCTAGCTAATCATTGTATAGGATCGGAATTAACAAAAAACAAAGTATATCCTTGCATTGCCGTCAACGCAGCGATGTTATGAAATGTCATAACGATTCTAGCTATGTGGATGGAAGTTGCGCAAGAAAGAGATAAAGGAAACCGGGTTATCATCAGAACGCCATACAGGGCTATTCGCAGAACAAACTCAAATGGTGAGAAATTTTGCAATGACCTCTCTGTCGACAAATTTTTAAATGGCCTTATACTACCTTTTCATTCTCTAAATTTAAAACAATCTGGTGCCCTATGCTGCAGCACCCCCCTAAGTAGTAGTAATTTATGCTATAAGTTTTCAACACTTTTGTCTCTGGCTGTTTTATTTCCACTTTTTCTCAGTGTTGGGTGAAAGAAAGAAGACAAGAAGAAAAACGACACTGACTAGCACTTTCCATTTCAAAATCAAAAACAAACATTTATTCTGCAAATAGGCCACAAAGGCACTTTTACATGTCAAAATATTAATTTACAATTTAAGAAAGTCTAACTATAATAAGTAATACATTTATCATGTCAAAATATTAATTTACAGTTCAAGAAGGAATAATAATTTCGAGTTTACAATTATAACAAAATTAATGTCATACAGTGAAGATAAACTTGCAAAGTTATCTATTACAAATATTACAACATCAGTAAAGTTAGAGATGTATAAGGTCTCAAGATTAAACAAGGAGTATAATGAAATTAATATCCCAGAGATGTACATGGTTTCTGAGCGTCAAAATTAAAATTAATTTAATATTGTTAGAGATGTATATGGTCTCTAAGTCACTGATAATAAAAACGAATCCACAACAGAATGATGTCTCTCGTCAATCCCCTATAAAGAGACACTAGTATTAACGTAGTCACTATGTCCTAGCAAGCATGAACATTTCTAAAGTTAATAAGCGGGAACTTATTAATAATGTAGTTCATAAACAATACATTGGCCCCTTTTCCGGCGGGGTAGGAAGACAAAGACCCCGAATTTTCCCTAACATACATACAACCAATTTACCCTCATAACATTATTCATGCATTGTCGGTTTAGGATAGTCATGACTTGACTTTTCTCTAGAATGCCCCAGATTAGGCTGGAGAACGTTCACCTCCCAAATTTCCTCTCTCTCTTGATACATTAGCATCTTTAGCGTTCACTCAGTATTTTTTGTCACTGCATTATTCACAATCTAGGCTTGTGTGAGTGCGTCATGCAGACTGAGAAACATAAATTTTCCCTCCTATGCCAGACGGTACCAGAATGTTGTCCTTCGGGATAAAATATAAGTAGGTACGCATGTAGTGAGCCCCAAATAATTTAGTCTTGTATTACTAGTGGCTGTGCGCTGTAAAAATATTTTTGAAAATTTCCAGAAACGGACTCTACAAAAAAATTCTACACCTATAAGAATCGAACCTGCCACAAAATTTCACGAGGATCGGCTTTGAAATGCGACCTATCGGCTGAGAAATGCGACCTGCAAATGAGAACAAACGGATATCAATACATACAAAAGCATTTTATCGAAGCTGAAGCAGATACCTTCGTTTCACTCGGTCAAAAATTACAGAAATCAATCCAAGCAGAGGTTTTAAGAGAGGTAGGGCACAGCAAAATGTCATCTTGCTCGAATCTGGAGCAGCCCAACTGGGGAAGTACCTCCGCCTTGCAGAAAACCACAGCCATAATAACATTATCTACTATACAAGTATGTAGTGTTGTGTTCCTGGAGGTGAGCAAGGTTGCCAGAGCTCCCGAGGATGCACTGTGTTGAGAGCGAGGGACCAAAATTTGTCCCTTCTGTTGTCAACACAGTGCATTCTCTATAAAGGGTCGGCACGCGTACGTGACTCCTTTGGAGTTGCGGGCGTCTATAGGCTGCGGTGGCCGCTTACCATCAGGTGGACCGTAAGCTTGTTTGCCACCGGCGTTGTATAAAAAAAAAGCGCCTAGTCCTGCCGACATCTACGGGCAAACTCAATTTACGAGCATCGTTCTTAAAGTATGAAACACAGAAAAGACTAATTAAGAATTTAAATCCATGAGACTATGGGTCGGTCGCACCAACATACGACCACAGGCCGGGTGTCATTAAATATGGCGCCGGCAGCTCCCATAGAAACTTGTCAAACTTCCCATACAATCAGATTTTAACGAACACCGCTTACGATTACAGACGGTTTGGTGCAACCCACCCTATGTATAATATGTATGTGCAAATAATCGGAGCTGTTCTACTCGTAGTCTAGATCACATGGTGGTTGGCAGGCAACGGTATTGATTGTCGTCGGGTGTTGCGGGGCGGTCGGCCCGGCGACGTCCTTGGCCCGGCCAGGCCGTCTCGCCACCCTCTGACGTCACGGCCCCCTCGCGGCCCGTGACGTCGCGCGTCACCCCGTTCCCGGTGCAACGAGGTAAACGAACCAACTCAAACGAGCCAATTAAAGTGGGACTACCTTAGAGCGGCGTCAAACACGGGTTAATTACGTGTCCAGGGAAATTGACGTTTTTTTAACATGGATAGTACTCGTAGAGCTTAGAGATTAGAGGATTAGAGAATATCCTACTATCTATCCCCCTAGGCATACGCCTAATGGATATTCTCTGATAAGGAGTACTCCTTTCAAGACAGCTGTGATGGTCGGTTCCTAGTTTTCATCAAAGAATTTTACATTCTAATCTAAACCGCATGGCGATTCCATTTCTTATGAATGCATGTGTGTAATTCCATTTCTCACAATATGAACCTGATTGTGGTTCGGATCAAAATTCTCGTTCAAGAATTCCGTTTGACTATGCTTGATGCATGTGCCTTTGTTGCGAAGCAGTAACTCAATTACCGCATAGGGTGCAATTTGCGGACCCAATGGCTAGCGAACGTGTCGCTTCAACCGCGTTTTGTGCATCCAGTTTATATCCACGATCTCCTTTTGCGTTAAATAAAGTAATCGCAACAGCAATTTTATTTCAGCAGAATAAGGTTCACTTTAAAATCAATGCAATAGAGAGACACGAGGTTGAGAAAGTTAGTCGAAACGCATTGAACCAAGCAGTCCTCAATGAACGCAGAGGCACGGCGGCATATAACTGTGTTTGAATAGATCGCTCGTTAAATGAGTATTTAAAAGATGGTCTTTTTGCATAGTTAATGCTTGTTTTGTTTGACGTGAGTATTTTGCTGTACTTATTAAATCGGACTGAGTTGGTGAAGAAGGTCGCTTTTTTTCCAAGTCAATATGAAGTTAACTTCAAGTATTTACCTTCAAAAGCATTTTTATTCATTTGACTTTGCTCTTCCGAATAATTAGTAAAAACTCATGTAAAATATTTGAGATGTAACATATAAATGCCTGAAATCATTATATTATCATTGCCTGAAAATCACATCTCTCGTTTAATCAATATAGCAGTTAGGTCAGTAGGTCGAGCTCTAGCGAGGGCGTTGATCCATTCATCAGGACCTACGTGCACCATTCAGCTCCACCTTATAATAAAAATGAATATTTGCATATTCATAACTAGATCCTAGGTCAATAGCCCTCGAGGTCAACTCGATCTTAAATGGGTCATAATTGACGCGTAAAAATTTTGTTTTTAGATGTGTTCGTGATAATCACGTGTTCGCAAACATGAAAGTGCCTTCCAAATAACCTTGATGATGACTTTTGAACTGTCTCGGGCTCGGGGAAAAAATGGTAAGCCTGATGCGGCTTAAGACAGACTTCAGGTTTTTAAAAGAGTTTAACGTTAGTTAAGAACTATTCCACGTGGCATGGCATCGGGACCTACGCGCTACGAAGACACGAAAGATGGCCCTCGTACACATGTGGGGACTGTACATAAAGATGGACACAAAGATTAACGAATTAGCACATCAAAATTATAATAACAGGAGATTGTGGTGGCATCAAGTTTAAAGCAGAAAGCAACGATAAAAAGACTAGACCATATGGATATACCTCTAAATAGTGCGGTAAATACCAAAACTGGGTACTTTACACGAAACACCTTACATAGATCAGTCAGCACTATCGCCAATATGGCATACGACCGATAAAGTTTATATATTTAAATCTGCACAGACGACCGATAGTCCGATAGCAAGGTCTTCCAGCGACGCAAAAGTTGTCGACAACTGCGAGTAATTTATTTTCTTTGTATTAGAACTAGTTTATCATGTTTTGTTGTTTCCGTTGTTGTGTATTGCGCGTCGGCGCTCAGCAGCAGATACGAATTATTATGAATGAAAAACTGCGTCAAGTTATTTCTGGCTAAAAGAGGCATTCAAATTTATTACAAGAAAATGCTAATGCCAGTTCCGCTGCTTCCGCTTTTGTAACTATGAATTAAATGTTCATTTAGGTGAATTTGATAAAGTTGGCGTGTGTGCGTAAGTGAAAACAATGAAATGGCGTCCCATACAGGATGTGGAATGGAGCGAGCGGTTCGCCGACCGGCGGCAACGAACTTCGCCGCCCCATAGGAATTGCAAGCAATTGAGCAAAAAACTAACGACACCGACGTATAAGTATACCACCATGGTCATTACCTACGTACACGCCACAAAAAATATGGTAAAGGTTAAGACATCAACACAAATCACCAAGACGGCCATCTTAACGGAAGTGAGATACCGTTTTCCAATTAGGTATACAGTCGCTTATCTTTGTTGTTTTTATTCCGATACCAAAAGCGGTAGAAAGAAATCTAGCAGATGAATATATATATACATACACCCTAACGACCCTTCGTCAAAATCTGCGTAAATAGGACGTATCCATTAGCATACGCGGAAAAGCTGTCCGTCCATTTATTGGCTTTTGGAAACGGACATCCTTTATCAGATAAGGGCGCAGATGTGATAAGAGTCATAGCCTGCTTGTTGTTCTTGAAGGGAAGGGACCAACGCATTGTTCTCAGTGGGGGGCACTAACCCAACCGCCGATTAGATACGGGCGGCGCCGCGCCGGGACGCCAAGTAAACACACTCCACATGCGATGCTGTAGGTACTTGTAAAAATTTTACAGAAGCGATCTTGAACCTTCGGACCACTTGAGGTGAAGTTTGCTTGCTGAAGTAAAACGTAGCCGGAGAGAAAAACCGTTTTCGAGTACGTTATTCGAGGTAAAAATGGAAAATAAAATTATAACTAGAGCCCAAATTGCTTCAGTCCCGGCCTTTGGCCACCGACCTGCCAGTTATTTCCATTAGACGACACGTGATCCCGCTACGTTCCTGGCACGAAACCAAAGTTTTTGAGAGAAAAAAAATCAGCTTCAATCAAAACATTTCGTAACACATATTTGGCGCTTTAGAAAATTTTAATAGCGGTAGCCAGGGAACATTCCGGAGTCAACGGTTCAGATATTTGGACAATTGATTCCAAAGGTTAGGTAAATGGAGGTGGAGATAGGCATCCCTCATTTAGCAACCGTTGTTTGTGCTCGTCTGGCACTTTGTTCAGAGGCAAACAGACAACGTCTGTTGGCAGATAAGCGGGCCCATTCCGAGGGGAATGAACACCCGCCGTGTTTATGTGTTTTCTGACATAATTTCGAAACGAGGCAGGGGATTCATTCATGGTGTAACAATTTAATGTCTAACGAGATTTGATAATAAACGTAATGTCTGTTTGTTTTCCCGACATCATTAACCCGAGCTTGGGTAAAATCACAGAGTTAATTGTGTTCAATTTCAAAGAATTAACATTGAATAATGTATTGCCGCGTTAAAGGCATACGTGATGCAGGGAAAACCGTGTGTGGGGGATTATAAGCTAATTCTAGTCAAAGTACCTCGTGGCAGAGCTATTACCTACAATTTACGTTCATTTCTGTAATCTGACGTGCATTTTAAAAAAGACTCCAACAATCCATTTACTTCTAAATAAGAAACGGAATAGTTACGATACCTGTGGTAGGTATTTTTTTTTCTCTATCTGCCAAAAGGGACAGTTATGTTTACCTATTCCGAACTGTCTTGTTCATACTTCGTAAACCTTAGTTTTACAATAACCATTGGGGAAATTTTCATCTCAAATCTAAACTGCAACAATACGAATATAGTTAGACGAAAATTGCCAAGCAGGTGAAACGGGAGCTTAATATTTAATCAAAAAACCAACATGCTGGATTTATACTCACTTTATAGATATCCCATCAAAACATAAATGTGAAAAAATGCCAAGTTCGTAAATGATTTCGCTAATAGAAGAAGTAAGATCCAACTAGACTAGGGTTGCCATACGTCCCGGTATGCCGGGACATGTCCCGGTTTGAAGCGTGGTGTCCCAGTGTCCCGCCCATTAAGAAAATTGTCCCGGTTTGAAAAGCATAGTCAATTAGTAGGGACCAGCAGCTAGGTAAATAAGTACTTATGCATGTACGTAGTACAGACGGCTATAAGCCTAACGATTACGACAGGCAGTGCCTGCGTGGCGCGCGCGCATGAGGGATGCCGTCCCACGGCAAAGACCGGAGCCGCTCCCACATCTGCTTTGACTTTGGGGATGAGGCATTACGCTGATCTCCTTCCAATTTTTCTTTTTGAGCTCTACCTATACTACTTTCTCTTTAATTGTCCCGGTGCTCGTCCTCATGCTTATGGCAACCCTAAACTAGACACCAAGGTCTCATAAAGCTCCTTCGATCGCAGCTTCTGACATACATAAAGTTCATCAATTGCTTAAAATTATTTTTTCTTTCATTTGCTACTTAGTAGTGTGATTTGGCAAGTTTTTATCAATGGCGTCCCCGTGGTTAACCGTATACTTTAAGGGCATGCACAATAATACGACCGTCTCAGCGTCTTCATGGAACGAACCGTTTGTTCATTCAACTATACGCGGACGGAGTGATACGAGATATATTATTTAATATTGTAATGAACTTTTTTTGCCAGTAAAAGGTAAACAATGCCATTTTATAAATACAAAGCCTTTGCTCAAAGGAGAGAAGACTTAAAATCCCAAGGTCTAAGATGGTCTCGTTTATCGCGTGATAAACGACAAGATAAAGCATCTGTCACTTACTGTCACGACTTGAACTAAAGAGTGACGCATGATTTACCTTGTAAATCACTACGGTTCGGTTTACGAGAGATCGCTTGTTAGCGATATGACCGCCTGTTGTCTACCACTGTAACATGTTTAATTTCTGTTCTTCTTTCAATGTACTTCGTTTGGTGAGTACGAGTAATAAAGAATATCTTGTATTGTATTGTATTGTACGAGCATAATACGTGTCCAGCAACAATATTTTCACTCACCTGAAACATATCAGTGTCGGGATCCTCCGTGTACTCGACGATGACCGCCTGGCTCCGGCTGAGCGTGTACGATATGGAGTGCTGGCTGGCATCCAGGATGGCCTTGCTGCTGTGAGGGGTCTTGACTACGTAGTGCTTGGAGCGCCGTACGCCATTGGCCTGGGGGCGCCGGTAAAGCACGAATTTGCTCCGGCGGCGGCCCCGCTCACCGGCGGGTAAGTAACCGTTGTATCTGGAAGTTATCGACTTGTTAGAGGATCTCGAAACTAAAATAATTATGAATGATAACATTTAACACCCGCGCTGCAATAAGTGTCATATTTTATACTATATTTGATGCAAATAGTGGTATTTATCATTGAGGTAGTCGGCTGGTTGTGAGAGTATGTTTCCCGCAACCTGTTTATTTCATGTGTTAATTGGCAAACGAGAACACTTGTGATTGCTTCATGTCCTTTTTTTTTCGATACTTCTGGCGAGGCGAATAGACAGCTATATTTTATATGATATGTGTTTATGTCTCTAAGGATAAATAGTAGTTTCCTTATCTGATCAATGAAAATTGTATCGTAGCTATAAAATCGTCTCGCTGTAAGGAAATTATGATGTCCGATACTGACTTTTTTCCAGTCGGAAATTTATGTTTGGTTTACTAGAAAATAGTTGGAAAGCGCTTCCGGTTCGGAGGCCACAATGACAAAGCGTGAAATTGCTTCGCCGCGCCGGAATTATTAACTTATTACTTTCTTCCAATTTACTCGTTGAGCGGTTCCAGGAAAACGGAAAGAATTTCCGGACAAGTTTCGGTCTGTTGGAAGCTTAGGCCAAGTTTGTTTTGCGAGTCTGTACAGGCTCCGGACGACGTAATACTTGACAACGTGGAGCGGCTTTGCCGGTGTTACACCGGATGTTTTGAGGATTTATAAGTTTTTAATACTGCAACTACTAAGGCCCCACTGGGTCGTATTTGCTCAAATATTCGTGTTGTCTCTTTCGTTAGTATAGATATAGAAACAAAAGAGATGTCGAACCGACTGTAGTAACTTGAAATTGCCGAACTTACAGTGACGAGTCCTGCTACCCTAGTTGGATAACTTTTAACGCGCGTTAGGACAATATTAAATTGATACGTCTTAACGCTTTTTCAAAAAGTTACGCTATTACCCTATTGACAGCAATAATAATATTTTATGTGCCATATTTTCTATAGTTCACTGAAGTGTGCTTATATGTATTGTGATAAAAACTACGCGTGGTTGCCGTTGTAGGCAGTTGAAAGTTGTATAACGATTTAACGATGTGAGAAAAACCAAGGCCGATCCATACCGGATCAAGTTCAAATTCATTACTGCGGAATTAAAAGCACGATGTCTGTCTCAGAAAACGAGGTTTAAATCAATTTACTCGACAATACTCATAAAATAAATAAGACTTGGCTATTACGCTATGTGCACAATAGTTCTTTGTCTAAGCAGCATGTATACCAACTAGTTTACGACCATATCTAGTAATATCTTCCGCAAGACAAATTATCATCGTACTATATTGAAGACCTGAGACCACACCAAATACGGCATCACAGCGTTTATCGAAAGATGGAACGCTGCGCTTACGGCGTCCAACTCTGACACGACGCCGTACACTTAGGCATTCCCGCCGGCGGGGACGTCCACCGCGCGATCGCGACAACAGTGACACATATAATCCCTATTCGTCCCGGTACCGCCGCACACCGGGTAGTCAGTCCAAAACAGGTCGGGCCTAGCTGAGTTTCTTGCTGGACTCTTCTCAGCTAGGTTTAGTGAACCAGTAACAAAACTCCCAGTAGCTCGATTCGAAAAAAAAAAACAAATATGGTATAAAAAAACTTTTTACGTAATACAAGCCTTACACCATTGAAGGGTTCTTTATGGTTTCAACAACGTAAAACTGATGGTTGATAATTAAGTTTGAAATCAATACAATATAATGAAAATTGGTTAAATGGTTACAAGTGAAGTCATTAGTTACGGGACGAGTTACACGAGTACGCCTTGTAAAAACTATGAGACAGTACGATTCAAGCGGAAAAAGAAAGAACATTGGCCAAAGGAAATTCCTATCACGAATGTTATGACATTGGAATGAGTCTTTCCCGTGGGACTACAATATAGTCCTTCAATGGGTGAACAGTTTTAAGGGCTCGAATATACGACTGCTACACCTCTGGATTTGCACGCATGCATAGGCGTACAGAAGGCATAGACAAGACACAGCCAGGATACTCGTCTTGAAATGAAGAGTTTTTTTTTATACAACGCCGGTGGCAAACAAGCGTACGGTCCACCTGATGGTAAGCGGCCACCGCAGCCTATAGACGCCCGCAACTCCAAAGGAGTCACGTGCGCGCTGCCGACCCTTAAGATTTGAGGATGCACTGTGTTGACAGCAAAAGGAACACATTTAGGTCCCTCGCTCTCAACACAGTGCATCCTCGGGAGCTCTGGCAACCTTGCTCTGGCACCTCCAAGAACACAACACTACATACTTGTATAGTAAATAATGTTATTATGGCTGTGGTCTTCTGCAAGGCGGAGGTACTTCCCCAGTTGGGCTGCTCCAAATTCGAGCAAGATGACATTTTGCTGTGCCCTACCTACCCTAGCTTTTGACAAAACTGGCGAGACCGGCGAGTTAGTCTTCCCCTTACGTGACCGTTGAGGGGATTAAGTTTAGTTTTTTCTAAGCTTATTAAATTGTATTGTACTGTAACTAGTAAGCTCCTAGCGTGTCTTGACCACAACTCGCAAGTTGCAACTCATACGGTGCAGTCGGCGTTGTGTTCGCGTGCCATCTAATAGTTTGTATCCAGTTTGCCCTTTCTAAAAGGTCTGTAACATGGCATTACTATATCTTTGTTTCAGTGCAAAACTAATACTATTATATAGAATGGCCCATATTTTCGTCGCGTCACGCTGACACTCAAGTTCATTACAACATTTTGTCACGACCGTTTTCGGGCAAAGACTACAACATAGGGATGTTAACTCAAAATTTGACTACTCCAAAAGAAACCAGACAAAAACATATGCTAAATGGTGAAAATCCTATTCAAATATCTCAAAAAATAACGAAGTTACAACCGCTTTAATTTGCTAGTTAGAGAGACAAAGCGCGACAGATCAGTGACGTCATTGACCACGAGCGAATGATAGTAAATGACGAACGTCCCAATACAAAGGCGCGTTCTGCGGAAAGGGACGGAGTATGTCCCCTCTTAAAACTTTGAAGACTTATAAGTAAGTAATTATTAATTCTCTTGAGTTAATTTTTTCGCCATTTCATTATGAATTTTGCTCTTTTTCGAGAAAATTAGAACTTCATTTGTGTCAACATACCTATTCCGCATTCATGTATCCGAAGCCAAAGTTATTTAGGCCTTGTTTGCACAAATGTCGATCATTGCATTCGACAATCTCGAGAACTCAATACTAAAAAGTGACACTCGTATGCGATAATCTTATACGACGATACACCTTGTGAGCACACCATCTCAATATGTACATAGATTGTGACAACTGGGCCGCAGCTTTTCAGCTATCGTTGAAATCTAGTTCCGTAGGGCATTCAAGTATGAAGAAGCACATAGAAGATAATGTGACCCAGCGACTAACTGGACTTGAGTGTTGGGAGTCGCTGAATGGGATGCCAAAATCGAGTATGACGGCGCAATATAAAAGGCCTACTTTCAGCAGTAGACTGCCTATCGTCTACCACGTAAAGTAGGTGTAAAATAAACCAAGAAGCCCCTTAGAACGTAACATGGTTATGGTTACGTAACGCGATCCGGTGAACCGTACAAGTAATCCTATTAAACTGGGAGAACGCGAACCGGAGAGCTCTAGCCGATTGCTTTGACTATTTACGATGCCATTTCCTAAGGGTAAAAAGAGTCCGGTACTTAATAGCACGCACAGTAGAATGCACAATTCCTTTCAGCAGCTTTTTTCAAGGTGACTAAGAGATTTAGGTTAAAATGTGTGCGCTCACACCGTTATGCGAGTGATAGGCAGGTACTCACCAAACTTTGCACGATTTTAAACCTTATCGCTTAAGAATACAATTCTATAAAACATGGAATTGTGATTGATACGCGATCGCCAAAATCGAAGTCTCGCCAAAATGGCGCAATATGTCATCGAACCCAGTGATTAAATACTGACGATTCTAGTAAATAATACGCCGACGCGCTAATCACCGACGACATTTGTATAGACTATAAATCTTCCTCAACCATTAGGTGCATCTAGTACATCGATATGGTTATTGATTGCTATTTATCTAGGCCGTCTGAGCACAGATTCAATAAATAATACACAACAGACAGGTACATGTCTCTCTCAAATATAAACTGATATTTCTATTGTTTTCGTTAATTATTATTCAGCGTAAATTACTATATTTTTTATCATTCTTCCAGATACCTGTTAGTCAGAGAGCCGAAAATCTGTGGAAGATCCCTTGGTCATAATTCCGGAAATATTGAATCAAAAAAGGTGCTCACATGACTCCATTTTCAAAGTGTTGCTCGTTCAGATATTACATACTACGCACCCGAAAAGCATCTATATGTTTATTGTTATTTATCTAAGCTGTAGTTTGAGTGAGTTATCTTTGTTTTCGTCGAACAATACCATCTACATTCAAACGAGATTGGCACTAATTTCACGACCTACTTGCTGCTTTGTCTGAGCAAACGGAATATTTTATTGTTTCCATGCGCTGGGCAGCACAATACCTAACTTTTTCTGGAACGACGCTACTTTCACCCAATTTATCTGCTTTATTGGTCATTCTTAACTCGCTTCAGTGTGAGTAGAAAGTTAATATACCTACAGACACCAAAGACTACTCTAACAACAAGAGTTAACATCCCCTTGAATTCTAGCCAATTCTCTCGAAAGCAGCCTTCTCTTTAATGTGTCTCAGCAGATTGCTAAATTCTGTATGTTTTTTTCAGTTTGTGGACAACGTTCAAAAAATTGTACGAAAGACTGACGAAACTTGCAAATAATTGCCTTTCATAATCAATGAAGACTCTTCTAGATATTATAACTTTATTAAACTTATTTTAATGTAGGATAAATGTTGATTGGAAACATCGATAAAATTTATTTGAGTTCGCAAACTGACTACCCACCGTCGCTTTTCAATATATCTAATAGAACTAGTGTAGCTTCTGTGTATTACATTTTCTGTAGCCTAAGCATTAATAGCTCTTATTCCGCCTCACTTTGTACACAAACTCTCGAGTTGTATTGATTCTTTGCGCAACCAATAGTCAAATATTTGGGTAAACAGAGAAGCGATATGAGTAGTTTATTAGTTTTATTACGAGTAGTAATCGAACTCTTTCGTTGTTCGTATCTATTTCTGTTTAATGTAATGTACGTGCCCTGAAAATTAAATGGTGTACAAATTGGTACACCACTTATTGCACAAAAAATAAAAAGCAAAAATATAGGTGCATTAAATCTCACAGATTTTAATATAATAAATGTTCCAAAATAACGTTCTACGTTCGTCTGCACTTTTTAATGATCTTATCGTCATGCAGGCTTTTTTTTAAAAACAGAGTATGTTTCATTACCAAGTGTTTGCACGTATTGACAAATATGATTAAATTAATTAACAGCATAAATCAATTTTCAAAATCCGCACCTTCAATGTAGGTACACTGCGTAAGATGGTGCTGTAGTAAACAGAACATTGAGGGCTATCATTTACACTTACTTGCGAATTAACTTAATAATAATAATAATCTTTTATTTCGAGTATCACAAAGACTCATAGGTATGTACAATAGCTGGCAGGCTGATAGGTGGCTGGCTGACTGGTAGGTTTATTGTTGGCAGTTTAAATATTGTTAAAAAATAAATGGAACGGAAATTTTAGTCTTACAATAGTATTGAAAAACGGCTCATGGTTAAATTAAGGAACTACGTTTCCATACTATGTTTAATGAAAAGCCAGCATTGCTGTAACACACTGTATATTTTATTTATTTAGTTTAAGGAGTTCAAACTATAGAGACATAAATAATAATACAAATAAGTACATTAATGCTATTTTATCATAAGAACGTCACATTACCATTCACCATCAATAGTGGGTTATTTAGTGTCGTATTTGTATGGAGCACCTTGCAGATTTTCAACAAAGGACGCCACTTGGCACAGTTGTACCTAATGGTCATCTGAGCAGATTTAGCCCTGTACCCACGAAATTCGTCCATGGTGGTGGGGGCTGGAGGGGGGTGAAAACCCCATCTACCGCGCTGCACTCTGAGCTCGATTTCTTCATAAGTTTAGTGAATAGGTCATGTTTGGTATCGTTTTCGTATAATTCAAGGATGAGGAATTCATTTCTGAAACAAAATTTTCACTCGTCCGTAGAAAAAAACAGAGTTCTGCACAAAACCTGAAAATATTTTTTTAAATTTTTTTACAAAATGTTGCACTATAATTAAACCGCGAGGTAATGCACTATGAAAAAAATATGAGTTAATAGCCCATTTTATGTGAAATTTATAAACATAAACTGTATTGACAGATATAACCTGCACATGTGTAAAAAAAATAATTCATGTAGCGGCGGAGCTGCGTACTGGCGAGAAGCTATTTTATTTCTACATGAGTTTAGAAAATGGGTCATGTTTGGTATCGTTTTTGTATAACTCAAGGACGAGGAATTAATTTTTGGAACATAATTTTCACTCGTTCGCAGAAAAAAAAAACAAATCTGCATAAAACTTGAAAAAAATTATATGAAATACTACAAATTACAAAATCTTGCCTTACAATTAAACCGCGAGGTAATACACTATAAAAAATGAATTAATATAGAATATACAGACATAAACTATATTGACAGATTTAACTTTTAAATGTGTTAAAAATACAATACAATACAAATACTCTTTATTGCATACCTCACACAAATTAATCAGTAGGTAGAGGTAGAGAACAATATAGAAATGAATAATTAATGAAGAATTATTTCTATTTAGCGGCGGAGCTGCGTACTGGTGAGAATCTATAGGGTTCTTCGTTTTACTTTTTGGTAATGACTTTGATTAGGTGTTCCTAAATCTAGAAGTAATATTTTATGATATTCTCAACTTCTCAACTTTAAAACAGATTGAGACTTGGTCCAATTGATTTGCACAATTTTACTTGGAAACCATACTTTAGGTTAAGAAATAAGAAATATTTATTCGAGACAAAGACAACAATTAATACAGCAAAAATAAAACATAAAAATAAACAAAAAAGTTGTGTTACACTTTTTAAGGGATCTACTGGGGATAATTACTGAAAATAAGGGATACATTACTGAAAATTAAAGCCAAACTACTTAAAGTAAAAGATGTTTAAACAATTGGATCATTAACAAGCTGGCAGCGTTTCCTCGCTGAACCGCTATGCTGATGCGCTGAGCGAGCTTGTAATCCACCAGCATTTTGAATAGGTCCTTGAATAGTTGACGGGCACTGGGATGGGCCAAGGGTCTCGACACCGAACGGTATAAAAGTGTAACCAGTGCCGAGGTCCCTATATTTGTGCTTTTTAAGCTTTTCCGCCGTTTCGGCCTCCACGGCTGGGTGATTGCTAGTCCCGTGGAGGTGAGAAGGAGCCAGAGTGACTGTACAGCTTGCGTTTCACAGGTACTAGCGCCATTCCCACCTTCTAGGGGATGAGGGATATGCCGTCCGGCCACATGCCATCGATTCTAGCGATGCCAATTGGTTCAAGAAGAGATGGCACGTTGACTAGAGAGCGGCGGATGATGTCATTCAGAGCGGCCTATTTGGAAAAGCGGCCAACGTTTTCTGCCAATATCTTGCCATGGCTATCACCCGCGAGACCCGTGAGACCTGTCAACCAAACTGCC
Organism: Epiblema foenella; assembly: GCA_963556455.1. Taxonomy (NCBI): domain Eukaryota; kingdom Metazoa; phylum Arthropoda; class Insecta; order Lepidoptera; family Tortricidae; genus Epiblema; species Epiblema foenella. The sequence continues at coordinate 3,823,406 of OY747112.1, forward strand.
GCTAGAATACACCGGTGTGGAATATAGATAGGGAGCCCGAGTCATTAACAATTCGCGATTCGGAGGGATTCAGATTCCAATAAGGTGCCAGTGTTTGGCGATGACTCCTTGGTGCCTGAGGCCAATAGCCTGGCTCGTTTTGCTCCTATGCTGTGGCTCAGAAGAAAATTAAAAGAAATCTTTAACACATCGTCGTCGTAGCTCCTCTGGCAGAATGGATGGTACCTAAATCATTACCCGTGCAAGCAGACTATCAAGTGTTTTGGTCTCCAAGCCAGTAATCTCATAGTTTGAGGGGAGACCCCGTAGGATTTTGCCTATTAGATTGATTGAGCTGTGGACAGGCACGCCTTTTCTGGGTGTATTTAATACAGTTTCTTTTTTGTCGGTAAAGGGAAGAAAAGCGCGTTTCATGCTTCCGATAAAGGCCAAAACAGGAAATTTAAAGGAGGATTTGTCGATTTTTGACTGATTTGTTATTATTGCTTTATATTACAAGTGTTTATGTGAAATACTTATTATATTACATGTGAAGTTGAGATGATCTTCGGCATTTAAAGTTATTTAATTATTTATGAAATGTCTAACTATTGTCTTTATTTTAGATCAACTTTTTGCACTGATATCAACATACGGTTTCCAGGTAAAATTGTGGGGATACCAATATAACCAAATATACAAAAAATCGGAAGTATGGTTATCTCAATCTGTTTTAATATTAAGAATATCATAAAATATTACTTCTTCATTTAGAAGCACCTAATCAGTTTCATTATCTAACAATAAAATTAAGAATTCTATAGAATCTTACCAGTACGGAGCTCCACCGCTAAATATAAATTATTTTTTAACACATTTCAAGGTTCAATCTGTCAATAAATATAGTTTATGTTTATACATTCTACATAAAACGGGCTATTATCTCATATTTGTATAGTGCATTACTTCATGGTTTAGTTGTAGGGCAAGATTTTGTAGATTTTTTTTAATTTTTTTTTCAGGTTTTGTGCAGAACTGTTAAATAATTCTTCATTAATTATTCATTTCCATATTGTTGTCTACCTCTACCTCCTGATTCATTTGTGTGAGGTATGCAATAAAGAGTATTTGTATTGTATTGTATTTTTAACACATTTAAAAGTTAAATCTGTCAATATAGTTTATGTCTGTACATTCTATATTAATTCATTTTTCTATAGTGTATTTATTACCTCGCGGTTTAATTGTAAGGCAAGATTTTGTAATTTGTAGTATTTCATATAATTTTTTTCAAGTTTTGTGCAGATTTGTTTTTTTTTCTGCGAACGAGTGAAAATTATGTTCCAAAAATTAATTCCTCGTCCTTGAGTTATACAAAAACGATACCAAACATGACCCATTTTCTAAACTCATGTAGAAATAAAATAGCTTCTCGCCAGTACGCAGCTCCGCCGCTACATGAATTATTTTTTTTTACACATGTGCAGGTTATATCTGTCAATACAGTTTATGTTTATAAATTTCACATAAAATGGGCTATTAACTCATATTTTTTTTATAGTGCATTACCTCGCGGTTTAATTATAGTGCAACATTTTGTAAAAATTAAAAAATATATATTTTTAGGTTTTGTCCAGAACTATGTTTTTTTCTACGGACGAGTGAAAATTTTGTTTCAGAAATGAATTCCTCATCCTTGAATTATACGAAAACGATACCAAACATGACCTATTCACTAAACTTATGAAGAAATCGAGCTCAGAGTGCAGCGCGGTAGATGGGGTTTTCACCCCCCTCCAGCCCCCACCACCATGGACGAATTTCGTGGGTACAGGGCTAAATCTGCTCAGATGACCATTGGGTACAACTGTGCCAAGTGGCATCCTTTGTTGAAAATCTGCAAGGTTGATGACACTAAATAACCAGCTACAAACCAATTCATCTAGAAAAAGGTACATACATACACTTTTTCCGAGAACTTTTCTTTATCTAGGCAAGCTATATAATCGATATAACACTACTGTTATAGTTTCATACTTACATCATATAAGTGACAGCACATTACATAACGACACAAAGGCTTGCGAGGCTTCTCATGAAACCAGCTAACATTGTCCAACTTCTTGTTCATGTAAAACAATGTACAATCGCAATACATTAATATTATAATGGCGTTAACGTTACATTATTTAATGGCGCTTACGGCCTTTCAGTTTAAAGGTGATTTTATTCTGTGAACTACCAGCTGTTGATGATTTAAGTTACGTAATTGCAATGAATGGTAAAATTGCAGTTGGAGTTCATGGGAATGTCCTTCCGAGTACGGATGCTTCGTTAATCATTGTTTTAATGCCACTCTCACATAACCATAGGTTCGATGTTTGTGAATATTTCGTACATTTCTTTTCGTTAAAATCTTAAGGGATTCGTAAATTCGTTTACCCAAAGGATGGGACAGTTGAATAGTGAAATGTCCTAAACAACCTCTAGAAGATTTTTTTATCGAGAAGATTTCCTTCGTAATTGAGCATAATATGATAAATGAGTCTCACAAATTTGGAACCAACGCGTATTATACGGTCAGCATTTCGACCTTATTTTGAGCAATAATGTGCTAGGATATGTATAGCTAATCAGGGCCTGTACTCCGAACTCCGAACCTCGTATCGTGCCGTCCCTTTCACTCTCGTATTATACACTATATGAGTGAAAGGGACGACACGATACGAAGATCGGATTTCGACGTTCGGGGTAGACCCTCAGGGGTCGGCAAACCGCGGCTCGATGCGGCTCTTTGAAGGGCCAGTTGCGGCTGTTTGAGATCTCAAAGATATAGCGAAAACCCTGAAACAGGCATTCTTGGCTCCCCGAGGTTCCCAAATATTAATATTTTTACTAATTTGACACTTTAGCTAATAAGTTTGCCGAGCCCTGATCTAGAATAACATTTCTGATACTGACTGCAAAAGAAAATCGTGAAAGTGTTCTCCAATATATAAAAATACTTAGCTAGAACTGAATAATTACGCAGTTAGTTGAAAGTTAGACGCAATCAAATGTACGAAAGACGTATTAAATGCGACACACGTGGTACGTGCTGTGAACTACGCAGCGTTTCCTAACAAGTACGTGTTCTTGGAAATTCCCGAACGCAAATTTTGTTTATCAACGTCCGAAAAATAATAGAAAACAGGAAATAGCTGAACTCTCTTGCACTGTTGGCTTGTCCTGATGCACTATTTGTTTAGCCGCATTGGACGTTCCATCCAACCAAAATATCGATGCAGGATTTACGAAAAATGGGAGTACATGAAGAATGTAGGAAAGAGTTGGTACCAATAGTTCATTGTTTAGCCTCGACAACCACACACGTAGGGTGCGAATAGCGTTCCTCAAGTTTTCGACTTGTTACTATTATTTGTATGTCAAAGTTCAAAAGTGGTAGACCAATTGGATGACTGTAAATATGGTCTCTGTCCATAGTGCATGCCAATGTATAAGAGGGTTTTTAAAGAGATAACTGTTTACAAACGTCCGTGTGTAACTATAGATATATTACAGCTTCTTGTTAGCGCACAATTAAGCCTCTTTATCACACAGAAGAATTAACTATTTTGTGATAAAACAATTCGGTGAATCAGTCAGTGACGCCTGTGTGACATAACAGTGCTTGCATTAAACAAGTTCACAACGCAAATAACCAGTCAACTGACCTCCGACAACGAGTAACTGTTACCAATCTCGGAGTCAAGATGTACTAGGAACGTGTGGTGAGGGTATGTCGATTCAGGTAGTAAATCGCATAGCATTATTAGTAGATTGTCTATTCTGTCTCACGGAAGCGTAACCTTTCTCACAGTCCTCATAGATGTATTGATTATGGCGTTTCTACTAGAGACAGTAATGTTAATTATTAGTCAATTATCGAACGGCGGACAAACGCCTTTGTTATTTTATTATCGCTAGATAGGATCGTAAAATTCAGTAGCCTATCATTTAAATCTGTTGTAGATTCGGTTCTATAAATAATTTTATCACTACATTTTTTTTTAATAAATATACTTCAACTTATCTGACAAACATATGACAGATTGTTGCCAGAAAACATGTATTTTGGGAAGTAAGTCACGCATTAATGATTAAGAATGATGAATGACATATTTGAATAATTTTATGTTTCCCAGTCGCTCAGTTTACTTTGGTAATGCAATTGTCATTGAAACGCCAAAACACACATGACACACAAAGCGGTTATGTTTTATAGATATAATTATGTTAATCTGATTCTGTTGGTATACTTATATAATAAAATTTAAATAAATGAGACCAGTTTTTTTAAATTATAAATGAAACTTTTATTCACATTTTTTTATTGACGACCGGTTTAGCCTAGTGGGTAGTGCATCCTGCCTGTGAAACTGACGGTCCTGGGTTCGAATCCCGGTCAGGGCAAATATTTGTGAGATGAGCATGAATATTTGTTTCTGAGTCTTGGATGTTTTCTATGTATTTAAGTATTTATATCTATTAAATATATCATCGTCTAGTACCCATAACACAAGCCTTCTCGAGCTTACTGTGGGACTAGTTCGATTTGTGTAAGATTGTCATCTAATATTTATTTATTTAAGTATTTATTTATTTTATTTTACATCCGGTCGCGGAGACAATGACGGTAGTACTGCCACTTATCTTCATAACAAATATCCGGCCAAACACCCCCGATTACCTAATTCGTGTTAAATATCCAAAACAAAATAGCGGCCTATTCCTATTTTAAAAGATAATTACTGAACCCCCAGTCCCAGCCAGTTTAATACAGTTACGTAAAGTCTGACCACTACCAGTGTTGCCAGGGCCCTTAGAACGTAAATTACGTTTCGTTTCATTTTTTCTATTTCTCATAATTACTGATAAAAACTGCCGATTTTAAGAAATTTGTAGCCACATGCAGCTAGAATTCGGCAAGCTCGACGACAGAATTACGCCGGGCTGATGGGGGATATCTCAAATGTCATACATAGTTACCTACTCGTACAACAGACGAACAGACAGAGTCGTATCATATGGTTTCTTTTGTTACCTTTCCTGTATGGAAGCGCATAAATTGTCCCGCTTGGTCCCGGTTAGATACAAAAGACCTTTCTTTTAAATAGAGTTTCATTGTTCTTAAAAGTTACGAAAATTTCCCTTTACAACAGAAGTTACTTACATGTTACTCGAGCTGGTCAAAAGTTACGAAAAATGTAAGAAATGTAACCATCTGGCAACACTGACCACTACACAATTTCTGAACACGCATATCTGCTGCGATATGTACTTTTTTACAACGAATTATTTTACTAAAACCCATACTAAAGGTGAAACCATGTTATTTTCGACTGCATACTTACCACGGGCGTGACGTAATTAAAACTTAATTCCCACCTATTTTAGGAAAGTTAGCTACCTCTTTGGGGGCGTCTATAAATTACGTGAGATGTTTAAGGGGGGGAGGGGGTCAAGTCAAATCTCATCTAATCTTACGTTGGAGAGAAGGGGGTTCTCGGCAAATATCACGCAATTTTTTTTCTGATTGAAACAAAAAAAATTATACTATTTTGGTCCATTTAATCCAGATTGTACACGGTTATAAGATTTAATCTTAAGCGTAATCGTAATACGATTAAGATTATTCACTAATTCGTTCGAAAGAGAATAATTTCATTCATACTTCGACGTTAATTCTAAGCAATATTGATTACTAGTCTTAACTAGTCGTAAATAAAAGCACGAAGCAATTTATTTATTTATTTTTACAATAACAATCCAACGCGTTTACGTAAGAAACCCACATTTTAAAAAATCTCACGTGAGATTGGGGGATGGGGGAGGGGGTTGAATAAAATCTCACGACATCTCACCAGGGGGGGGAGGGAGGGACAGAAAATAAAAAAAAACTTTCACGTAATTTATCGACGCCCCATTTAAAGAGAAGAGCGTAAGCCAAATTAGCTACGGATTGCCTATCAGTATAGGCAAGCCAAGCCGTAGCGTATTTGACGGCAATGACGACACATTACTGGACTTACTAACAATTATACAGGACAGCGGCATTGTCCGTGACAACATTACGTCATCAGTGATCAGCATCCAAAAGGTTAACATACTCTTATGTGGAGCTATTTCAGCTGACGTTTCCGTGTCTCTCGTGTTAGTCGTGTTGTGTTGTGGCGTCTGCCGTCTGCGTCGAAACAATGCGACGAATCGCTTTCGCAACGCGCGGTTATAAACTTATTTAACGACTTTAATATAACATCGTAAACTTAGTTATGATTTTGAATTAAGAATGCACGTGTTTTAGCAACACGTGTACTGTATATTACGTGATGGTAGTAAAAAAAAATAGATTCCCTCGATGGAATAAGGTTTATAAAGATCATGCGAAGGGAGTTAATTGTTTTACTTGTCTTTGAACAAAAACATCTGGCGATATTTTAACCCATATCGGTGGCAAATAAGCGTACGGCTCGCCTAGTACTAAGCGGTTACCGAAACTTTTAGATACCTGGTACTCCAGAGACCCCCCTTACTCCCATGCCAGTAGCTGACTTTTTAAAAAACCTCTACACTCTTTTCTTTAAGAGCGCCATTAAAATTTCACTAAGAAAAGCCTCAGTAGGGAGCTGATTCCAAAAAACATTTATAGAATGTATGAAAAGCTAAAATTTGAAGAGGACATTGTCCGACTTTGTAAGATTGCCTTTATTATTACAAACTCACAACAACTTTGACGGCTTTGCAAATTTCGTTCCCAAAACTTTAAGTTTAGGCTATTTTGTATCGTTTATAATATACCAAATTAAATACTAAAAGGTACGGTATAATTTAAATTGGTACGAAGAAATTTATATAAACACGTCATTTTTTAGCGTTAATAGGTCCAAAAAAAGTCGTAATAAGATTATATTTCCATTATTCGGTGGACCGTTCCGTGACAACGTGGCCATTGTCAGTGTCAGGTGACAACCTATAATCGGAATACGGGCCTGATGAGTGATGATGATCACAGACAATCCCCTGTTTTTTTTTAATGGGCACCCACCCAATTAGGGTTTACACTAAGGGTTCAGTTAATTCAATCAAAGCAACTGTCGCCGATCGACGTTTCAATGAACGCCGAACGAAATCAATTCAACCAAACAATACTTGGTTTAATCGCTTGTTAAGATTTAGTACCGATCCTTAAGTGGTTACAGTAAGCGATTGGTTAACCTTAATTTGTTGAGAAAGTGGGCTCGGACTGATCTAAAGTTTGATGACATTCAGTTTAGCTGAATGTGACTGGAGATGAAAGATTGACAGTGTGTTCGTGACAAGAGATATCAACGTTGTATTGCCACAATGGTTGACGACCGCTTTAGCCTAGTTGGTAGTGACCCTGCCTTCGAAGCTGGAGGTCCTGGGTTCGAATCCCGGTCAGGGCATGTATTTGTGTGGTGAACACGAATATTTGTTCTTGAGTCTTGGATGTGTTTGTTGTCTATGTATTTAAGTATCTATTTATCTATATAAGTATGTATATCGTCACTTGGTACCCATAGTACAAGCTTTGCTTAGTTTGGGACTAGGTTGATTTGTGTAAGATTGTCCAAAATGAATAAATAATAAATAAATAAAGGTGTATAAGCGTTGAAACTATCGTCATACAAAGAACCTTTTCAGAAAAGAGTTATTGTTGCCCTCGAATGAGGGATCAAAGATGTACTTTTCTTCCCTCATTTGAGGGCAACAATGACTCTTTTCCTCATTGAAGGTGTGAAAACCAGTATGTGACACTCTGTAGTAAAATCATTTGTAAGATATTTCATGTTTTTAGCAGCAGGCCTCATAGACGGTGTGAAAAGCAGTATGTGTCACGCGGTAGCAAAATTATTTCCGTCTTGGGCGTAAACACTTGAATTCCTCGCTACGCTCAAGATTCTACTTTAGAATCCCTCGCTACGCTTAGGATTCTATTGTAGAGTCTTTCGCTTCACTCAGAATTCAATATACCGCCCTCGCCGTAAATATATAATTTTGCTCCCTTGAGACACAATCTACTATTTCGGTGGGCAGAACAAAACTTTTTTGCGGTCCGCTTCCCCTCACATTTAGTCAACAAAGCAACCGCATTAAAAACCATTTAGATATTTGAGTTGGAACCACTCAAATAAAAGTACTCGCGGTCTACATTTCGGCGTAAGTGGTCTAAAGTTTCGAAAGTTTAACGAGTAAAAAAATGAATGTCACAGTTAGCGTTGTACTGTACGATCAACCAATTTGAAATACAGTAGAATCCGCTTATAACGACTCCGCTTATAACATTTTACCGCTTTTAACGACTTCGAAATCACCACACATTAGATTTGATACCAAACATTTTCAAAGTAAATCAGTCCGTTTTGTGCGACGTCCTGTTAGTACGACGTAATATCACCGGTCCCTTAACTGTCGCTTTATCCGGATTCCACTGTATTACGTCGCGACTGCAGTGTAAGTTTTTGTAGTAACGTAATCATGCGAGGACAAAAAAATGCCAACAATGAGTACTATGACAAGGTTCCATTGCCCTCCAAATACCGAACAAAGTAGATAAGATGCTACTTTATGATTCGTAACAAAACAAAGCCATTTGTAAGAATACAAATGTTAGATTGCCTCATTAGCTTAAAAAAGACTTAATTGCCTTAAAATGCCAAGTATACATATGTCACTTTAAAGTACACATGAGTGTATTAGCTATGCACAATATGCATTGTCCGATAAGCTGGTGTCCGTGTCCATAAAGATTAACGAAACAAGGACGTTGATGAGTGTCTGACTGTCCGCAGATAGACACATACTTTCTAACGATTATGAGATTATCTGTCTGTGCATCACGATTTGACTTTTGTTATTTGGGTTGGGCTGGTGTCGTCAAGTGTAAACATGTCGAAGCACACAACTACTCATAATAGCTCTTATGTCGGCGAATTCAGGTTTCAGTACATACCTCTCCTTATAGTATGTTACGTTTTTTCGAAACAAAACACAAGCGAACGCGTTTTCGTTTAAGGCCTCGCCACATTCAACGCGGTAGCGGCGCGGTCGCAGTTTGCGCGCGGCCCCGCGCTGATCTGAATGCACGGAACCACAGAATAAGTAATAGTACAAGTACAGAAGCTTCACTCTCTAACAAAAACGGCGTTTAGGCATCAAAAACATGCCTACTCTGCGCATCTCTGTCTATCGTATAACTTGTATTCATTCGCACGCGGCACGTGTAGCGCTAGGGCTGCCACGCCAACAATAAATTGATGAGGACGAAAAATGTTCTAGTTCACCAGATGTCGCTCGAGTGCAGTGAACCGATATTCATTAAATACCAGTGGCGGAGCATCCATACAACGCGATTTCCACCGGCTTTCCTAATTTTTGGCCAGCCCAGTTCTTTTACTATGGCTCATGAAGAATAAGATAGGTAAATTATTTCCGGTTTCTAAACGAACATTTTTGACGCGCCGCCACTGTTAAGTACTTCCCTGTGCGTTCTTCATAGATATGTATGTATGTATGCATGTCAGTGTCATCATTGATAACGCCACTCATAAAATTGATCTACTACTTGAACGGTAACTCTCTTTAACTCTTGAAATTTGAATTTTTAAGTATTTACTTAATAATTTCATAAGTAGGTAAGTTCATGAAGCATGTGTTTTTTTATAAGGATACTCTTTTAAGGCGCGTCCAGATTATGCGCGGCAAACACTCGAACATTGGCTCGCGCGGCGGCGCTCAAACGTGCCGCGCTCAAACGTGCCGCGGGGCAATCCGAGCGCTGTCGGTTTTTTAGCCCGCATCAAAGGGCTGCCGTGCGCGCAGTTTGGACGTATAGCACGCATTTGGCAGGACGCAGTTGGATCGCTTGCCGCGCCCGGCAGCCGCGGTCTACCTAAATTCCGTCGAAGATTTGCCGCGCGAGCCAATGTTCACGCGAACACTGGCTCGCGCGGCAGCCGCGCATAATCTGGACGAGGCTTTAGGGGTTCCGTATCTACTTTTATAGAAAATGTTTTGAGCAACATATATAGCTTTAAGCCTTTGGCTAAGCGCAGTCGGGTAAAAATAACAAACAACAACAACAATGTGTAGAAAATTATATTACTATAGTTTGGCTAACATTTCTTAAACATTCTTTTAAAAGTAAACCAAAAAAGTATTGAAAACCAAAAACATTATAACTATAGTTTGGCTAACATTTCTTTACCCAAGCTAAAATTATAAAATACGATTTTTACTTAAAATTGATCAGGGCTGGTTTCTAGTAGAATAGAATAGACTGTTGATTGTTGAATAATCATCTTAAAAAAAGTAGTATCCGATATAACATCAACACAGTGGCGCCAAACTTCAAAATTTGGAAACAGGACATAAGTATTAATCTGTGACGACCACAGACACAAAACATTGCCATACTTAATTTTAATTTGTTTGACAGTTCATTTGCTTAGAAGAGAAAACGTTGCCAGACTCTATATTCAAATGTATGTCATTACTGCAATGAAATGAAATGAAAAAACTGCTGTGCTTACTTTCTCCACAATCAAATTTAATAATCGCCCATGAGTTTTTAGTTCTGTCATTTTGAAAGTATAGAAGGAAATGCTTGGAACACAACTTTTGAGTTAGTAACATTGTTTGGGCTAGTTAGGAGGTTAACATATCAAAACTTCCCGCACCTACCCCCGCCGCTGGCGGGGAGAGGGGGCTTTAAAGGTCCCAATTTTCGGTATTTTGTAAGAAACTCGTAAACGGTGACCCGTAGCAAAAAACATCCTTTGGCACAATTAATCTACAAACAATTATCTACAAAAAAGGTTCAGTGCACTTTTTCGCTAGGATTAATATTTAATGAGATTTTAAAGGGGGAAAAGAAAATTTCATGATAATTTAAGTGGCTTCTCATTCCTTTATTTTTCCATATTTTGAAAACCACAAAAAATACAGTATTTATATACATAACGAGCTCTTCTCAACGATACCCCACTTGATGGGGTAGGCAACATTTTTTTTTCGCGCCCCACTAGCTGTATTTGTATAGCTTTTACCCCTTTTATTTGTACCCCTTTTAGAGCGTTAAATAACAGTACTATTTATTCATTAAAGATGTTGTACTTTAACATATTGATGTATATATTTTTTTCCATCTTTAAATTGGCGATTATTAAATTTGAGTGTGGAGAAAATTCTCATACGAACAAATAATTTTATTAAATATTCGGTAGGAAAGCAATCGCATGGTGGCTGGAATTTTATTGTTTTTAATAAATTAAATAGTGTGGTGCCTGGATGATTTATAATTATGTCATCGAAATTGTTTACAAAAGTGGTCTCCATTTGCTTGACATAATGTACAAAAGATTCCGGGGGCACCCTTAGACAACCGTAAAAAGAAGATTGCGTGTTAAATGCTTTGTAGTGGGTATACATCGTTGAGTCCTTTAACTCTTGGATGTTTTCTAAGCATGCATCGAATGCGGAACAATGATGTTTTTGAGCACATTTGTGTAACAGATATCCGGCAACGTATGTAATGGCATTTTCGGTGGGCAAATCGAATTTGTAGTCTACTTCCCCGTCTACAGCTATAAGGCTTGGAGTTTTTATTGTGTTTGAGGGATTCTGCTCTACTTCAGTTTTTTTCATAAATATGTTGTTAGCCTTTAGTAAAAGATCACATAGATCGTTCTCACAATTTGTAGACCCAGAATTCGTAAGCATATTACAAACAAACAATTTAGAGAAGGCTCTTGTGAACTGGATAGGGGTTGGTTCCCGGCAACAGCCACCTTGCTGTCGTACTGACCCAAAAAAATTTTCCAGTGGGTCTTGATTTAATCGTCTTGTAAAAATAAATTTTAACCCTTGCTCTTTTAGATCTTTAAACATCATTATGATAGCTTGTATTGTAATTTGAAAGTTTTTGAAAGTTTTGATCCTGTTAGTATTGTCACTGCCAGTTTTTTGGTTTGCCGCTGTAATTGTTCGAAACATTATCTGTGCAGCTTCTAATATCTTAATTTGTTCATCGTTGAGTGAGAATGCGTGTTGATATTTATTGCTACTCTTGATTTTACTTGAATTCAGAACATCAAATAAGTCGTTCATCGTTTTAACAAATTCTGCGGTTGGTCTAGCCTCTTCTGAAAGTAGTTTGGCGAAGATAAATGTATTCAGTGCTCCATACACGCTTTGGCTGAATATTTGTGAAGCGTATTTAACCCGCATCTTTTGAAAATTGTTGGGCTCAATATGGGCGTCCGTTATTTTTGGAATGAGACGTAAATTCTGTTCCTTTTGATGTAAGTACACGCTTTTTATGTATGCCCATGAAATTTTTTTTCCCGCTAAAAAGAAATCGTTTGTTAAGAGGTTATTTCTCACGCATTTAAGCATATGGGGGACGTCAAAAATGTAGTAAATTTTCTCACCATTAAAATCGAAGTAAGGTTTTTCTGGAGTCACTTGCTTAACTTCTTTTGCGTACTTATCGAAATTCGATCCCTGATCCGAAACTACTGCCATTACTTTAATGCCCATATTCAGTAGCTTAGATATTACTTCATTCATCCACTCATCTAACTCTTCGTAATGTTTAGTGCTAGCTAGTAAGGCGTACGCAATAGGCTGCTTCCAATTTATAGCAATACCCCGTAACATAATGACATACGCATTTGAAACTATATCCTTTGTCACTTTCCCATTGATGTTATGCAATCCAAAAATCTCATCGTTGTTCAATTCGTAAAATAGATTACGTTTCAGGACCATCTCATCGACACATATAGTACAGTACTTCGCTTTATCAGGCAAGGACTCTAACTTGGAAGCAACGGTATTTAAAATCCGATCACTTATTTCGGGTCGAATGTGCAATTTAAATCTGGATAGAGTACTTTCGCTTGGCAGTTTAAGAAATTGTTTCAAGCTTCGATAACTTTGAGGGCTCGAATAATGCAAATTCAGTGCAAAAAATTTGAATTCTGCGTCATAACGATTACCTCTGTGTCTGTTCCTCACACTGTTTTGCCACTCTATAAGCTTATAAAACCTTTTAGTTGTTTCATCATCATGGTCATCAGATGGAACCAGTGAAAGCGAATTTTTGGCTTCAATTTCTTGTTTTATTGCATTCAGCTCACATTGCAATCTCCTCGTTTTATTTTCAGACTCGCGCAATTGAGCATGGAGCTTTCTTTTTCTAGGCGTATGAGATGAAAGAGCAACTGAAGTTTGTGATTTTTTTTCTGTAACTGGATTGTAAGTTTGTGTATCAGTTGTGGTCTTAGACGCATCCTTAATTCTGTTCATAGACAATAGATTTACATATGAACCCATGGACTGTGCCATGGAATCGTTGGTTTGTGTCGAAACGTCAGTACATGCTGAAACCTTAATATTTTCTGGTTCGTTTTCATATTTTGATGTACTTGGCTTAGGCACGGTCAGAAATTTTGTTGGCACTGCATTTGGTAACAACTTACGCACGTGGACAGAAGACATCATTGACTTTTCGAAATGAATTGAGCATACTCGGTAACTTTTCGACTTTAAATTTGTGTTATTTAATAAATCAGGTCTTCCTATTCGTTTTAACCATTCATTTCGCCTGAAAGATAAAAAAAAACACAATAAGTACGAACTAATAAACGAATAATTAAATGTTTAAATGCGAGGTTCTAGTACTGTCATTATGAAAGTATAGAGGGAAATGCGTGGAACACAATTTTTGACTTGGTAGCTTTGTTTGAGCTAGTTAGGAGGCTAACATTTCTGTTCTATTAACTGTTTTATTTAAAGTGTACCGAAAATGAAAAAATAAAAATAAAAGTGTTATTGTAAGTTTCTCGTACAAAATTAAAAAATATATAAAATGAGATTTTTACTTAAAATTAATTAGGGCTGGTTTCTAGTAGAATAAAATAGACTATTGAATAATCATCTTTAATAAAGGAGTATACGATATAACATCAACACAGTGGCGCCAAACTTCAAAATTGGGAGACAGGACATAAGTGTCTAAGTATTAATCTGTGACGGCAACAGACACAAAACATTGCCATAACTAATTTTAATTTGTTTGACAGTTCATTTGCTTCGAAGAGAAAACGTAGCCAGACTCTATTACATATCATTACTTTTATTGTTATAGTTAACTGTGTTGCGAGACTTGCATCTTTTTACATGAACCTAATGTTTTTGATGGGATCTCGTCTCTTTTTGTAGGCAGTCTTTTTTTTCAGGCAAGACTTCTTATAACGAACATACAAACTGAAAAAGTAACTTTGTAATCGCATGTGATTTATATAGGATTACAAACTTACTTATTCAGTTCGTATATCTCTGACACGTGACTTAAATTGTAATATTTTATGATTTTCTAGCAATGAACAGGCCTTCTAGCAATAGCGTTATTTGTATAATAAGAACCAGAATATTTTTCTACCCACTATCATTTTTATAAATATTGTAAACAATGTATGCTTAAGATTTAGTTTTTAACTTGTAAACTTTCTTATGCAAGTGAACTGTGTTATTTCTTTATGAGAAGTCCTTGACTACCTAACCATATCGGAAATTTAAAAAAATTAAGTACCTACCTACCTAACCAGGTGGTTCGTATCGTCACTATGCATTTATATTATAAGATTTTAAACTAACATGAATACACATGGTAAATATCCCGTTTTCAATCGTAATTCTAATGCATTTATATTGTTAATTGTAGGTAAATTGTACCTTACAGCTTCATAACGATAATCTCAAACAGTCAGTACTACTATTTGTTCATTGAAACGAAAAAATTAACAACTTAAAATTAACATGTCAGACTATTACTTATTCTGTGATGTCAGTACTGTTTAGGTATACAACTAATTTAAAAAAAACTTACCGTTCATTAGTTGTCGGCAGCGTAAAAAACGATATATTATCGTCCCTCTTTACAACAAACATCCATACACAGCACAGTAGATGTGTACTGATTTTTTTTTTGTTGCCATTGCTCGGTCGTCGGCTGTGGCGGCACGAGTATTAAAATAATAACGCGTTCGCGCGGCCACGCGCGGCGGCGAGCGGCCCTCGACTGACAGGCCCTCTCAGAGGGCGTCAGGCGTGAGTCATTCAAGCGACGCGCCGCGCCCAGTGCAATAGGCTTGACGGAACGTTATGAGCTATGTCACACCGGCCAAGCGCGGGACCACGCGGCTACCGCGCGGATGCCGCTGCCGCGTTGAATGTGGCGAGGCCTTAAATCTCAATTCGTATGGGAAAAAATAGTTACAATCTAAGGCCACCAGAGGCGCTGCTCGCGTTGCCATATAAAATGAGACTAAACGCAAACGCGTTCGTTTGTGTTTCGTTTCGAAAATACTAGAGTTACAGTACATAATAATTCGATTAGAATTACGATTTGTAACGGGATATTTACATGTTTATTTGTATTTTTTATTTTTGTATTTTTTGTATTTCTATTTTTATAATAAAAATAACAATACATGTAAATACATGGTAAATATCCCGTTTCGAATCGTAATTCTAATGTAAATGACCATGTAAGCTAAATCTTATATAATAATTCGATATTTATTTTTGCACTTGACTGTGCTATGTTAAATTAATTAACAATAAGTGAGGCACTCCTAGTAGAAGTGTCGTTACTGGGCTTGTTACACAAATATGACAGTAGAAGATGAATAAACGCATTCCATTTTTGTCTCGAATGGCAAGGAAGGAAAACAGCATAATTTAGGCCAAACCATAAGCAATCTTTACATTCCCCGCTGACAAAGCAATGACTAAGACGCTAAAGTAGAACATTGGAACAAATTCTATGAAGCGTGTCGCGTGTCGGTGATAACTTTGTACAAGAATTCAACGTTATGTTATTGGTCACATCACGTATTATTTTGTATGCATCCGAAGTCATACAAAAATATCAAATTTCACTTGTTACTGAAACCAAATTTAGATATCATATTAGAACACACAAAAGAAAGATCACGAGCAATTAGCGTCATTGTTTTCGCACTCGGATAAGCGGAATTCAAACTCCGCTAAAATAAGCAAGTTTTAAAAAATCTAGGCTGACTTAAGGTTTTGAAACTAAACTAACGCTACACATTTATGAAAGCTAAACTAAATGTCTTCTTTTCATGAAATGTACCTACATCCATGTTCTCATATAAGTGACTTCAACTTTGAGTAATTATGTATACTACTAGAGCAGACATCATCTCAATTTCTTGTCCAACCTGTTTGAGTCAATGGGGGCTATCGTTTTTGTGCTCACCAGTTGGCGCCACTGTCGAGTAAGGTCCAGCTGTCAAAAATATGGACATGAGAACTTTTGATTATTATGGACATGAGAACGAAGTTTACATTTAAATCATATTCAATACCTTAAAACCGTACCGTAAAAATATCGAACATACCGCATTGTAGCGCGGTCCCGTCCGGAAAGAAAGGAGGAAATAAGTTTCCGAAAGACAAAACTGTCTCAAAGCCCTGACAGTCATTGACCCCTTAACTCATACTTGCCATAATCAAGCTCAGGTACTGCAAAATAGTCACTATATTGTTCCAATTAGATATTAAACGTACAAACGAGTGACATTTGACATTTCGGAGACCCCACGCTACACTAGCGCCTCTACCGGCGAATTCATACGCGAGAGCCCTCATTGACACGCTTACCCTTAGTCTATGCCAGACGGCAGTGACCGTTGGACGCAATAGGATAAAAGCGTACGTCTAAATATGCATGTGTTCTTAGGTACTGCACAAACCGTGCAAGCAAATCTAATAAAATTCAAGGAGTGACTTATCACCTGTAAGTTTACTGCTATTTCGTTAAATCACGCCGAATTTAAGTATTTTTGTATCGATTTTATTTCATACCCACGCGCTATGTTTGAGCAAAGTCATAGAGTAACAAAATGGATTTACGCAGATGTGACAATATCGACATGGAATGATAATAAGAGATAATGTAATTATTTTAGCTCCCCATCAGATATTTAATGAAATAAGTACTTATTTTTGCCCGATTACGAAAAAAAGGTTATTTTATTCATTTAGTTATTTATTAGTATTTCACCACGCTGACAAGTTTCCAGTTAGTCCACATTCCTGTTTTAAATACCTTTCTTAATGCATAGTTGAATAAACAACTATTACTCCCATTGTACACGGTGAATTACCATAAGGTAGGTAGAATAAACGGTATTGTCGCATCTGTTACGCGCTCACTTCTACAAGAAAACGGACACCCCCGCACTCACCGCGCATGCCCCTCCGTCATCATTTCTGACAACGTCTTGTTTTCGAGACGTCTGTTCTAGTATAACATAATACTACAATGGACTTCACTTGTCTTTTTTGAGAATAATAGTACATTATCGCCGTGGCCGGGAAGGAGTCAATTGCAGGCTGAGTATTTGTTTAAACGGACGAGCTTGCGAGTCCGTTTAATTATAATACGAAGCCTGCAATTGCCATCCCGGCCGAGGCTAATATAGTGCTTTTCTCAAAAATGGGGGAAATGAGGTGTAATTTGACTTAAGATTTCGGGTTAAAGATATTCATTACTCAAAAGAAATTTACATTTCACTTGATGAGATAAAGATTTGAGTAACGTAACCTTAAAACGTCAAACACTTCATGCTTTCCCGCCGTTTAGTTTTTTTAACAGAATCGCATGTATATTTTTCCATCGAAAAACGCAAACTATTTGAAACACATACAAAAACGTCGCGTTTACAAACAGAAAAATACGTTTTCAATTGGCTGAATACGACCTGTGCCGTCTTTAATATGCCAGTTTCCACTTTTTAAAAAGTTTGGAACTCGACAAATAAAGGAATTTATATGTAACATTCCAGGCGGCCTGCAATGTTTTTTATTTTTTAATTTTGATCTGACCTTAAACTATACACCTTACCGTCCAATATGTAGCGACTAATGTTCACTTTGCGGGCCATTTTTGAGAAAATATCTTTAAACTGAAACTGATGTTACATCAGTGTGACTCCACCCGATATTAGAAGGCGCGACAGCATCGCCTTCCAAATTATCGATATGCGATAACAAGTTCGGAGCGAGTGAATCGATGCCAAGACATGAGGACCCTCGTACGTCTTTTGTCTCGTTTGTATCAAATATGCTGCGATTCACTGGGTGCGCGATGACAGCGCCAACTAGCGATTACAATTAAGGCGGACTTTGAAATGTCAAATGGCTGGCAGTCAATACGAAGAGTAAGTAAACAAACAAATAATTTCAATGAAATGTCATAATTTACATATATTCTATTGGATCATGTACATCTATAGTGTCTATAATAACGATGACCTTTTTTTATTTCCCGTCTTAATGATCATTTATGACTAGTGTCGTTATGCAGACTTTTTGTGTATTTTCAGTTAAACATGTCCAAATTAATTATAAATACTGGATTCCGAGCAATCACACAACGACATCAATTTCCAACCGCAAGTTATTGGGTGCCATTGCAATCCATCAGCACTGAAATAAAACAACAAATAAATTATAGTAACTTAACTATTGCAACGTGCTAAGTTCCTACAACAACATACAAAATAAGATATTGTTGTTTTATATGTTAGCTTACTTACTTTTACATTTTTAAGAGCGATTATCCATTTCATTCGTTGTTCTTGTTTCCCACTTGCTTGTGGAAATTTATAGAATTGGTAATAAGTGATTTTGCCATTGTTCTTACAGTTAACTACGCAGCAGCTTTCGTGACGCGTCTTTATTTATTTTTACTTAAAATGCGCGGATACGTATATTTCGCTTAAAAAATCTGACAGGTCTGCCGAAAGTTCCTTTTTTGGCCACGTTGAGCGCTGCGATCGATTCCTAGTTCTCCCCCTACTTCGCACCCAGCGAATACGTGCATTTCATCACTATCGCATCACTACACCTGCCGTCTGTGTACCTAGAACCGTTTATAGAAAAGGCAGTTTCTCTAGCTACACCAAGACAAAGGCAACAGCGACTGCGTCTAGAAAATGTCATAGTTATTAATTACACTTGGGTATGTATATGGACTGTGTTAGCGAATATCGAGCTACTGCATTGCTGCTATATAAATAAATAATAATAAATATTAGAGGACAATCTTACACAAATCGAACTAGCCCCAAAGTAAGCTCAAGAAGGCTTGTGTTATGGGTACTAGACGACAATATATTTAATAGATATGAATACTTAAATACATAGAAAACATCCAAGACTCAGAAACAAATATTCATGCTCATCACACAAATATTTGCCCTGACCGGGATTCGAACCCAGGACCGTCAGCTTCACAGGCAGGTGCACTACCCACTAGGCTAAACCGGTCGTCATGTGATGGTCGTCGATATGGGTAAACAAATACTGAGTTTCTATTCGTATTTAATCATGACACTAGCTATTACAAGGACCTTCACACAGATAGACTGCCAAGGGCGATAGTTCCACGGACTTCCATATCGCGTGCATGCAAAACTAAATCATTTTAGTATGCAACCTAGCCTTACATAACGGTCATGAACTAAGGATCCACTGATAAACATGAAGTCAACCTTTTAAAAGGGAAAAACTTTGTTACAAGGGATACAAGCTAGATACGCTTAAGAAGTGGGAAGTAGCATTGCTATAGGCGATTTGCCACGATGTATTGACTTTTCTCACCACTTGTTTCTACTCTCAGTGCGACGTGCCCTTAGTTAATCTTTTGACGAGGGAAGCTACCTGTGACATGATAATACGTTAACAAATTAATTGAATGATAATTCTGTTGTATTGAAGCTTTTTCGTCAAAGGAACGAAAGTATTCTAATCGGCATCACGACTCACGTTCAACCAGTATTTACGCCACGCTTCCCGCATGGTTCGGGGCTTAGACTGATAATAAGTCGGTAACGATTATCCTACGCGCCATAACCCAACCGGTTACAAAAAAAACTTAACACCGAACGGAAAGGCAGACGTACATACTTATTCCGCTTTCACTTCATAATCGGAATCAGACAAGTGAGCCTTATCGTTAGGAAGTATCGACTGGAATAACGAGTTACCAACAATACTATTCTCGTTAAAATCGGAGTTATAGCATTCGATGTTGCATATCGGCTTATTGGAATTTACACATCTGGGATAAATAATCCGTAAATAGGTATGTAAAAACTCGCACATTGATATAGATTTTTTAAAAAGTTAGGTAAAACAATAAAAGCATGGTAACTTGATGTTGGTAACTTGGTAAGCTGTCAACAGTTACAAGTCTCAAATCAATTTAAATATAGGTATCATCGCAACAGGCAGGCAGCATGCTAGTTTGCCACCGTCATTGTATTGAAAAAAAAACGGTAGGTATTACTAACTCAAACCGTGTCGTGATAAAAGAATTTAAACCAGTTTAATTAACAAAAATACCTCGGTACATCGTTATCGTTACACAATAATGGATTCTCACGCATCGCATGCGCAGTTGAGTATTACGTGGTAGGTACTATATGGTTACAGAAAGGCATACGAGCCGTCGATACTATTTAGCTAAGACCTTTTGTTATTGGAGTTTAATACACGTCTCGATCGGAAGCAACGTCAATGCGCGAATGCAGTAACCTTGTGCTGGACCGTTTGAGATTAATGCTAGCAAATGATCATGATCTGACCCAGAGAGCGAGTATTCTATAAGGATGTAATGAGGGCTACCTCTTTTGTGCTCACCAGAATAAGGATTTGCCACAGTAAGGATTTGTCCAAACAAGGATTTGACAAGCGTCTGTGCTATCGTTGGCGCCACTGCGCTTTTGGTCCAGCTGTCAAAGTTTGTCATTGGTTATTTTATTTTGGGCTTGTAAACAAATTTTACGTCGAAATCGTATTATACCGAACATCCCGTATTGTAGCGAAGTCCATTTTGTTCGGAAAAAAGTAGAACATATAAGTTTACGAAGCTGGAGGTCCCGGGTTCGAATCCCGGTCAGGGCATGTATTTGTGTGATAAACACTAATATTTGTTCCTGAGTCTTGAATGTTTTCTATGTATTTAAGTATCTATTTATCTATATAAGTATGTATATCGTCACTTGGTACCCATAGTACAAGCTTTGCTTAGTTTGGGACTAGGTTGATCTGTGTAAGATTGTCCAAAAATATTTATTTATTTATTTTATTTACGAACGATAACTCATTGTCTCAAAGAACTGTGTTGACCCGTAACTCATATTTGCCATAATCAAACTCAGGTATTGTAAAATAGTCACCATATTATTTTAATTAGAAATCGCGTAGCCCACCTACAAACTATGAATTTTGACATTTCGGAGGACTGACATCACATTAGCGTTTCTAGTGGCGAATTCATACGCGGTAGCCCTCATTCGGCCGATCGCAGCCGCGCGATCGATTGCGTACGACTGATCAGCTGATTCGACAATAGTCAGTGTTGTATGAATATGTATGGCGCCGTCTGAAAAGTCTGTGACCGTCGTGTTGAGGCTACTTAGGGTGGGTTGCATCAAACCGTCTGTAATCGTAAGCGGTGTTCGTTAAAATCTGATTGTATGGAAAGTTTGATAAGTTTCTATGGGATGACAGCTGCCGGCGCCATATTAGACGATGACCGGCCTGTGATCGCATGTTGGTGCAACCGACCCTAAGGGATAGAGACTTGACAAACTTTCCATACAATCAGATTTTAACCAACACCGCTTTTGGTTTGGTGCAATCCACCCTTAGAAACTGAACGAGAGTACAGTGAAAATAAGTAAATGCATGAAGTTTTACACAGATGTTCCACAAAATTAAGAGTGGAATTTTTCCCGTAACGGAATCTATCAATATTGACTATTTTGAATGGAATTACACCTTAATGGATTCAATGTCATCTTATTGCTTTTAATAATGATTTGTACAGGAATTTATGTGCAAAACGTTTCGGTGAATCATTTATTATGTAACCCATACCTATGTTTGCAACTACAATGTATTTTCTCAACAGTATATCTTTACAGACTAGACGACGTCCAAATAATTGTTACTAAAATCAAATAGAGAGGAATATTTCTAGCGAGCGTTCGTCGTAAACCAGACATATGCTGAGAAATATTCTACTATCCTACATTGCCCCGTACAATCTAGTCCCATAAAACATCAGAGCATCTTAACTTATATAGTAGTCAAAGGTCGAAACATTATTACAAAAATACTCTCACAAAAATTAACAACCTTAACGTTAAAAATATATTTTATTTTATGTGCTCTTTTTAACCTTAGATATTGAGTACTAGCCAAAAAATACTGCCACCGTCGTTTACAACGGGTGACAATGCCGTGCAGCAAGCGAGGACGTTGGCAGTTGTTCTAGGGCTTTCGTATTGAGGTTATAAGGCGCATTGCCGCTTGACAATACTTTTTTCACACCTGCTATTCAGAAAAAGGTTTTTGTTGCCCTCGAATGGGGATCAAAGATGTACTTTTCTTCCCTCATTGAGGGCAACAATGACTCTTTTCCTCACAGAAGGTGTAAAAAGCAGTATGTGACACTCTGTAGTAAAATCATTTGTAAGATATTTCATGTTTTTAGCAGCGAGCCTCATAGACGGTGTGAAAAGCAATATGTGTCACACGGTAGCAAAATTATTTCCGTCTTAGGCTTAAACAATTGAATCCCTCGCTACGCTCAAGATTCTACTTTAGAATCCCTCGCTACGCTCAGGATTCCATTGTAGAATCTTTCGCTTCACTCAGGATTCAATATACCGCCCTCGCCGTAAATATATCATTTTGCTCCCTTGAGACACAATCTACTATTTCACATCAAAGAGGTATTAACAGCAATAGTAAAATGTTTATGGATCAGTTACCCGAGTATGACGAGCTCGCCATATTTGACGAGAGGCTTGGGCTTCTGTTCAGAACCGCTCTCGCCGGCTTCCTCCAAAATAGGTGATTCCGCACTGTCCGCAGCACTGGAACAATACATACAAACATCATTATAGTTACAATTATATTAGCCGCACGAGCTCTAGGCGAGGGTGACAAGTATGGGATCAGAGGGTTTTAACACTGTCCGGGTTTGTACAGATAGTGTATATGTGGAATATGAAATATATATCAAAATTGAAAGAAATTACTAACAACAATACTAGAGATTTTGTCGTATGTATGCTGTGTATTGGAATTATTTATAATTCTTCTTTTTCATGTCCATAATTTTCCGATAGCCGTCATTTCACAGTTTTGTAGTGTTATATAGAAAAAGTTTTAATAAGAGTATCACTTCCTATGTGATAATCCACATCGAAAGGGACCTTATGGCGGCAGGCGTGTACGTTACACCTATTCACTATTGTATTGGAACAGCGGCAATAAAGGCGTAAGTGCCGGCCGCCATAAGGTCCCTTTCGATGTGGATTATCACCTATAGCTATTGGTAAATATCGACAGCTAATATTCATAAATCAAGTTTGGTTTTGATGTCTCGCCAATTTGTATGAGTAAATAGTTACCACTGTGTTACCAACTTTTTACATATATAAGTATTTTTACCTATAAATTTCTTTTATTAGGTAGAGGTACTATTTCGAAATACTATTTTTGTACCTACACTAATTCAATATATATCAAGATTTTGAGAAAACTGGTCACAAAAAAGTAGAAAGACTGTAATGTTTGTAGTTTATTAAAACAGAATTCTAGTAGATTCCTAATAAAACACAATACCCGCCCACTTCTAGAAAAATAGCCAAGTTACGGTTTATATTAATAACAATAGGTACAGTACATGACGCGCCACGGCACCACCCACGGAATCCCATTCTTCTCTGAACAGAAGATTAAATTTAATGAACGCAGTAAGTGTTGGCGGTTGTAGACGAGAAACGGAGACAGCTGCGGGTCAAGATTACAAAGTAAATTACTACTTTACTAGCGAGAACCGGTCCCCGGTGCACGGACTTACGCAACTCATAAACGAAATAAATAGCTAATAAAAGGACCCGATAACAAAGTTATGTTCTAATATAAGTCAGTTATTACAACATCAAACCACCAGCTGTCACTGAAAGTGGGTTAGGTAAACATTGTGCGATGGGTGAATCTCTCTGGGTTGTCTCTTGCGCTCCAACGCTTCGAGTGCTTTATCGATCGACGATAAGCTATCGGAGTCTGCATGGTTTGATGGCTAGGCAAAATGGGCCATTGTATCCAACTACGCCTACTTGCTTTGTGCTGCACACTTGGAACAAACCGGTCAAGTGCATTTACATGCACACACCTAATAGGGATGTTGACTCAAAATTTGACTACTCCATATCATTACTTCAATAGAAACGGCAAAAAAAAATGCCAAATGGTGAAAATCCTATTCAAATATCTCAAAAAATAACGAAACTACAACCGTTTTAATGTTGCTGGTTAGAGAGAGAAAGCGCGACAGATCAGTGACATCATTGACCACGAGCGCCATAGTAAATGACGACCGTTCCAATACAAAGGTGCGTTTTGCGGAAAAGGGACAGAGTATACCCCCTCTTAAAACTTTGAAGACTTATAATTATGTAAATATTTATTCTTTTGAGTTACTTTTTTCGCCATTTGATTAAGAATTTGATCCTCTTTCGAGAAAATTCGAACTTATTGATTTTCTTATTTGCTGTCAACATCCCTATTGTGGACATTAGTTTACACTAAAGTCCACAATTAGGTGAAGTAAACTGATAGATAAGATGTGGCAGGAGTAGAAAAAAAAAATAGTGACGGTATAACGCCTATAATCCGCTTATAACGACTCCGCATATAACATTTTACCGAAATCACCACAAATTAGATTTCATACCAAACATTTTCAAAGTAAATCAGTCCGTTTTGTGCGACGCCCTGTTAGTGCGACGTAATATCACCGATTCCTTGACCGTCGCTTTATCCGGTTTCCACGGCATATCGATAAGCATAAAATTGTACTAGCAAACTTATTCTATGTTATAATCAACAGGCAACCTAGGCCACGCCATGTCATAAAGTCGCCTCTAGAATAAATGAGGTCTTGAAAAAATTCAATCTCGTTGATGCATTTTTAGAAACCGTATGCAAACAACCGAGTTGCACAAAACTCACTTTGAATTGAAGACGGTTGTATTTAGATTAACTTTGTTCTTAAGACAATCCAACAAAATTATAGTCGAGCATATCTAATGTTCTTTGGATTAGTGAAAAGAAAGTAAAACATCAGAAGATCAGAAGTGGGACGGGCACGGACGCATCTCGGCTATCATTATGGGTGCGGGGTCAAAGCCCGGAGCGCCGTCCTCGAGGCCCTACCGAGGGACAACCGCACTTTAATCTACTATTATTTATTAAGGACGTAGTGGGCACGCTTCGTTGTAATGTATTTAGATCCTGTTTTTATTACCATACAGCATCGGTATATATCAGCATTTCTACTAACCAAGTGTCATTTCGAAACTTTAATAGTCAGAGCGTCAGAGCCCTTAAACCCTGCATTCAGAAGTAATATTTTTTTCTTTGACATGTAAGTACCTACTAAATAAATTATTAAATAAATGAGATAAAAGAAACTGTTAAAGTATACTACTATTACTAAATTAGGGCCAAAGAGACCAGACTATACATTATATATGACATAGAAAAAAAAATAACAAAAAAATACTAATAATGATGTCTCAGATAACTGATATATACTCGTTTTTTTGGTTTTGATTTAGAATTCGCTCCGCAGAAACATAGTTTCAATACATACTACGTTTTTGTTTCGTTCAAAAATGTTGGCAACCCGCTAAAAAAAACAAAGCAGCAACTTTAACAAACACGGAAATATAGGTACCTACCCGCCTTGCGGAACACTCTTATAAATCGTGCTCTTACCGCACATTCTATCACTTCATTCAATCAACTAATCATAATTGCTTGTTCTTTCTCTTCACTAGTAATCTTCTACATCGGCAAATAGCTCATAAATTTGCTACCGTTTTAATGCGCTAACTAAGATTAGTATCATTTGCATGACTAGACATTTCCTCTTTTGTCTACTTCCTGTCTCGACTGTTTTTTTTATTTTAGTATCCGCGGAAAACGCGTGACGATGTTGTTCTCAGAATGATTACTACGCGATACTACGTGTGAATCAGCATGTTGTGACCGTACTCGCTAGCGACTGCGTAAACGATTTAGTATGCCGATTCTTAGTTCTATTGCGTAACCGCCAGAAGCGCTGTACTTTTGCCCATACAAATTTTTACGTAGTCGCTAGAGAGTACGGTCATGTAAACTCATGGTAAAGGCACTGGTCGTTGCGGGGCTAGCTCAGTCAATAAGGGGGCTGACCTTAACGATTATTGCCCTGGCGATAAGTTTTATTAATGATTTAAAATATATTCATGAGGGTTATGTGTACGTTCCGTCGACGATTCAGGGGACCATAGGGCTGACGCTTACCTCTCTCAACCAGGGATCGGATACCGGTATTTTCTCCATAGAAAAATACCGGTATTATTACGGTAACCGGTTCATTATTTCGTTTTTAATGGGACAATCTAATAATACGACGTTGTTACCTAAATACATACCGGTATCGGTCCCTGCTCTCAACGTATTTATTTAGTAGTAGGTACAGAGGCGTAACGCCGCCAGCGTTATGGGCACCATGCCACAGACGGAACTGCTGGACGGTGTCTTTTCTTATGACTGGGACATTTCACCTTTTGAGAAAACATACCCTCTTTTCCAAATAAAGGTTAATTTTGCCTTATCTTATGATCTTGTAAAAATGTATATGAACGTACAGCTCTCCTATTCCCAAAGATCTCGCAGTCTAATTATTGCAAGTTACCAAGCAGGGCCTGCAATCAAGCACTATTAATATGTGTGTGAGTGCGTATTATTTTATTGTACATTGCCTAGAATTATGTGACGGTGTGACATATTTTGTGAAAAAAACCTTAATATCTACAGTAAGAGGACAAAATCATAAAATATATACAGGGCGTCCCACGGCTATACCACATGGAGGGAAAGTACCTTAAATATTGTAGATGGAACATTTTACTGAATGAAGACATTATTTGAATTTAAAAAACAATTTAATCTGAATTCACAGATATTTAAATAATTTTGTGGTTGAACCGGCAATCGAACCCTTTACACGTGTTCAATTGATTAATTTTGTATTGAAAATGTTAAAATTCATGGTCTTCCTTTTATTTC
The DNA here is from genome assembly GCA_963556455.1 of Epiblema foenella. NCBI lineage: Eukaryota > Metazoa > Arthropoda > Insecta > Lepidoptera > Tortricidae > Epiblema > Epiblema foenella. The sequence continues at coordinate 3,850,685 of OY747112.1, forward strand.
TGATGAAGCCTTTCGATTGGTATGATAAAGCTACAGGTTAATTATTTTTCTTGTGTAACGGGTTCGATTCCCGGTTCACGGTTTAATTATTATTTAAATATCTGTGAATGCAGTTTAAATTGTTTTTAAAATTAAAATAATGTCTTCTTTCAGTAAAATGTTCCATCTACAATATTCAAGGTACTTTCCCACCATGTGACATAGCCGTGGGACACCCTGTATACGTTCCTCTAATGACAAAATGTTGACTGTACCATTCGTCATGAACACGTGGCGATACCAACCTACACATGGCATCCGGTGAAGGTAGGAAGGACGGAAGTGTTCGGGGAATCGCCTACATGATGTGAATTCCACAGTTATGACGAACCGGTAAAGGCATTTTAAGCGCCCTGATGCAAAGTTGACCAGAAAATCATGTATTAATTTAACCCACGACGTAAACGAGAGGTGTTAAAATTTAACATGTGTATCATCTGTGTGTCTGTCTATAGCGTCGTAGCTCCTGAACGGATGCTACCCTGCGCGCGCGGTTTTCTTACATCGAAAGTGTTGAGTCTTGTCGAGATGGTTGTTAGCTATGTTAGTCGTGTCTAAAAATATACTAACATCAACATACCTGAAAATCATCGACTGTACATATAGCGAAGCATAATAAAGGCAATAGACATGAACCTGAATTTCCATCGAGTTGAATTTTCTTGTCATTGACGCATAGGGCACCCGAGACAGAGAACGCATGAAAAAGTTATCTATGTAATTCTTTCTACGGCATTACTACGAAGATGTTTGATGGCTCGCCTCACAAATGAAGAGAGGTAGGTAAAAAACGACCAGTAACCATTAGTAGATCTTATCCCATATCGATAAGGTATACAATTGAAACAACGTCATAGAGCGCCCAGAATGCTCGCGATTCACATCATTTGTCGTTAGTTCAAAATTGATGTGGTAAACTCCGTAATGTTTATGCAAACAATGGTTTCAAGTACATTCGTTATACAATATCCAGTCCCTTGTTCTATACCTGCTTTCACCGTTCGCACGGTCACGATCTCCAGTCCGGACACTTTCTACCTTCGCTGGCCTCGCCTTGTGACAAGCCTTCGAGCTGATAGACTAGCCGGCGTCTCGTGGCTTCATTCGCCTATTTTTTTTTGAACCTGACTAGCTTTATAGGCCGGGCCCAATAAAGCGATAAGAGTGCGCGGTTGGAGAGTAGTCTGGAGAAAATCCAGGGGAAAACCTCCTACACGAGCACGCGTGTGGTTTGGAACACTGGAATACAGAATACTCTAAGAGTTTGCGCTCCAGTGAGATTGGTTGAGCGGTTTCAACCGAATCTGAGGTGTGAGTGGAATCGAGCTACTGGGAGTTTTGTCGCTGGTTCACTAAACCTAGCCTAGCTGAGAAGAGTCCAGCAAGAAACTCAGCTAGGCCCGACCTGGGTCGAACTGACTCTACCCGGTATGCGGCGGTACCGGGACGAATAGGGACTATATGTGTGTGTTGTCGCGATCGCGCGGTGTCGCCTATACTTGCCAACATGTTACTACAAGGTTTACTTCGGGAGTTTGTAGTATAATAGTGGCAATCAAGCTTACGACCTGCACGTTGGTAAGCAGACACCGTCGTAGCTTAGGGACGCTTGCGATTTGAGAGGGGTTCTTCAGATTGCCCGCCGGTAGAACGAAGAACTTGAATAAGTTGTCGTCAAACTTGTCTTTTCTTTATGTCTTTCTTGCAACAAATAGGAACTGTTGTACGCTTCGTGGTTCATTAGCGGTCGTAATACATTTAATTTTAACCTTGCAGTAAATACCGATTATTATCTATTCGAAATAACCCGAAATGACGGAAACAACCGCGTTAAGAATACAAAAAATTAGAACAACGAAGGCCATTTTCTTTGAAACACTGTTAAACAAGCGACGAGAAATTGAGACAAAAGAGAATCGTTAAAATTAAATTAACGCACTCAACGATGATGGCCGCTAATGGAACAAAAAGGAAAAAATGAATATTATAGTGTTTGCATTCCTCACAACAGCAATACAACGTAAAATGTTAAAATGCACATCGAAATCACAAAGGAAGACAATTGTACTGCGAACGTTTACGGTGTACGTCTTTTTTTTTAATTTAGGGTTGGCCCGACACCACCATTATAAATCGGTAGTCGTCTAAGTAAATCGATATGATTTTTTTATTTTAGGTCGCAACAAAGCATTATTATGATGTTAGGTGCGACCTACTCGATCGATGTATAAAATGCATTTAATACCTTGCGGGAAAACCATATATTCTAGCTTTATTTAAATCTCAAATAAAATTCATTAAACGTCACAATTCGATACCTAACGTCTAGGTGCCATCGCTTGCTTTGACAATCGATTTGGGTTAGTTACATCTCTACAAACGTCAATCATAATGTGTCAAATAATGCAAATAGGAATGCAAATACTATAGAGTTGTCGGATTCTAGAACCGAGCAAATTACGACAACCCAAGCCGTACTCACGTTTACCGACCGACACCCGCTTAGGAGAAACAGTATTAAGCCTGATCTCAGAAAAAAGTACCTAATTAGTAGGGATGCACCGAATATTCGGTTATTATTCGGTACCGTAAGCTGGGGTGAGTTTAGGAAAAACCGGGGCCACTTTGATAGATTAGGGACACTAATATAATCGTCACTAAGTATTTCTAACTTGATTAAGTTCAGTAAATAGTTAGAAAATAAACCAAGGGATAACCCCGACCCAGGTTAACCAAATAAAAACTAGAAATACGGCTTAAAAACTTGATTTTAAAAGTCGCCCCCGAATTTGAAAGTACCCCGGTTTACGGTATTCGGCATGTTTTTGAATATAAGATTTCAAGCTTACATGGTCATTTACTTACATTAGAATTACGATCCTATACATGGTAAATATCCCGTTTCAAATCGTAATTCTAATGTTTTTGACTCTAACTTTACTGATGTTGTAATATTTGTAATAGATAACTTTGCAAGTTTATCTTCACTACTGTATGACATTAATTTTGTTATAATTGTAAACTCGAAATTATTATTCCTTCTTGAACTGTAAATTAATATTTTGATATGAAAAATGTATTACTTATTATAGTCAGACTTTCTTAAATTGTAAATTAATATTTTAACATGTAAAAGTGCCCTTGTGGCCTATTTGCAGAATAAATGTTTGTATTTGTATTTGTATTTGAATGTTCGGAATTCGGCCGAATTATTCGGTTCAGCTGCCGAATATTTACCGAACAAATTTGAGAGGGTTTTGTTACAAGTTACAAGAGTATATTATAGTTACTCCTTCGTGAAATTAATACTTGACCCATTACTAACAGTGATTTAACTTATTTGTTGTCAATATTTATTTCGCTTTTATAATGAACAAAAAAAAATACCATTCAATTAGTCTGTTTTACAACAATAGATGAAGCAATTACGTTGAACCGAATAATTCGGCCGAATATTCGGTTCAGCAACAGTTGGACCTAATATTCGGCCGAATGTTCGTATTCGGTCAAACCCATATTCGGCGCATCTCTACTAATTAACCTGTGTATATAATACAGCTCAGCAGTGCGGTGAGTGGTGTAGTGTTGTGGTCCAGATGGTTACTTGTCAGAGCTCCCGAAATTAGCAGTTTTGAAACTGTTGAAAGTACGGGACCTGAGCCCCTGTACCCCGAACTTCGTAACGTGCCGTTCCTTTCACTCTCGCTTTAGACATTATATGAATGAAAGGGACGGCGCGATACGGAGTTCGAATTTCGGAGTTAGCCCTCTGCATTTATTTATTTATTTGGAGAGACAAACAGAGATAGATGTACAAATTGAAGTAACTTATTTTAGGTTAATGTTATACATTCATCTAGCTCCTCAACAGCTCTCACCAAGACATAAAATTTATATTATTTACGCACTACCCTATAGAAGATATTACATCCGAAAAAGTTGCAGAGAAATGTTACAAAACTTACAAAAGAACACATACGCGTAACGAGCGGGAAATTGAATATTACCAAGTACTTTAGCCTAATTACCAAATAATAATACCATTCTTCCTCAGGAATAACATTTAAGATTTGTTTTTTAAATTGCATTGGTCAATACAAAGAATCCTTTAATCAACAAAGCGCGATCCAAAGCGCGCTTGCAATTATTCTGAAGTCAAGAGTACTTGAAACCACGGTGTCTGCTTACAAGAACTATGACCGATCTGACTTCGTGATAAAAAACAGATTTTGGCATAATTGACAATGGCTGGAAGCTAATTGCATACTACGGTTCAGTTGCGCAGACGCGACGGTGGCACGCTTGATGCTCCAACGGTCATTTATTTTTTACTCAAGCCGAGAGGCGGAAATCGACTTTGAATCGACTATGGATCCGGGTAGAGTTCAACGGTTTCAATACTTCTCAGAACGACAGCTAATTCAAGTTCCAATGAAGTGTTCACACTCACCCTGTGCTATGTTTGAATATGGATAGGGATCCTATTTATGAAGAATTATGACTTTAGCACACGCGTTACCTTCAAAATTTAGGCGAAGACCACACACGAAATGATTATACTTACCTGCCTGGGCGTGTACTCCAAACGTATCGTGTTGTCCCTTTCACTCTCGTGTTATAAACTATATGAGTGAAAGGGACGGCACGATACAAAGTTCGGATTTCGAATTTTGGAGTAGCCGCTCTGTTCCAATAAGTACGTAGTTTCTTCATGTCACGAACCTTAGATTGAAAACTGGAGCTGAGAACAGTTTTTTGTAGAGATCTTTAATGAACGGCTGTCTGTGATGAGACAGATCGCCCGAGGCGATGTTAAGGAATTTCCGAATACCATTCGTCATTATGATGCAATTTTACAATAAATTATATGTTTTTTGATTGGTCGAATAGTTTGTAGCGTCTGTTCAAAGGTGACAAGTCGGTTGTAAAAATGGAAATATCAAAGGGAAATATATTAATGCTACAATTTTCTACAACTTTCAAAGGGGATTAACTCGACTTCCGTGCTTTGAGGAGATCACTTCTGTGTTTAGTGATGCAGCACAATGTTTTAAGACTGTACAACGCTGGTATTTAGAATTTCAACGTGGGCACTCTCTCTAGCCTCAGTGACAAGTCTCGTGAAGGTCGTCCAAAAACCGCCACGACGCAAGAGAATGTCGACGCCGTTCGGCAGCTAATCGTCGAAGATTGTCATGTGACATACCGTGAAATAGAGGCATCCGTGGGCATTTCAGGGACTACTATCCAAAAAATCCAGCACGAAGAACTCGCCGTGAAAAAGTTGATCTCTCGTTGGATACCACATTTGCTTAACAACGACCAAAAAACAGCCTACTGTGTTAGATGGTGTCGCAAAACTCTGTAGCGATTCAACCGACTCTCCAGTCAAAACACGTTTATGATATGGTTAGTGGTGACGAGTCTTGGATACATGCTTATGACCCAGATTCCAAGCAGCAGTCAACTGTCTGGGTCTTCCAAGATGAGCCAAAACCGACCAGTCATACGCTCGCGGAGCACTTAAAAAAAAATGGTTGCCTCATTTGTGGCAAAGGGTGGTTACGTCGCCACTATTGTAGTAGAAGATCGCAAGACGGTTATCGCTGATTGGCATACCACTGTTTGTTTGCCACAAGTCATCACAGATTTGAAATAACAATTCAAGACGTCGTATGATACTGCACCATGACAATGCAAGCTCGCACACCCAAACAAAGACGTTTTTGAGCAGCCAAAATGTCGAAATTTTAGATCACTCGCCTTACAGCCCTGACTTGAGCCCGTTCCCCAAAATTAAGCAGTCTTCGTGGTAATAATCTCATAATTGTCTATACTTATTTCAAACGACACAACATAAAAGGCAGCCCTTGTATAACTAGCCTAGACTATTGTGAACCTATCGTGCGGGGCGACAGATATTTTGGTAATTCATTCCGGTTTCTGAAATAATAGCATAAACACAAATCTTTAAAGGTCCATTTAAAAAAAAACATAACGTATAAACCAGTATTTAATATCTACGTTTCCAAAAATCATTCAAAAATTCTGCTACACAATTCTCTTAAGTCTGGAAGCATTTTAATAATCTGAACAAAGATGCGATGGTAAGCTGATATTATTGAGAGATCATGCTACTCGATTAATTTTAACAGCAATGTTATATTTAGTGCGGAAGTGCCACTTAAAGTTCCTCCGTACGTACGTGTGAACAAAACAATCCACACATAACAACGTATTGAGTAATCGACAAAATGAATACAAACTCATAGTATAAAGGCTGAAGGCGCAGTATTTATACATTGTTATGCGTATCACGGTGTGCCGAATTGATTCTTCCGTCGTAAAAAACTAAAAATGTCGCCGCAAACGGCGGTGAAGTTGAAGGAATAATTTATTGCACTGGGAACTTCCTGCTACCTAATAAGTACCAAAATTTCTGACATCCAAAGTGTCTTAATGACATACGAGTGCAATACATTTTGAGCTTTCTTTGAACAAGAATATTGAGTGACAGGCTGATTTTGGCAGCGGGCAAACGGGGCCTTGCTAGGCTGGTAATCACAACTTAACAATCGCCTCAGGCGAGCCACTATAAGCCTGATCTCCGATTACCCGTACATGTTACGAATTACAGCTCAAGCTATACTAGGCACAAGTGAAGAGGAGAGACAAGCCAGGTTGTGAATATCTGAGGTCAATGAACCCAAAACAGTGCAACATGTTCGCACTCGCATGCGCCCGCGTTGGTGACCTTCCAACTACCCCACCAAATCAAGATGGCCCACTCGAAGGACATGACGTATGGGGTTAGTGACTTTATGATCGGGTAGGATTCTTCGACGCGGCGCGTGCCCAAAAGTAATGCAATCGTTACAGTGAATGCGTCTCAAAGCATTCAATTTAATGGTTATGCGGTTTTATAGTGCCACAGTGATTGAGATATAAGTATATAAAAAATAAAAATAAAGTTACACAAAATAAAAACAACAAATAAAAAGAAACAGAAATTAATAAGAGGTAGGTACATTATTGTCGAAGCCCGGACTGAGGCAACTGCAGGCACCAGTTCATATATCAAATACCTAAGAATATTATCGACAAACTCTACATCATATGGGCCAAACCCAAATCGATTTATCAATACACGTTTTGTACTCGTGTGTTCGGCTGTAGGTAGTATAATTTGCCTCCTAGATCAGTAACAACTATTCGTAATCAAAGATCAGGCACTGGTACTGGTTGGCCTGTAGCGATACGGTCCGTAAGCTTTCTAATAACAACACAGAGAATAAATAAATAAAACAACCCAGACAACCCAGCAACAATTCCGTTTAAAAACGGGAATACGAGACATGAAAGCAAAATCAGGTAAAGGAACCCTCCCAAGGAAGTGGACCCTTTTAAATCCCTGCGGCTCCAATAATTACGGATTTTTTATCACGCACCGCATCTGCCGGCCAGGCACGAGGCGACGACTTAAAACTCCAGTTCAAATTAGTCCTACGGACCTCTCGAAGTCGTCCCGTTTCTCTCGTTTTTTAAAAATCAGACAAGGATGAATTATTGGGAGGAAACGTCGCTGGCAGTCGGTTGGAACTTCAAACCTACGGCGAACCGCAAACGAAGTTTCCCCTCTCTGTCGCACTTACGTACGAACGTGCAAGTGCGACAGAGGGAAAACTTCGTTGGCTGTTTGCGGTAGGCTTTCTGTTTTGGAAGAAACATCTGCCATGCAGGTGTGCTAACAGGCAGGTGGAAGCCAGATCGACGATTGCAAGAAGTGCAGTAACGTAATTGATTAGTAAGGAATTCACAGCCTTTTGCGATGATATAATCGATAAAGAAACACATTTCTTCAGTGCAAATTGTATACAATAACAGGTTAAAACAATAGTACATGTCACACCCTTAATAATGTTATGACGAGCTGGCCATTCCTATGGCTATGACATAGTAAACGAACAATATTTTCACGATATGCAGGCAAGCAAATGGTTTCGAAACTTTCGATTCAAAATTAGTTTATCACAGGGAGGGCTTTGTCGTAATTTAGTCTACTAAAATGCACACTTATTTATGTTGTGAATCATGTGTTGGCGCTGTCAGCATATAGCTCATAAAACAAAAGCCAACCTTTGCCTTTACCGTGAGTTTACATGACCGTACTCGCTAGCGACTGCGTAAAAATTTGTATGGGCAAAAGTACAGCGCCCCTGCTCGTTACGCAATAGAACTAACGCTTTACGCAGTCGCTAGCGAGTACGGTCATGCAAACTCAGGTACGTGGCACTGTTCTTAAAATAGCTCAAAATGTAAACCAAGTAGGTGTACACTAGGTTGTCCACTTCGCGACTTGAGTACGTGTCAATAATAGGTACCTACTCTGTTGGACGTCAATGACAGACAGTTAAGAGGTCCTTGCCACTCCTCCCTAATTGGTCCAATCCAAACAAAGGCCCCTTCACACCTCCGGGAATCCACTTGATTGAAAGCAGATTCCAATATTATTTACTTTGGAAATTACAAACACATCTCGGTATATACAATAGTCGTCTAGAGGAGGCTAGTTAAGTTTGGGAGGATCCCTAATTTATTTTTATCATTCAATGACCAAATGATAAGAGCTCGAGATGAACCGAAGATAACCAAATGATAAGTAGACTACCCATATACAGACTTCCCTTTCTTACTATCTACTCTATTTCTGTATCTCCAGTCTTTCTAAGTATACCAAGAATTTTTTTCATAAAATAGCCAACCTTTACCATTCTTTTCGTATAACTTTGATACTAAGCAATATCGTATTTTTTAACGAATCACATACCTACCCTCTTAGTAACTACAAGAAAGGGTGCAAAACACACGTCATAATCATAAGATCATACATAACAGTCGACGCTTTCAAACGCCTCGCCGTATTTAGAGCACTCAAGTTTTATTTTTAACGTAACCTTTCCAGTGCAGTGTCGTTTTCACGTGAAGCCCTCTTTTAACCCTCTTATTAAACTTTAATGGCGGGCCTTGTTCGAACTGAACACGGCTTCCTTTTGACATTTTGGTGTCGATGGGTGGGTGTAGAAAAGAAAATACCTGTGAAAGCAGGCCGCGTATACATTTGAAGATTTTTTGAGGAATTTCTCTCTCTCGAATGCTTGACTGTGTAATGACTGTAATGAGCTCTCTGCAAGTTAGCCCGAGGGACTTCAGTAAGTTTTTCAAGAAAGGAATTTATAAATTTAAAGGGTCAACAACGCATATCTGCCACCCATAGAGTTGCAAGCGTCCATAGGTTACGGTGATCACTTACCATGAGTCGGGCCGTACTGTTTCTGTGACGTCTGACGAAAAATATCGGAAGTCCCACTGATTGCGATAATTAATTAGTAATATATCTTTCACGCTAGCAAATGCATGCACTACTTTACCTAATTTTTTTTCACTTGCAAACTATAAAAGAAAAATGCGTAGCGGTTTTTATAAGCCCAAATATTTCATTCGGCAATAAGCCGCGCGCTTTTATTCTCAACACGAATCGAAACCCAATATGTTTTGATTTCGTTCGGAGAGCCCATCACTCAATCATGCTTCCGAGTATTACCAACAATGATCGATGGTAAGGAATTTGTGCAGATCACTGCACTATTTTATTTCTAACAATAAGTAGGTAGAGATACCTGCTGACGCTGTAGGTCAGCGATCCTCAAACATTGTTGGCGATAGGTCTTTTTTGTACTCTAACACGCGTGAGTTTGCAATTATTAACCATACATTCCATTTCTACGGAAGCTCTACGGAATATTTAGTACATTTTAATTGATTTTTGGAACACTAGATCACTTATGAATAGTCTATCTGATTACTTTGTAAGCAAAATAAGAAAGCTGTCCTTTTTGCAAAAAAACATCACTGTCGTTGATATTTACGAAATCTGCAGCATGAAAGTTTATTTTTACGATGATATTTAGGATTTTATGACAGTTACCAGTAGGGTGACCAGATGTCCCGTATTTTACGGTTTGTCCCGTATTTCCCGTATTGGTTTCGTCAAATTATGATGAAACCAATACGGGACTGTATATTGTCCCGTAATTTTATGATTCAATGGCATTTAATGATAAAAATACCTAAGTATTCGAACAATATGACGACCGGTTTAGCCTAGTGGGTAGTGCACCTGCCTGTGAAGCTGACGGTCCTGGGTTCGAATCCCGGTCAGGGCAAATATTTGTGTGATGAGCATGAATATTTGTTTCTGAGTCTTGGATGTTTTCTATGTATTAAAGTATTTATATCTACTAAATATATCGTCGTCTAGTACCCATAACACAAGCCTTCTTGAGCTTACTGTGGGGCTAGTTCGATTTGTGTAAGATTGTCCTCTAATATTTATTTATTTATTATTATTATTTAAAAAAAATATATTTATTTTCCCCCCCCGGGGGGGAACACAGTGCGATCCGCGCGAACGCATATTCGATCGAATGACGTGTGTGAGACGAGAGTGAGCGAGTGTGATAGTGATAGCGTATAAGCGAAGAGAGGGGGAGACGGCAGGGGCGCGTGCCGCGGGTGCAGTCGGCGAGTTTTCTTTAAGATAATATAAAAATTAATTTGTTGTTAATATTTAATAATGTTTTTTAGTTTTTAATTAAGAAATCAAAGGAATTGTATAGGTTATTTAAATGATTATGCCTAATTTTAGTAGAATGTTGATTTTTAAAACGGCCTGTCCCGTATTTTAACCTCGAATCCCGTATTTTCAATGCAGTTGTCCGGTAAAATCTGAAATCAGATTTGGTCACCCTAGTTACCAGGCATTTTTTAATATTTTGTTTCTTTTTCAGTCCACAGTAATTTTTGTGTAGTGTATTTCTACATTCATACAGGCCTGGAAGCTTAAACTTCAGTATTTTCGTCAGATCTCTGAATGGACCTTGCCTTAAAGAGCTCATATGAGTTAAAAAACGCTCATCTATTTAGGGCATTTTCTGTTTGGATTTACACGTGTCTTGACATTTTCTGAGTGTTACTATCTAGAACAGGACTATTGCGACCTAGTGTCATAAATTTTGAATGTTAAATAAATGAAATAAATGAACTTTATTCTGCAAGTAGGCCGCAAAGGCACTTTTACAAGTCAAAAACTACTAGCGTTTCTCAAGAGACCACTGCCGAGAAGAAACGCCGAAAGAAACTCGACAGTCAGTCATTTTCTCCAAAATATGCTTATTACAATGATACTACTTAACCTACTTAAGTAAATGTAAATGGTACACAACAAAAGAGAATTGAAAGAAAAACGAGGAAAAAATAACAATAGGTATTTACAATGTGTAGTTACACAAGAGTTAATAAACTTTAGGTAGATTTTTCGGCGAAGTCTTTGCAAACGGTTTACGTACTCTCCGGGGTCCGCGTAGCAACAGTTTGAGAATTACAGACGCAAGCAATTCCCGTAAGGGTCCGCGCAGCCGTACAACCCCACTTTCGGGAAATGCCCATTCAGTAAACGGACCATAGGCTATTCGTATAATTAAGTCAACCTACACTAAAGTGGAGAGACGGGGAGTTATAAAACATTAGGTTGACGTAGAATAATGTATACCTAGTCAGCTATTGATCAAATTTTTGGTACTTTGGGAGAGTTCCGGCGCGTTCCTAACGTTATGGAACATTACACTATTTTACTAATTATACTACAATTAGTAAAACTGGTTCGCCTGATGCAATCAAATGCTTGACAATTAGTACAAGGTTTTCACTGAGGTACAATATGATATGTTTCCAAAGGTTCTAAAATATGTAGGCACCTTATACCTAACAATTAAGTCGTATTCGCATTTTTTGACCACTCTGTGCACATATTTTCAAACTCGACTGTAAATAAATAAATAAATAATAAATAAATATTAGAGGACAATCTTACACAAATCGAACTAGCCCCACAGTAAGCTCAAGAAGGCTTGTGTTATGGGTACTAGACGACGATATATTTAATAGATATAAATACTTAAATACATAGAAAACATCCAAGACTCAGAAACAAATATTCATGCTCATCACACAAATATTTGCCCTGACCGGGATTCGAACCCAGGACCGTCAGCTTCACAGGCAGGTGCACTACCCACTAGGCTAAACCGGTCGTCAAGGAAAAATCAAGGAAATATTGACTTAAACACTGTTTTCGAAGATTTGAGATAGATATTGAGTCAAGGGATCAGTGGTACAGGTAGCTGTTAAATGAAATTCTTAAACTGTACCTATAAATAAGAATGGGTCATAAAAGGAACCTATACAACGGAGATATACCACTGTAAAAACCCAAGCTGAAGCGAAAACTTCCTCAAGTTTGAGGTCGGGTAAAATATAATTCAAAGTAACTACAGTGATAATACGTATACGAGGAACAGGTAGGTTGACCCCGGAAAGTCGGCCCCAACACCAATATTTAGCTTTTAGGTAATTAAACAAAAGTCCCTTTAACAATTGAAAAACGAAAATTGCTTGTCTCAGTAAAATGAATATTAGGACCCTTGGGGTAGGCGACGTTGCAATGGTCGTATCCTTGTCCGTACGCTCAAAGGTAGGTAGTACTTGGTAAATGTACAATCAGCAATGTAGTTAGCTACCCACCCCAGCAAAAACATTCTATATATACAGGGCGTCCCACGGCTATGCCACATGGAGGGAAAGTACCTTGAATATTGTAGATGGAAGCATTTTACTGAAAGAAGACATTATTTTAATTTTAAAAACAATTTAAACTGCATTCACAGATATTTAAATAATAATTAAACCGTGAACCGGGAATCGAACCCGTTACACAAGAAAAATAATTACCCTGTAGCTTTATCATACCAATCGAAAGGCTTCATCATATGGATTATTTTTTGCTAAATAACATAGTATCAGAAATAAAAGGAAGACCATGAATTAACATTTTTAATACAAAATTAATCAATTGATCACGTGTAAAGGGTTCGATTCCCGGTTCAACCATAAAATTATTTAAATATCTGTGAATGCAGTTTAAATTGTTTTTCAAATTCAAATAACGTCTTCTTTCAGTAAAATGTTCCATCTACAATATTCAAGGTACTTTCCCTCCATGTGGCATAGCCGTGGGACGCCCTTTATACTTAGGGGTGCGCAGTTACTTCGCTGACTGTACGTAGAACGATAAGAGTTTATTGCCAAATTACGTATGCAAGCGGGACGAGTGGATGGCTCAAACATTTTAAATGTAGGTAACCCCAGACAGATACCTAAGCTTATTTTATTAGGCAATATGGGACTACAATTTGAATTTGTATCCCGGGCAGGCTTTACGTAGATAAGTAATTAATTTAAAGCTCAAAAATATATGACCGCTGGCCATGTTGCGAAATTGCGGAATTCCATTGGAACTATATATATTCTTACACTGGCAATAATTAATCATAGGTTGTCAAAGCTGTCAATGTCACTGTGGTGGTTTAGGTTAGGTGTTGAATCACTACATAGTATAAAACAAAGTCGCTTTCTCTGTCCCTATATCCCTATGTATGCTTAAATCTTTAAAACTACGCAACGGATTTTGATGCGTTTTTTTTAATAGAGTGATTGAAGAGGAAGGTTTATATGTATAATAACATCCATTAAATAGTGTACCCGTGCGAAGCCGGGGCGTGTCGCTAGTTAAATAATATATGACAAAAATTGCCCAAAACGATTCATTGTCAAGAGCGGAACATTATTAACAATGTTTATGTAATAAATTTCTGGAAATAACCGCTTAGAAAAGTAACCAATTCGCTACAAAACATTTCAAACACACTATTTTCTGCAAATAAACAACTTACTTACAAAATCAAAATCAGAAGTGACAGGTAAACAAGTCAAAATGTCATTATTCCGACTATACTGACCTGTTGCCATATAAATGAGAATAATAACACCCTCTTTACAATGGTCATATTAGTCATATATTTCTGGTCATTATATAAGTAATTTGTTTATCTTGAGACTGACAATCCAAATGGTTTCTTTTCTTAACATTAAAATATTTAGTGAACTCGAAAATCCTTGTTTTGGTGGGTTACTACTTGAACAAGTAAAAAACCTGCATGTTACATTTTATGTAAGCCGAAAATAATAATGACATTAAATGACCGGTACATATGGAATGTTTATTTTGACCTCATGATTATTACATATTGGTTATCTGCTGGCCAAGACGGAGCTACCTAATTAACCTAATTATGTTTAATAACTAATTATTACTGCATACAGCACAGACATTTCAGTTCAATGTTGCATAAATCCAGGTTAACCTAGAAAACTCAAAACATCAAGTGAATGTTGTAGTAATTAATAGGCTAGAGTTACTCTTTTTTGACGACCACTTTAGCCTAGTTGGTAGTGGGTGACCCTGACTATGAAACTGGAGGTCCTGGGTTCAAATCCCGGTCAGGGCATTTATTTATGTGATGAACATGAATATTTGTTCCCAAGTCTTGAATGTATTTAATATGCAGAGCTCGGAATAGGTAGTGCCTATTTACCTAAACTTCGCGGGAGGACGTAACTAAGAGTGGTTACAAGCACCAAAAATAATTATTTCTTTTTAATGAATGCGGGATTTCCCGGGATTTACTGTATTATTCTAGAGGCTTAAAATCTTGTTATACTGCATATTATTTGTTTAATTACCTTGAAATAACATCAAGGATTCCGAAATATGATACTTTTTAGTTGACTTAGACAGAATTATACTTCTTTCTTCTATGAGAGGGGACCTGTGTCCAGCATTAGGGCGTATATAGATTGGTGATGAGACAGAACTATGATATAGAAGATATCGTACGGATGTATTCTAATTTATTTCTAATACGATGGTGTACATGTACTTATATATTAAATAAAACTATTTTTCAACCGATTATATCGCATATAATTAATTTAAAATAGATTCCGTGACCACGAGTGCTGTAAAGGACTCGAAACGTCGGAATGAATGTCAAAATTTTCTATACGATATCATAGTTCTGTCTCATCACCAATCTATATACGCCCTAATGCTGGACACAGGTCCCCTCTCATGAAAAAAAGGAGTATAATTCTGTCTAAGTCAACTAAAAAGTATCAAATTTCGGAATCCTTTTGATTCAATTTGATCCATATTATATTTTTAATGACTGATTGTTATTTCAAGGTAATTAAACAAATAATATGCAATATAACAAGATTTATAAGTAAAGAGAAATGTATTAAGCCTCTAGAATAATACAGTAAATCCCGGGAAACCCCACATTCAATAAAAAGAAGTAATTATTTTTGGTGGTTGTAACCACTCTTAGTTACGTCCTCCCGCGAAGTTTAGGTAAATAGGCACTACCTATTCCGAGCTCTGTTAATATGTATTTAAATATATCTAGTTATCTATATAAGTATGTATATTGTTGCTTAGTACCCATAGTACAAGCTTTGCTTAGTTTGGGACTAGGTTGATTTGTGTAAGCTTGGGCACAAATATTAATTTCAATATTTTTTATTTTTTAATTTTAGAGCCCAGCAGCTGGAAAATATGTTACCCCATCCTTGACCAACGAAAAAAAAAACAATAGCATTCTTTTGTTATGTGCCTGGAAATCTCCGGGATGTGAGGAAATTACTGAAAGATGTGAGGGGTGGGAACCATTTGGTTTGTCATTAATATGCATTCACCACAGGTATAACCTCATTATTGTTGAAATAGCTTCCTCTTGAAATCATTCTTCGAAAGTCTGATGTTAAAGCCATTTCTGGCCATGGCTAGTTGTGTTGTGCAAACCGCATGCACAGGTGCAATCCAGGTTAACCAAGACTGCTGGCAACAAAGTTCTGCTTAAGCCTTCTGCACCAGATTCCAGGACAGTGGAGTAAAGGTATTTAATTCCGATCCAAGCAATCTGAGCATACAGGTCCCCAGTTTTTTATATAAAAACTGTTCCATCCCATGAGTTTTAGAAATATTAAAATACAGTGAAATGTTTTAATAGATCTTCAGGACATACTAAACTTCTTTTATTAAATATAAATAATAACTTCTCATAACCAGGATGAGTGGCATTTGAGGAGCGGTCTATGAAGGAAAATACGGGTTGAAAATAATGATGATAATTTTGCAATAAATCAGCATTCATAGTCAGGTCTAAGTATCATAATTATGACTCCCCCAATTAATTACATGTGTCATGGTAGTGCAACTGTAGGATGTGATCATATTTAAAAAAATAATGAAGAAAACAGCTGAAACCAAATTCCAGAGAATAATAAAACAACTCAACACAAATTTTATTTATGTTAATAATTTTGAGAAGTTGAATTAAAATCAGGTTGTAGTTAATATCATATATGTAAATTAGGAAAAACCTGATAAATTAAAACATTGCCGTGCACTTTGACTGGTTTAGTTTCAACAAATCTTTATTTTTTTAATTTAGGTGGTTTAAAAAAAATACAATAACAAACGCGTCAGCCAATCCGCGATGCGTAGTGATCGATAACAATGGCAATGGCGACAACAACACGTCTGTCGTAAACAAAGGGACGTGTTTTAGCTAAATACTCCGTAGTATATTGATATTACCTTGGAAATACTCAAAATACAAGAACGTTAAGGTAAACAAAAAGGGTTTATTTGACATGTAAGTCACGTACAATGGTTGACGATGCACCAACAACAGTACTGATACTAAGACGAAGAGGAAGTATACCCTTCTAACGCTACATGTTTGTGTTAGGAATGTATGTTTGAAATCGTTGTAATAATGATTTAGTTTATCTTATATAAACACCACGTTGCATGATAACTTACCGTTTTACGACCATGATAGAATCCGTCGGCTCGTTTATGGTCCCTATGATTCGAAATATACTCTATAAACGACACTAATTTTATTTGAAACACCATGAATTTTGAAATCACAATCAACTTAATGTATTAAAACCACACATCGCTACAAAGCGATAAAAGCACTGCTCGTCATTATTTCACCAATCTAGAAAATTTGCACTGCACTCGCGAACATGAAATATTACGATTGCGTGCGACGGTAAATGAACTTATCACTTCGATAGCAATACAAATATTCAGTGACGACACCTTTTAACTAGAAGAATGCCACAGGTTTTAGAGCCCGACAAACCTAAACACAATCATGAACTCGCAAACTACAAACTAAAAAAAAGTTACTTCAATAGCGTGACTAACTTCATTCTCGACAACGAATGACTAACGAACTTCACGCACGTTTAAACTGGCTGATGTTGGCGAACTGTGATCCAAGCACACCAACCAAACTACGAAAAACTTTCGTTTTGAATTCTAGGTTTTATACCAGAGCATTTCAACTTTTCCTGATTTTCATGTCAAAATTATTATTTATTGGCAAAATGAATTACCCAAATAAACCGAAGTCATGAAAATCAAATGCATTCATTATGGATTTTCTTTAGCGTTATAATTAATTTCAGCGGTGAGTGTACCCGAATGTGCACCTAATGCATTGTTGCCAGATAAGAAACAAATTTCCCCCTGATTGTCCAATACGATTATTGATAAAATTTTATGTGGTTCGTAATATAAGTTTAGACGTATATTTTTTTCAAGTCACGTGACACAGAGATTAAAACACAAATTTAATAATACGAAAGCAAAATGTCTTTAGAAGTATTAAAACAAAATTGAGAATTCAATAATAAATATTAAGTAATTATAAAGTTTAATTTAATCAAGTACATATTATATTTATATTTTATCTCAATTACTGGAAAATACCCTACAGCAGCGCAGCGCTCCAGCAGTTTAAAAGGAGTTCAGTTACATTACATGGCGTCAGTACCCTGCCAGCACTAGCCCGCAGCCTATTGGCGCCAGCTACTGTCTAGCTAGGATGATCGCGTTTATCTCGGGCATTCCTTACAAGCAAGTATGTAAGTGCGAGAGGGACGACGTGCTATATGTCCGACATATAAACGCGATCATTTAAGCTAGGCTGGATTCATCTAAAACTTCTAAAAGCCGTTTAACATACATACCTATATTGCTAAATATAGGAAGATGGAATTATACAGTTAAATTTAACTTTCTTAAGTAAACTAAGTAAATAAAATATCCACAGCACACAAAAATAATATTTGATAAAAATATGACTAAAATACATATCATTTCGCTAAGAACAAAAATGACATAATGATAGTGACAAAATAGGATTTATTTATTTATTTATTTATTTAATCTTTATTGCACAAAAGAAACCGTATCGTACAAAAGGCGGACTTAATGCCGTATGGCATTCTCTACCAGATTCTTAGTTTAATAGATATAACAGCATGAAATATTTACCTCTACTTTTCATGTCTAGTCAAAGTGCGGCAACATTAATTTTGACTACACGGAGGGAAGAAAAGCGCGGTAATTTTAAAACATACTAATAAAGACGTAGTAACTATGTTACGATGAATGAATTATACCTAGCAATAGTTTAATTTGACAAACAGATGTACCTTTTAAATAGTTTCATAAATCATTAATATATTTTAAATGTAATAAATGCCTATCAATCTGGGAAGATTGCTCAGATGATTAAACTAAAGACCTAAACTATTATCACTGTCACTATAAAAAGGTTAATTATAACCAATAACCATAACAAAATTACAATGATATGAGCACTTTTCTGACTGAACATTTTTTAAATAAAACTAATCTTACCTCTTCAAATTCATTGACGCGTAAAACTGCGGTGCTCGAAAAGCGTATTTTCCGTATTTCTGCAAAAGTTTCTTCAATATTATCAGCTGATTTTCCGTTAGTTTCCTACGTCGCACTTGGTTGTTACACATCAAACCCATACTAATTTTATAAATATTATATTATTATAAAAATCTGTTCAATATATTATTATAATTTGGTTGTTTGCATATAAAATATCACTATAACTGACTAGATATTTTTAATAAAACCGTAGACCACTTTATTCAGTCCCGTTGGCAAGTTAGTTTAATACTGTCTGTCTGTGTTTTGCTTTACTGCCTTTGAAGTCCACGCTGACAACTTCACAAGTGGGTGCAACGAGGAGCGTGCTTGTACCGACAAGTTCGCGCTCAAATAGTGCTGTCCAAATGGAAATGACTGAATCGCTTTCTAATTTGAATTTTTTTAATAAATATGTATTGAGGTATCGAATATTATCTGTCTTATCTAAGATTAAAATATGTTGTAAACGTGTGTTCTTTCATAATACCCACCATCTACTTTAAGTTAAGCTTCCTTAATTTACACTACAAAACAAAAAAATACCTAGTTTCCTTATCTACTTAATTAGTAATAAGTAGTGTATTTATGTTGAAATTATTTTTTAAAAGTGTTTTGCTAGTAATTAAATGATGCAGTAATATATGTTGAATCCATATACTATATACACTAATATATATATGTATG
Source organism: Epiblema foenella (assembly GCA_963556455.1). Lineage (NCBI taxonomy): Eukaryota > Metazoa > Arthropoda > Insecta > Lepidoptera > Tortricidae > Epiblema > Epiblema foenella. The sequence goes on from OY747112.1 coordinate 3,870,195, forward strand.
TATACTAATATTATAAATGCAAAAGTGTATCTGTCTGTCTGTTACCTCTTCACGCAACCGCTGAACCGATTTAGATGAAATTTGGGTATGGACATGTTTTAAGTCCCGGGAAAGGACATAGAATACTTTTTATCCCGGATATGATCCCTTAAGGTGGTGGACGTTTGCATGGAAAAGCGATGACCAGGTCCCTTTCACTCTCGTGATATTCACTATATGAGTGATAGGGACGGCACGATACGAAGTTCGTACAGAGGGGCTACCCCAAACTGAAAAGGAACGAAGTTCGAATATCTCCCTCTCTGTCGCACGAATCAGCAAGTGCGACAGGGAGGGAGATATTTGAACATCGTTCGTTTTCGGTTCGCGGTTGCCCCTAAGGGCCATTGGCACCGAATATGGCACGCCGCATATATGGTTTTCTAAAATGGAGAAAGAAGTAATATATAATTGAAGAATTATTCACTTTATTACTTTCATTGCTAACTTTTTGATTGTTTTATTTCCTTTTTTTATACAAAGACGGTGGTAAAGCAAGTTTACGGCCCGCCTGATGGAAGATGGGTTCTAGGTATTTTTAACACAACGTAAGAATGCAAAGAATCTCATTAAAAGTTGATTTGATCTGTCGATCGATAACCCTCACTTATGTTATCGCAATCTAGTAATGTTTGTGGCTAATATTTGACAGCTAACATCATCACTGAGGTATTTAGGCTCCTGTACCTTTAAGTACATTACTATTAATTAATTTATATTGTGCCGTTAACCTATTAATATAGCAATCATTCTTACTGTAATACCTACAAACAAGCAATATTGTAAATGACATCATACGGGTTAAATAATAAAAAATATTGAAAACATTTTCCTCCTTCCGGATTGCTCGCTGACATGTTCCAACCAGTGGGGTATCACCCTTAAAATAAAACCAACCACAAGATCACAAAAAATGATCTTACTCTTAAGGACATAAGGTTTATTTTTGAATCAAATTGTATAGTTAATGGTCTGAGCGTTTGTTTTTGTCAATACATGTCAACTAACAACATGATAGAGCATGAGCAATAAACAAAAGTTTCTAAAAATATCCCGTTTCGACTAGTATTGAATAAAATGATCACATCACCTAAGTAGAGTCTAGCGCGCACGTTGAGACTTGTCGAATAGAATGACGCATAAGTGGCGTGGCGCATCAAAAGTACATAAATGCATCGCAGTTACGAATGGCTTTTGCATAATTGTGATAATCCACGTCGAAAGGGACCTTATGGCGGCCGGCACTTACGCCTTTATTGCCGCTGTTCCAATACAATAGTGAATAGGTGTAACGTAAGCGCGTGCCGCCATAAGGTCCCTTTCGATGTGGATTATCACAATTATGTAGCAATGTTAGTTACTAGAGATGCGCCGAATATGGGTTTGACCGAATACGAACATTTGGCTGAATATTAAGGTCCATCTTTTGCCGAACCGTAATTCCTTCATCAATCGTTGTAGAACAGACTAATTGAATGGTGAAATTTTTGTTCATTATCAAAGCGAAATATTGACAAGAAATAAGTTAAATCACTGTTAATAATGGGTCAAGTATTAAATTCACGAAGCAGTAACTATAATACACTCTTGTAACTTGTAACAAAGCCCTCTCAAAATTGTTCGGTAAATATTCGGCAGCTGAACCGAATAATTCGGCCGAATACCGAACATTCAAAAACATACCGAATAATAACCGAATATTCGGCGCATCCCTATTAGTTACGAATCAAAAAGGTATAACTTTGAAATGTACAAGCGAAATTGGACTTTAGATTAACTTATTAAAGTGCAAGTTGGATTGTATGGGAATTAAATATAAATTCCAAAATACTTGTTCGTTACGAATTACGATTTAAATCACAAGATATACTTTGAAATATTTAGGTATGTGCGTGCAAAATTAAATGACCGAGATGAAGATTACTTACATGAGGAATAAAAAAAAAATGTAATTAACCGAGTGAAATGAAGCTCGACAAATATGCTTTCGTAAGTAGTTACGTTCGGATTTTCGGTTATTGTCCTATACAGGTCGAATTTCTCAACCTATTCTCGTGAAATTGTGTAAGTAGGTTTGATACACCTATAGAATTTTTTTGTCAAGACGGTTTTTGAAAATTTTCAAACAAATTTTTTTTTTCAATATTTTCTCCAAAATATAACGGCGAATTTCACGCTATGCAGGTTCTTTTTTTGAGTGCAGCATTTACCATTGAAATGAAAACTCTTCTTTGTAGGTGCAATATTACCTACTGTTTAGACCTTACAATGGTTAACCCGTCGTTTACCGGTCCCTGGGATCCCGGGCTCATTACAAAAGAATGCTATTGTTTATTTTTTCGGCGGGGTAAAGGTAAGCAAAGCTCTTACTCCCCTCCCATGCTTACGTAAACATTGTTACCGCGCGGTAATTCCCCTACTTGATTCTAAGCGAGTACTTACACGTATTCATTATTTGTGGGAACCCCGAAAATGCGTTTCGTTTTCAAGTATAGACAATGTGTGGATTGCCATTTGAGTAAAAAAATAAATAACTATTGCTGACGTAATCATCATCTAGACCCCCACCCCCCATGTCATCAAAAATAAGCAAAGCATAAACCCCCCCGCCCCCCTGTAAAGCTTACGTAATACTTGAACGGCCCCTTTCTCTCTAATTAAAAACATTGCAACGGTTGTAGATTCGTTATATTTTGAGGTATTTTAATGGAATTTTCACAATTTGGCATAGTAAATTTGTTGCTACGGCTACACACATCGCGATAGAATTATCGCGATAAACCTTCGTCTTCGGCTTACTGCGAATGTGCATGGCCACACTGTTATACAGAGCAATGCCGCAGAATTTATCACGGAAAAATGGACGAAGCTGTCGCTCTGTATTTTATGGCGCTCAACAATTATTTTCTGACTTTGTGCAAAAAAGTGAACAAAAGGCGGCAATGGATGATTACTATTTATCGAGCAAGAACTAGGTGCAGTTGACAGTACGTCTGCTACGCACGATGAAGTTGAGCCGACTGAAGTGTGGCCGCGCAAGCGAAGTTCATCGCGATAAAAGCCTTTGATGTGCGCAAATTTACCGACAGCGGGGCGAAGGGTCTGCGGCTTCGGGCGAAGTGCCGAAGTATTCGCGAATATTCGGCTACACACATCGCGATAATGCGAATATTCGCGTTATCGCGATGTGTGTAGCCGTAGCATAAGTAATAAATTTTTAGTCAACATCTCTATTTCCTTTGAGTACCTAGTATAAACTCTACTAACATATATAATACGTTCCACTAATGATGGAAAAAGTACCGCTTTAAATGTCAATGAACTGAATTATGTACAGTAAAAAAATATCTTACAATGAACGCCCTTATCCTGGTATTACTTCAATGGTCTGTTTGTCTATTAACCCCAATTTAACATAGTGCTACCATTTTCCTGTGACGGAACCTACCCACTTCCGCCGTTTCAGGTCGACCTATTATTGAGTACCGAAATCGTACCAATGTGTAAGTTTCTGTGTTTTGTTCGTCAGATAGAGGAAACACTCCTAGAGGGCCTACTCCGAACATCGAAATCCGAACTTCGTATAGTGCCGTCCCTTTCACTCATGATAGTGTAAAACATGAAACTGAAAGGGACGGCACTATACGAAGTTCGGATTCGTTCAGTTTCGAATTGGATATTACTTTACCTAAATGAAACCACGACATTTAAAAGATATATTTATTGACATTAAAAATGTACAATTTATACAGCTTTAAATATTAAACACCTTGAGTAATCCTTCTTGTGGAATATGGATATTATGTTCCACTAACGTATCGAACCATCACTCAACAGCATTTATGCAGCAATATTTGTGTGATGAGCATGAATATTTGTTTCTGAGTCTTGGATGTTTTCTATGTATTTAAGTATTTATATCTATTAAATATATCGTCGTCTAGTACCCATAACACAAGCCTTCTTGTGCTTACTGTGGGACTAGTTCGATTTGTGTAAGATTGTCCTCTAATATTTATTTATTTTATTTATTTACTTACTATATAGTTAAGGCTTAAGGATACTTTTTGCTGGACCATATCTTATAAAGGTAATTGTCAGTCGTAAAAAGAGAAGTTGTCCACCCGGTGGTCAATAGTCAACGGCTTATGTTCATGTAAGTTTTATTACATGGATTTATAGTTATGGAGACACCGTTTATGCGGGTTACTAGTCCAATCCAAAATTAAGCTTTGTGGCCCTTAACTTTTAATATGTCCACCGGAAAGACGCGAACCTAAATCTGACAATAACCCATAAAAGGGTGAAGAATTATTGGAGCAAAATTAAGGTTTTTTATTCGACTGAAAAAGATAAAAAACCTGTCAAGTGCTAGTTGGACTCGCGCACGATGGGTTAAATAAACAGATCGTGCGCGAATCCGACTCGCACTTGGCAGGTTTTTTAGTATTTGTTGTTATAGCGGCAACAAAATTACATCATCTGTGAAAATGTCAAATGTCTTAACTATCACGGTTCGTGAGATGCAGGCTGGTGATAGACGGACGGACACATTAGGCACATTAATGACAGCGATAACGGCCTTAAATGTAAAGCTTTTTTCTATGCCGACCTTACCAATGGTAAAAATACAAGTTCCTTTGATATCTTTATCTGTCCTTACCTTACTAATTCAGTGAACCGATATTACTATTTAAACCTACTGGTTTAGGCAGTAAAATCTGTGTTCAAATGTAATATTAAAGTTAATCATAAATAAAATATAAGTATTTATTTTTAGCTCTATTGTGTTGTCAGCTCTTGGCCTATAAAATTGTAGGAATGGTTTCGCGTTACGTAACAAGTCCGCTAGATGTCGGTAGTAGTTTCAAACATACGTTGTAGTTTACCTGTTATTTACTAGATGGCTGCTTGGGAGTGCTCGCGCGCAAAGACGTAAAAGTTGTAAGGTGAAGAACGAGGAGAGGGGGTCGAGGGAGTCGGAACGAGCAAGGTCATTCAGATAGGGGAGCCCCTTAAGGCCAGAGCTCCCGAGGACGCACTGTGTTGAGAGCGAGGGACCTAAATTTGTCCCTCCTGTTGTCGATACAGTGCATCCTCAAATTTTATAAAGGGTCGGCAACGCGTACGTGATTCCTTTGGAGTTGCGGGCGTCTATAGGTTGCGGTGGCCGCTTACCATCAGGTGGACCGTAAGCTTGTTTGCCACCGACGTAGTATAAAAAAATTGATTACGATGTGACATAAAAGTTACGCATATAATAGTATCACAATTCGTGTCAGAAAGGAATTAATTAAAATGTAGACGACTTAAATGACTTAAGTATGGACCAAAAACTTGGTACCACCCAAAACTATTATTGGACGCTTCGCAACTCTTCTTGATGGTTACTGAATACCGATTGCCTGATAAGTACTCTATTCGTATGAATAAAAATATAAATAAAACACTAATTTAAAACGTTATATTAAAAAAAAAAACACAGATTAAAAGCGGCATTACAAAAAGTAATTTTTATATGAGACGCTCCACTCGCATTTTGGCACACAAGTTAAAAACAACGTCTTTCAGCATGACATCAAAACTATTTGCTTTCGTCTCTAATAATTCTAGCTTCTAACAATTAAAAATAATAAGATCAGTCCTTCATACATGAATGTACCAGCAATCAAATAACAACATTGCTTTTGAACTACTTTACTAGTTTAAAAAGAAATCTCCTTCCAATCTTCATTTTCTAAAACAACGGCTAAGTAATTAAATTTAAAACATAACCAACCTTTCAAAAACAGAGCTATCCGTTTTGAACTGTGTTTGAATTCGTTAAGATTTATTTTACACTGTCTTAAACATCACTATCGAGCATATATGTCGAATAATAAGTTAAACTACAGTAGGGCACTTGACAATATTTATAATCTGCTTTAATATCGTTGTAACTAGGTTTATTTATGTTCACGCTGAATTTGTATGTACCTAAAATTAATTTAAGATTATCATTGTTAACCGCACTCGCAAAGGCCAAGATACAGGCTCAGCCTAGTTTGGTCTTTGATGGAACATCGATCAATGTATTCATCTATTTTGGATTAATAAACCTTTTTTGATTTTTGATTTTGATTTTGAATATGTTAAAAATATCGCAAATTAAACGTTACAGCTATCAAATTTTTTTTTTTTTTACTTCATTTAAAGTTTAGCGCTAAAACGAGATCCAGTGTTTGTTTGACGTCACACAAATGAACTAACCTCTTCGCATGACACTTCGAATAATTTGTACATATGTCAACTAGCCAAAACGATTTTGACAGCAGCTGTTTGTAGTATGACGTCACTAACAACATGGCGTTGTTTCGATCGTCAAGTCAGTCAGAGATAAGAAAAACTTCCTCATTATTCATAAACGTCTATCAAACCTATATTAGTTAACTAGCCGCTAAAGTTCGTTTGTCCTTATCTGTCACTTTGACATTTACGTTTGTGAGAATGGGTCAAAGAACATTTTAGTTAGCAGAGGTTTGTCAAGTTTTATGAATAAGGGGGGGTAACACTTTTCCCACGACTTCATACGCGCCTAAATGGTAGTTTACATGTTATATACGAAGTTTCAAATCTCTCACTGCATAAAAAAATTGTCCCTGTACAAACCTTGAACCCCTTTTCACCCCTTTAAAGGAGGAGTTTTGAAAAACGCTGTAATATAATATTGTTGTATCCCGTCGTCTACCGGTCCCGGGATCCCGGAAATCATAACAAAATAATGCTATTGTTTATTTTTTTCGCCGGGAGACGACGGCTTATAAAGTCTATATACAAAGTTTCAAATCTCTCGCTTTAAAAAAGATTTTCTCTCCGAACAAACATAACCCCTTTAGGGGAGGAATTTTAAAGAACGCTGAAATATATTTGTTGTATTTAAACAGAGAGTCTATATACAAAGTTTCAAATCTCCCACTTCAATAAATACGTGTCTTCACAATAACTTTCATCCCTTGTTTTACCCCCTTAGGAGATGAATTTCATAAAATATTTTCTTATCGCTTGCCTACGTTACAAAATGTAACCAACTGTGCAAAAATAAAGTCTCTAGCATTAGCAGTTACGGCTGTGCGTTAATGAGTGAGTCAGTCAGTCAGTCATTTATTCCTTCAGGCCTTTTTCTTTTATATAATATAGAAGATAGATTAAATGATTTTCATTGAAATGTAACTAGTTATTTATAATTTAGGTTCTGGGAATTATAAGCTACAATTAACAATACGTTTTATAAATATTAATTACATCTGTCAAGTACCCTATTAATCAACACCTTACATACCTACTCTAGAATACGCTTTTCTTAAATATATTTGGGTGGATCAACTATTTTTTGTTGCTTGTTACCACGGTTAGGTCTCCTGAGTCTCTCTTTAAAAGTGTGATTTTATAAGATTTAAATCTACCAAACATGGGTTTTAGCAATACGTATAAATCCATTTGAACATGGGTCATCTCCTGAGCATGCTTGAAGTCCATATTATAAACATTTTTCTAAGAAACATGGTTACTGTTGTCTCCTCGCTGACAGGACAGAATAACAACAAGAAAAAGTTGATTGACCCATTTATATTGAACATGGGATAGACAATTCAGCAACGTCCAAGCACTAAAATCGGAGCGCCTACCGCGAGAACGAATTATCTCCCTCTCTCTCATTCGAATGGGCAAGTGCGACAGAGAGGCAAATATTTCGTTTTCTATTCGCGGTAGGTTTTCTGGTTCTGTTTATATTCGACGACGTATGGCGTATGGCATCTCTCTCATGAAAGCGCAGTTCGAAAGGGATGATAAATCACCATGCTATATGCACTGCATGCTAAAGATAACCCATTCCAATTTCAATTCCCTTTCATCTTGGATTTTAATACATAAAGCCGATCGACTCATTATGCGTCATATGATTGTATATAGATGATAGTTTAGCGATATTATTTCACGTTACAAAAGTGTAATATAAATTAACACTATTCCAATCCCAAACCTGTTGCAATGGAATAATAAGAATGAATTAACGTTTATTCATTTTTCCCGGTCAGGGCAAATATTTGTGTGATGAGCATGAATATTTGTTTCTGAGTCTTGGATGTTTTCTATGTATTTAAGTATTTATATCTATTAAATATATCGTCGACTAGTACCCATAACACAAGCCTTCTTGAGCTTACTGTGGGGCTAGTTCGATTTGTGTAAGATAGTCCTCTGATATTTATTATTATTTATTTATCTATTTATTCATTAATATAAAGTCCTCATAGTCATACCCATAAGAGGCCCAGGGGACCTACCGCGAACCGAAAACGAACGAAGTTCGAATATCTCCCTCTCTGTCGCACTGCTAATTTGTGTGACAGAGAGGGAGGTATTCGAACTTGTTCGTTTTCGGTTCGCGATAGCCCCTCTGCAGTCTGTGCAGTGAAACGAATATAGGCTCTTTCATGTTTGTCAAAACCGGATCTAATAGCTCTAACCAATTCAAGGTAGATATTGATAATTGAACCTCTAGCTACGCTCAGTATTCCTCGTAATCATAGTAATCCTCGTCTTGTCCGTTACGTAGCAGTGCGCCCAAAGAGAGCTCCTCGGTGGCGGCAGTGGGTTCAACCTCTACGTCTTCATCGTAATCCTCACCAGCATCTATAATTAAAAAAAAAAATATTATGCACCAGTATCACTCTTGCAATTCACGAAAGCGAGTGGAGTAGTTCCTATTACTACGACGTTAAAATCTAATTTCGACAAATCCACTCGCCTTCTTGAATAGGAATGTTGACTCAAAATTTGACTACTCCAAAAGAAACAAGGCAAAAAAATATGCCAAATGGTGAAGATCCTATTCAAATGTCTCAAAAAATAACGAAGCTACAACCGTTTTAATGTTGGCTGTTAGAGAGAAAGCGCGACAGATCAGTGACGTCACCGACCACGAGCGCCATAGTAAATGACGATCGTTCCAATACAAAGGTGGGTTTTGCGGAAAAGGGACAGAGTATTGCCCCCTCTTAACATAGAAGACTTATAATAATGTAGTTATTTATTCTTTTGAGTAACTTTTTTCGCTATTTGATTAAGAATTTGATCCTTTTTCGAGAAAATTAGAACTTATTGATTTTCTTATTTGGTGCCAACATCCCTATTCACGAAGGCGAGTGTAATGGCTCCTATTACTATGACGTTAAAATCTAATTTCGTCAAATCCACTCGCCTTCGTGAATTACAAGAGCTATAAAACTAAATTAAATGAACAATATGTTTACGGCAACTACAATAATTACCCATTTTATTGGAGGCTATCTGACTATAAGTATACATTTTTCATGTCAAAATATTAATTTACAGTTTAAGAAAGCATAATAATTTTATGTCATACAGTGAAAATAAATTTGCAACGTTATCATCTATCACAACATCAGTAAAGTTAGAGATGTATAAGGTCTCAGTCTGATTAAACAAAGAAGAAATTAATATAATATCCTAGAGATGTACATGGTCCTTGAGCGTCCAAATACGATTAGTTACTATTCTAACGTCCTTAGAGATGTACCAAGCAAGTTTATCTTCACTGTATGACATTAATTTTGTTATAATTGTAAACCCGAAATTATTATTTCTTCTTGAACTGTAAATTAATATTTTGACATGAAAAATGTATTACTTATTATAGTCAGACTTTCTTAAATTGTAAATTAATATTTTGACATGTAAAAGTGCCCTTGTGGCCTATTTGCAGAATAGATGTTTCATTTTCATTTTACGATCGCGAACCGGGTTTGTTGAGCCACTTGCCAAACTTCGCAACTTGGACGTGTAACGCAAATCGGGTCTGACACGTCATCGGGTAACATCGGTCATTCATAACACGGCTAAATTACGGACGGTGGCAAATGGCTCAACAATCCCGATTCGTGACTGTACATGGTCAGAGCGTCAACATTAAGACTAATTTAATATTGTTAGAGATGTATTTGGTCTCTGGGTCACTGATAATAAAAACTAATTCAGATCAGGACGATGTCTCTCGTCAATCCCTTATTTTTTTTTATGTTATAGGGGGCAAACGAGCAGACGGATCGCCTGATGGTAAGCAATTACCGTCGCCCATAAACACCTGCAACACCAGAGGAGTCGCAAGTGCGTTGCCGGCCTTTTAGAAGGGAATAAGATCTTTTCTTGAAGGTTTGAAGGTCATATCGGTCCGGAAATACCGCAGGCGACAGTTTATTCCATAGTTTGGTTGTGCGTTATTTCAAGAAAGTAGATGTTACCAGTGAGAGCGGGCGTAGTGGGCGCTGGTGTGTTCGGTGCGGGCGTGGCGGGCGCCGGAGTAGAGGGGGTGGAGGGGGCGGCGGGGGCCGGGCTGGCGAGGTTGAGCGCGGCGGGGGCCTTCTTCTTGCGCTTCTTCGGCACTGGAGAGGCTGGCACTGGAGCAGGAGTCGCGGGTTTCGTTCTGAAAGTGGAATATAACAATGTGATATTATTCCGGACGATACCTTTAAGCTCCAGCTATGAACAACTAGTGGAAGCTCAGATATCGCGTCAGATATGTCATGACCAATATCAACGGCGCACGGCAACGTCATCCGACGTCGTACAGTCGACCCCATTAGTTGGATATTTTGGGACTTTGTCCCTTTCATCGTTAGAAGTTTAAATGACATTAAAGCGACATGGTCGTGATTATGATGTCGTAGTCAGCGGGATGTTGTCGTTCTTCTCAGCGCCAACAGTAGCTTTTGCGATATCTCTCCTCAAATGTACATTTGTAACGAGCAAAAATTGCTCACGATTATGATTTTTTTTCGCACCCCCCTTTATTTGTATGAGAGCGCCCCATTATAAACATGTTTTTTTTTTATATATTTTGTACAACATTGGGACCACAAAATGCGTAAACTGTGAAAATTTGAAGGCTATTGCTCCAACCGTTGATTTTTAAGGGGGACTCGATGGGGTAAATTATTTTTTTTTTATTCGCGCTTACATTAGCTGCGTGGGAGCCCCCCTTAAAATTAAACGGATGGAGCTACAGCATTCAAATTTTCAGTTTAAGCATCGTGTTCATATGTTTATCTCATAACTAGTTCAAACAAGGTTCCAAACTCAAAAATTATGTTCCATGCATTTCCCCCTCGTCGGGCGAGAAGCAAAACTCACTATCAAATCTGTCACTACTTTCCGAAACCTCGTATCTCAGTACTGAAACGATGCTGATAAACGAGCTTCATTGTAAGTAGGTATTTGTTACTTAGTGATCTTTGCTTGTAACCCGACGCCCTATGCCTTTTTTAGAACGTTCGTTGCATGAACTAATTACGTAATTACTTACTCTGGCGCGGGAGTAGCAGCCTCTCTAACCGGAGACATCGGCGCCCCAGGATGATCCAGCGCCTTCAGTATATTATAGTTGATCTTCATACTAATTCTCTTCTCAGCGAGCATCTTCTCGATAGCCTCGCCAGCGGTCGCGGCGTTGCACGGAGTCTTCTTTTTGTACGAGCCGCGTACTTTCTTCTTCTTGTCTTTGCCTTCTTCTTTTTCTTTGGCGCGCATTTCTTCTTTTACTGTGAAAAAAGAAGTATCACAATGTTTCTTTTTTTTGTGTTCGTAAGCGAGCCTTTTGATTCTTTTGACTTTCCTTTTTTCAACTTAAACAGTAGCACCCGTCGCCGCGTGGTGGCAGAAACGTCAAAGATCAAACATAATCACTGCATAGTATAAAACAAAGACGCTTTCTCTGTCCCTATATCCCTATGTATGCTTAAATCTTTAAAATTACGCAACGGTTTTTTTTAATAGATAGAGTGATTGAAGAGGAAGGTTTATATGTATAACATCCATTAAATAGTGCACCCGTGCGAAGCCGGGGCGGGTCGCTAGTAGTCATTAAAATGATTCGCTTTGTCGCAAGCGACAGGGCTAATTCATTATTGAGCGTGGAAATGAGTTCGGCGGCTACCAGCTCCTTGACGAACTGCGACTTTTACTCACTTATAAATATTCTGTTAATCGTACCTATATTTACTTTTGTATGTAGTTTTGGTATAGGCATGGGGCCGACAAAGTCAATGATAATGAGAACAAAAACAAAGAAAAAATGGAATGGAAAATGGGATGCGTGCGAGATCACAGTCTATTTTGTCTTTGTATTTGCTCTCTGTATCAAATGATTCAATATTTGATCGTGTTAACTTCCACGTTAAATTAACACGAATAAAAAAAAACAATTGAATTTAACATAAGAGAGGGGTAGAGAACAGACCCTATCAAAATTAAAACTGAGGTTTTCTCCCGAGGCCTCTGTAGCCTTGAGACTTGAAATGGGCAAGGGGCCAACGAAGTCAATGCTAATGCCCTAGAAAGGTCTGTAACAAACCCTTTCTACCAGTTAAAGCTGAGTTTTTCACGTTCCGAAAGAAAGCTTGGCATTAGAGACCCTTTTCTATCCGTTACAGCTGTGTTTTTCACGTTCAGAATTATAGACCAGCGTCACGCTCGAGGGTATCAACAGTATTCACTCCTCCAATACCCACGATGGTTTTCTTCCCATCTGAAAAGTACAAAAGAATATAAACTCACTTTTCTGATCCCTCAAATATCCCGCATTGATCTTATTCCAAAGCTGCGTCTTGTGCCTCGCTTCCTCCTCGCTCATGATCAGCGAGCTAACGTAGTCCTCATCGGCGGAGGTGAGAATGAGTTCGTCCGCGACCAGGTCTTTGCCGAACTGGGGTTTCGGCTCGGGTTTTACGAACTTGTCCTTTTCTTCGGGCTGCCCGAGGCCTATTACTGCTAAGTCTGGACCTAGAATGGACCAAATGGTATTTACTTTTGGAACTGTACTAGGTTTTTTTTCAATTATGGTTATAAAATACTAGAGTTACAAGCCGCTCGCCAGTTCCTCGCAAAGTGTATGAAATCCATCTTCGCGCACGATATACAGCTACTTATAATAATAGTTTTGAGCAACTGTATTAAAAATAAATTATTACCTAATCCTTTCTCCAACTTGAGTTTTTCCTGCTTCTGTGAGGTTTCTGATTTCGGCTGCACCTCACTGGCGATCTCGCCGAGGAGATTAAGCGTGTCTTCTGCGGCAAAACGAGATGCCTCTGCGTCTTCTGACGTGCCATCATCTGACAAGAAATAAAATTATTAAAGCAATCAGATATACATTATATTTGAAAATTTTGTCGAACGTACCACTCAATAATGATAGCGGTGTCATGGGTGACGCAGCCGAAGCGGCCGCTTTCTTTCTTCTAGAGTTGTCCTTTTCTAGCTGCGCGTCTATCTCTTTCTGTAGGTCAGTCAGTTCCTTCTCGCCGTCCTCTTCTTCCATTAACTGAAATGGGCGAAGAGAAAAATTTAGTGTTAGTGATAAGGAAGATTAAAGGGGTAATTACTCAGTGCCAGTTACTACTTCAATTAAAATTATAGCTGGATTGAAATTCCTTTAGTGAATAATGAATAACGTTAAAGCTGATATTTATGCTGATATCATAGTCTCGTTGAGAACTGTTAAACAATTAAGAAGAGAAAATTCAATGAAACAATTGAATTAAACCTGCTCTCTCGTTCTTTCCTCATCATCATCATCATATTAGCCGAAAGATGTCCCTGCGGGACACAGCCACCCCCAAAAATTTCTTCCCTAAATATTAACAGGCTTGTTTCTCTTGTTGCTCCGGTTAAACTCAGCTCTGGCACACCACCGTGGTAACCAGAGGGCCTACTCCAAACTTCGTATGGTGCCGTCCCTTTCGCTCTCGTGTTAGACACTATATGTGAAAGGGACGGCACGATACGAAATTCGGATTTCGAAGTATACCCTCGGATAACTTATCACGCTAGCAACGAAAGAGCGCATGCAAACGGGATGCTATGACTACCTGTCAAACATCGGTTTTGTTAGACATAAAAGCTTCTATACATAAGCACTATTATTAAGTGATATTCATACGTAAGACAATTGCACATCGGTCTTTGGAAAAAGATATCCGAACACTGGCGCCCATCAATCATCATACGCTTCATGTCAAATAAATTCTGTACTTTATGGACTTTTTTAGTCTTTGGATATCTATAGAGAGCTGTTGCAACTACTAGAAAAAGGATTGTAAAACAATTATGTTCTCTTCTGGAGCGTTTCAACAACTCTACATTATATATTTTGAAAACAACTGACGAATGTCACATAGGTAGTGTGTGACAACGCTCTACGAAGCCGAAATTAGCCGAGTCTCTTTCCAAAGGTCGAAGTGCAATATTTATTACCGGATACGGTACTATATCAGTCAACTGTTAGGAATGTCCCCCGCCTAGCTGCAGTAAAAATGCATTGGAATAAATATTATCGCAGTCAAGTCGCACTCAACCGTATCATCCCATCTGAAATCTCACCTTCTGCAATCTCTCCCTATCCTTCTTCCTAGCAGCCCTAAACGCTGGCGGATCCTGTTCCTCCTCCAAGTCTACAGTCATGAACTCTTCTAGAGTGAGAGCGCTGGATGGAGTGTCACCGAACTCTAAAAGTCTCTTGCGTAGCGTAGATTCGTGGACCTTCACTATTCGCACCACGTCAGCTGGTGTTCGGGAGAAGTTGTGGAGGCGTGCGGCGATTAGGAGCGCTGAGGAGGAATTATAAGACAAGCTAATTAAATTAAATAACCGGCTAATTGCGAGTCGGACTCGCGCACGAAGGGGTCATACCATTATGTATAAAAGCCGCAAAAAAATCAATACCTTAAATATTTATTTTAAGGTATTGATTTTTTTGTATTTGTTGTTATAGCGGCAACAGAAATACAGTGGAAATACATCACATGTGAAAAATTCAACTGTAACTATCACGATTCATGAGATACAGCCTGATGACAGACGGACAGCGAAGTCTTAGTAATAGGGTCCCGTTTTACCATTTGGTTACGGAACCCTAAAAAACAACCCGACAAAAACATAGCTAAGAACCATCTCCACCATCAAGACTTTAGATTAAAAAAACCGCACTTATATCGGTTCATCCCGTTCATCCGTTAGGAAGCTGTGATGCCACACACAAACACACATATACACAGATATACACGTTAAATGTATAACACCCCTCTTTTGCGTTGCGCGTCAGGAGTTAATGATTAAAAGATAGAGGATTTCGTAACGTGATCTATAGAATAAATGCACGAGTCTTATAGAGTTATAGCGATATCCCGTGATTGACCACAAAACGAAATGTACCTCTTTGCAGAAGACCGCAGCCGTAGTATCATACTTGCCATACTTGTTAGCCATCGTAACATAACTACTCGCTCTGTAGGTATATGGTGTAGTGTTGCTGTTGGTGAGTAAGGACGCTACAGCATCCGAGATTGTGTTGTGTTTTGTGTTGAATTATGTACCTAACCTACCTACATTATTTTGTTGTCAACATATCAAATAAATTTAAACATATCAAATAAATTTAGGTGTGTATTGTCAATGCGCTGTTGATTTATGTGGAGCCACAAGTATTACAAGTAAGCCGTATATCGTCGGGCGAGAAGCAAAACTCACTATCAAATCTGTCACTACTCTTCGAAACCTCGTATCTCAGTACTGAAACGATGCTGATATTAGCTTTATTTTAAGTAGGTATTTGTTACTTAATGACTTTTGCTTGTAACCCGACGATATGCTTGTTTCCACTGTCGGGGTAAACATACAAAATCCTCTTCATCTGTCCAATCGTATTGTGATGTTGACGATAGTCCAAAAGCAGATGAAGAAATAATATATTATGCATTACCAGCGCCGCAGATGCCGGACGGCCGCCGCCCCGAGTGTATTGAGTCCCGCTTCATTCTCTGCACGAGCCGAAGAGCCGTCATGCTCACTTCGTGCGACTTGTCCTCGAACTGCAGCTGCGACGAGAAACGCAGTATGTACAGGCATGGGTCTGTAAGTAAAGAAACACATATATTTGATGAAAACTTCATGGTAAACTATCATCATCATCATCAGCCTGTGTCAGTCCACTGCTGGATATAGGCCTCTCCCATAGCATGCCACTGAGCTCGGTTTTCAGCTAAACTATACCGCTAATGGTAAACTATACCGGTTCAAAATTCTGATTAGAGCTTGCACGATTTTCACACATTATTAACTCAACGGGACCTAATCGCGTATCCGACCGCGTATCCGGCAGTCTTTGGGAATCCGCTCGTGACCAAGGATGTTGTGATACATTCGAAACGTTGAGTGACCTCAACAAAGTATATACATTTAATTACACGCGATTAAGTTCCGTTGACAGAACTTAATCGCGATAATGCAGAGATAATGGTTAGCAAAATTTTTCAAAATTCGGATCACACAAGCATCTGATATATTTGAAACCTGCAGGCACTAAAAGCGAGGAATAAGGAGGTTCCATTGTCCACATCCGAGCTTCACAAATCGGTCTGGGTTTGGTTCATCTTAACGAAAATCATGAAGTCGAGTGCAAAGTAAGCATCGAATTTATCCACACATAATGTCATGTCATCATCATCCTCAAGACATCCACTGTTGGTCATAGGCCTACCCAAAGGGCCCCATAATGACCGGTTCTGATCCTGCGCCTGCGCCACCCGCATCCAGCGTCAACAGGTCATCAGTCCACCTTGTGCGGGGTCATAAATATGTACAGAAACCTTAAGGGGCTCCACGCGCTACTCATCGATTTTTGACGAGTTTTGAGTTGATACTGCTCCGTTAAATCTATAGATATATTTATGGCACAAACGGTTATCGGTTCTTCAATCCTTTATCTACATTTGCAAAAGCCAAATTTTGAAAAGACAAAAACTGAACTTTATATGATTTACTGAAACATGGTCCAAAAAAGCGCTATTTCGATACTAGTATCTTATTTATGCACTTATATAAATGTACATACATGTAACTGCTCCTTATTGACGTCTCTAACAACGCAAGAGGGATTTTTATTTTTAACTAATCTTCACAAAAGTTACGTCCGAAAAAAATGTGTTTTTGGTCTAAATTTGCCAGTTTGATGCCATATATCTCGAAGACAGTGAGTTTTGAAGTAAATACAGTATACTATTTCCGTAAACCTCGTTGTTCTTAATACGATAAACCATAAAAAAACACGAGAAAACGCAGAGTTAAAGACCGAAGGTCATTGGGAGCTAGAGCTGTACATACCCCGCACTCGGCTAGCTAAGTCCAAGAAGTATACAATATAATCCCTTCAGACATTAAGCAGGCTTCTAGTTACGCACTATTCGTACAAAAAATGAAGGCGAAGCTGTGCGAAGACGCGTTGTACTCGATTGACGAGTTTTTTCAGGGTTCGCTTTCAGCGCCGTAAACGCAGTTCTCTTATCTAAGTATAATATTACAATTTGCTTACAACTTGACATCCTGATATTAAAAACATAGATATGTAATACAAAGTATAGTAGGTTAAGTTAATGACATGTAAAAGTTCCTTTTATGAATAAATTATTGAATTGAATTGAATTGAAGCCCCTTAATTCATAGACATTAGAGACATGGGACATATTTTTAAGTACCTAAGTTGTATGCCTCCATATTATGATTCACTGTACAGTAACCATGACTTTGATACCTATGTTAAAGGTTATTGCCCAGTTTGTTATTGTCAAGTCCGACAGCGGTCACCACCAGAAGTCAACAAACAAACAGCGATTTAGTGTCCGGTTAGGTAGGATTTTCCATTCCGTTCGATTTATTTATTTATTTTATTTGACACACCAACAAGATACTAAGCTAATACATTGATAAGAACATAAAGTTAGATGACGCAAGTCCTGCCTGTATCTCAATAACAGGCGTGCAACATCATTAAGTTAAGATACCAGGTCAGTATAGCAATAATCAAGAGTACAATTTAAGTTTACGATATCAGCCAAATTACAATTACTTAATGCGTTATTTAGATTATGAAATTAGAAAGAGATTGATCAATACAATGTACAGATTCTTCACAATTAGTAAATAAAGCAATCCAAAGAAGTAACGCTATTATAGCGTTCTGGGTACCATAGGTAACCATAGCCAGTGATGGGAACCTGGGGACCATTTTTAGGGTTCCGTACCCAAAAGGTAAAACGCGTTTGTTGTACGTGAGCCCCCTTAAACAATTATTTTATTCTGGTTTTTTTTTTGTATTTGTTGTCATAGCGGCAAACAGAAATACATCATCTGTGATATAGGACGGACAGCCTTAGACAGTCTTAGTAATAGAGTCCCGTCCAGTAGCTCGATTCCACTCACACCTCAGATTCGGTTGAAACCGCTCAACCAATCTCACTGGAGCGCAAACTCTTAGAGTATTCCAGTGTTCCAAACCACACGCGTGGTCATGCCGGAGGTTTTCCCCTGGATTTTCCCCAGGCTACTCTCCAACCGCGCACTCCTATCGCTTTATTGGGCCCGACCTATAAAGCCACAGTCAGGTTCAAAAAAAAAAAGAGTCCCGTTTTACCCTTTGGGTACGGAATCATAAAAAGAACCTTTGAAAAACGCTGTGAGCCGGGGTTCGAACCTGCTACCTCCGAACTGAAAGACGCGTGCCGACTACAGTAGAAGACATGCTGAAAAATCTATCCTTATCTCTGTAAACACGTGGCATGTTGAAGACAAAATATCTACTACAGTTTTCCCCAAAACAGTTAAGCTTTTAAAAGAAAGCATACAAGCATTGGCACAGTGAAGGCAGAACAGGTTTCACATGTAGCCAAAAATATACATTCAAACGGTACAAACAAGAAGCATGTAAATATATCTTTGAAAATTTCGGAACCAGTTCCAAGCACGGTACCGTTTAATCGTCTTATAGGGACGGCAAATCACTACATAGTATAAAACAAAGTCGCTTTCTCTGTCCCTATATCTCTATGTATGCTTAAATCTTTAAAACTACGCAACGGATTTCGATGCGGTTTATTTTAATAGATAGAGTGACTCAAGGGGAAGGTTTATATGTATAATACATGCATCAGCATTGCACCCGTGCGAAGCCGGGGCGGGTCGCTAGTAAGAAAATAAATTCGAAAAAGGATCAAATTCTCAATGAAATGGCGAAAAAAGTAACTCAAAAGAATATATTTATAATTATACAATTATAAGTCTTCAAAATTTTAAGTGGTATGGTATAATATGCTGTTTATAGGTATAATATGCTCTCCCTTTTTCGCAAAACGCACCTCTGTATTGAACGATCGTCATTTACTATGGCGTTTTAGGTCAGTGACGTCACTGAATTGTACATACCGCTTTCTCTCTCTAATTAAAAACGTTCTAACGCTTGTAGCTTCTTTATTTCTTGAGATATTTTAATGGGATTTTTAACCAACATAGTTTTATGTCTTCTTTCTTTTGAATAATAATTTGGAAATTAATAAATTTTGAGTCAACATCCCTATTCGTTTATCACAGACATAAAACATTCGTCACGTTAACACTACTACTTGTTGTTAAAAAATAACGAATGCTAATAAGGAACGAATGATTTAGATTCTTGAGGCTCGGTTTTATAAAGATCCGTTAGACCTTATGTCAGTTTATTATGTCAAAAAATGTACTGAGTTACTGAAATTTGATCTGACATTTGGTCTAAAGGATCTTTATAAAACCGAGACTTAGAGAACCAACAGAGGACTTGCCTTGTGGTATAATGCGTCTTTTTTACTAGACTATGGCTTTATGGGCCGGACCCGGTAAAACGTGAATGCGTGGTGTGACAGTAGCCTGGGGAAAATCCAGCGGGAAATCCGACATAACCACGCGGGCGGCGCGATTTCTCATGTACCTACGGGTTAAACATTACCAAATATCCACACTATATAAATGAAAGACAAAGCATCAAATCCAATGTGTCAGTTCTCTTTTTTTTTTAACCTGACTGTGGCCCGTGTGTGTGTTATAGGCCCGGGTCCAATAAAGCGGTAGGAGTGCGCGGTTGGAGAGTAGCCTAGGGGAAAACCTCCGACACGACCACGCGTGTGGTTTGGAACACTGGAATGTGTCAGTTCAACACGTCCCTACTACACCAGTAGTGCTACCGCGAACTACAAACGAAGTTTTCCCTCTCTGTCGCAGTTATGTGCAAACTTGCAAGTGCGACGGAGAGGGAAAACTTCGAATGCCGTTCGCGGTAGCAGCCCAGTGACTCGATAACAAACGGTACTGTGTAGGCGGACAGGGCCTGTACTCCGAACTTCGAATCGTGTCGTCCCTTACACTCTCGTGTTATACACTATATGAGTGAAAGGGACGGCACGATTCGAAGTTCGGATCCCGAATGCCGGAGTAGCCCCTCAGGCCACACACATGATAAATACCGCTAAAAACCCATCAAACACATAGCCACGACGCCTCATGTCAATCTAGTAATTATACACTGGTTGTTATAAGGAAGGTTATAGACATAACGTACTTGCTATTAACACATTAAGGGTCAATGAACGCTGTACGGATCATTATTGAATTACCCAAAATACGTAAGAGCACATTCTCGTACAGAAAAGTACAGTCAGAAATGTTAATAGTGCAGGCAACAAATGGTAAAAAAAAGGTACAGAGGGAAATGCTTGGAACACGATTTTTGACTTCGTAACTTTATTTGGACTAGTAAATTTCAGTTGGAATCTTTATCTCAAACCACGCAGTTTTAGACTGGTTAAGTTATACTGCTTTTCGAAGCGCGCGTGGGCAGGGTTCAGCAGAGTTCAAAAATATGAGCAACTAGCTTCTGCTCGCTGCATGTTCAAACATCAAGTTCTATGCATTTATTCATAAATTTCATAATAGTGGCAGCTTTGCTGGTCGATGTATTGTAAGATATAATTTTAAGTATTGTTTGTACCGTTGTTTGCCCAAATAAACATTAAAACATTTCTTAGATTTCAGAAGTTCCACTTTACCGTATAAATGCATTTCGAGTAGTAATTAATCTTTTATCGTAGAACAGAGTTCCTCAAAGTGCAGGACCCTATTATGTATCAATGACAATTACACTCTTTTTGCTCCCTAGGGAGCAAAACTCGTTCTTACTCCCTGTCGGCAGGGCAGAAACGACACATTTAAAAAAATATATTAAGAGGGAGCAAAAACTACTTTTGCCTATAAACAGGCTAGAAAACCCTTTATTTTTGGAATAGGAGAAGTGAATAAACTGTTTTTAACGTCTCTCCGCATTAAAGTTAAAGAATAATTATCACTAAACACTGTTTGAAACCAATTTTATGCTTAAATTAAGTAGCATGTGACACTAAATGCGTACGACGCATTTTAAGAAGTTTTGATATCCATTGTATACGTAATGTATGACCTCGACTATGTAAACACCTACGTACATACATATATATGTAGGTATGTTTTACTACTTCCGAGTGGAAGCAAAACCGGGCCTCGAATTGAGAGTCACTCAGGAAGTGGCCTTAGTTGAAATCCTTGCCAAAATATTAGTAGTCTGTCATAGCGAGGCATGTGTATACTTAACAGCAGAAATAGCTTATTAGTTTTCCACCTTATCGCAATGGAATAAGGTGCAAAATTGTACATTCGACGTTCACTGTACACTACAAACAAGTAAAACAAGTTTACTAGTATCTGTTGTGGTAGCAACTATGGTTCGCAAACTGTTCTTCCGCTTCGAATAATCCATACCATGAAATAAAAAATAAACAATTGAAAACAGCAAAACTAATAGCTATATTAGAAGTCACAGAGCAAAATGTAAGGCCCGACCAGAAATATATGACCCTTGTCCCTCTCTGCCGCACGAATTAGCAAGTGCGACAGAAAGGGATATATTCGAACTTCGTTCGTTTTCGGTTCGCGGTAGCCCCTCTGATTTATATGGTAACAGACTAAATGACATTTTGATTTGTTTAAGTACCTGTCAGCTGATGTTTTTTTTATTGATTATGGCGTGGATGCGAGTCCTTTAAGCCAAGTCTTTTTTGATAGTTGTTTACACTTCATTTTAGAAGTTAGAATGATGTTAATTATGAAATGTGTTGCGGCGAAATAGTTTCATTTTCCAAGTGTTTTTTTTCTCAGAAGTTTATTATATACTTTATTAATAATGTTCCGCGCTTGACTAGGAATTATCTTCGGCATTTTTTGTTATTAATCATTTAATTTTCAACACTACCATTATTAAATTTATAAACCGCAACTGTGACACTGGACCTGACAAATCTGACAATAGAGATGAGAGATAAATAACTTCACAAGGAAAAAGTCACGGTAATCTGCCGTTAAAAAGTAACACTGTAACGAAGTAACAACGTTACAAAATAACATAGATATTTCTTAGCGTTCATATCACTGGAACAGCGGAATCGCGTTTTATGAAAATGACACTAATTTCGAGCAAGAGTGGCGCAGCACGTCGGTAAATATGAGATAAAGCTAACTGTTTAAATATTAAATAAACCAACAAAATAATGTGATTAAATAGAAAAATGATTTTTTAATCATTTAATTATTTAGATGAATTATTTTATACACAAATTATTATATTATTTATAAGTGAATTCATTATGACTGATGCAACAGTGCAGCGAGTAAAACAATGGTATTGATCATAGTTAATATTTAAAATAAATAATATATATATATTTTGTGTTTGTGTTTTTGTTTTGTGTATGTATGAGCACTTGAATATTAATTAAATAATAAATACGATGTTATTGACTGAACCCATTGAAGGATTATAGTACAGTACAAAAACACAATGTGTAGAGGCAAACAACAGGCGGTACAAAGGATGTGTTCATATTATTTTTCCAAAACTTTAATTAATTTAAAGCCTTGATTGTCAAAGCGTTAGAGGTGGCGTTCATGTGATAGCTAATTCACGATTGTTGTAACGCACGGAATGTATATTGTGAAGTTAGGAGTAGAAGTAGCAGGCACTCTAGTCACAGAGTAACATCAATAACAGCGCCGGGCACGGTCGAAACGTAAATATCGTGATATGAAATAACGTCACGAGGACTTTTCACTGTGATTTTTTTGCAACGGGAACGAAAGTAACGGTGATCAAAAAGTAACGCTTTTCCTGATGTCTATCTGAAAACATTTCATAAAAATTATTGCAAGTGTAAGAAATTAGTTTCAATGAAATTCCGCAACGTGGCGCACGGTCATATATTTCTGGTCGGGCTTTACAAGACACACCGGGGCGCTACCGCGAACAGCAAACGAAGTTTTCGATCTTTGTCGCACTTGCACTTTCGGACGTAAGCGCGACGGAGAGAGAAAACTTCGTTTGCTGTTCGCGGTAGCGCCCCAGGCCCCATAAAAACGTACTACGTATATACTACGAATTAGAGAGAGACGGCGATAATTAAAAGAGTAACTTTTGCTAATTGCCCTAATATCGAGACTCTCATGTGAGAGAAACCGAAACAATAGCAGTAAGCTATAAAAGTGCATGGACTATTTCCACGTGCACCAACGTGCTTAAGCTTAAACCTTATTGTAGCGCAGGAAGGTCTATTTTTGGTTACTGAAATGTCTATGTGTACGTTGTGAGAGCGTGTCTCTTGAGTATTGTGTTGTAACGATACATAAGCAACAATGGGGTCAAGGCCAAGATTGCTTATTCGATGTTACATTGGAATTTAATTTATGAATGGAAAAAGTGCTAAGTCATTCTTAATTCTTTATGGCTAATACTCAGTAACATTCACTAATCAGACAAGAGAAGGCATTCAAAAATATCTGACATGCTTTAAGGTCTCGACTACGTCCTCTCAGATTCGGTTGAAACTGCTCAAACTATCTCACTGGAGCGCAATCTCTTACAGTATTTCAGTGTTCAAAACCTCCTGCGTGGTCGTGTCGGAGGTTTCCCCTGGATTTTCCCCAGGCCGCTCCTTCCTACCGTTTTTTTGGGTCCGGCTTATAAAACCACGGTCAGCTTCAAAATAATAATAATAATATAGGTAGTCCATCTAGTGAGTTGGTAAAATAGATCCAGAGGGGCTACCGCGAACTGAAAACGAACGAAGTTCGAATATCTCCCTCTCTGTCGCACGAATAAGCAAGTGCGACAGAAAGGGAGGTAGCCCCTCAGGTCATCAAACCTTCATCCAATAGAGAATATCCATCATTTTTTTCATGATGCCACTCGAACCAGTTTAAAGAGAAGAACAAATTCGAATACGGAACAAGTACAATAAGAACAACACGAAAGACAAAAATGGATTTCAAAGTGCAGCATAAAATCCGAGCGGTCAAAACGCCCACAAAACTCCCATACTAATTGAGCATAGTATGTGACGTCATATACTATGCGCCCGTGCTACCATTGTATGGAAGAACGAGTAATTTACTGTTTTGGTCGTGCCATATTTTTAGGTATATTTTTAGTTTTAGTCAATAAAAAAATACATAATTTTTAAAAACTTTCAAGTGTCATCTCATCTTGTTAAGATATTGAGAATATTTATTAATTTATTGTTTTTTGTCATAATTTGACGGTTTACTATTCATTCTCTTTATTATTATTCATTCCGCATACCTATTCTCTATTATATAGATGTAACTCCCAGTGTCGAAAACTTAATAATTATTATTCATCTGCACGATTTAACAATAGCGAATACTGCAACACAATCAAAATTCTAATATCGTGGCCTCAGTGTCTAAATAGGTATTCGTAGGTCACCAAAGACTTTTGTGTCATAGAATATCTAATTTTAAACGAAATAGAGTTGAAATTTCTTTATAGACTTGATATAGAAGATGCAATTGTAGTGCGGGTGCGGTTATTCACAAAGTGTTGACATCAGTGCCAACATTACCATATAAAAAGGAATGTTATGCTGGCATCCCTGGCCGATCATTAAGATGTATGGCAATATCGAGCCCGCCCGAAATATAGCTGCATGGAGGTGCATGGCACAAAAATAAGAGCTAAAAGATTATTATAAGAAAAGGTGACTTTTAAGATACATAAGTAGTGTAATTAGCAGAGCTCGGAATAGGTAGTGCCTATTTACCTAAACTTCGCGGGAGGACGTAACTAAGAGTGGTTACAAGCACCAAAAATAATTATTTCTTTTTAATGAATGCGGGATTTCCCGGGATTTACTGTATTATTCTAGAGGCTTAATACATTTCGCTTTACTTATAAATCTTGTTATATTGCATATTATTTGTTTAATTACCTTGAAATAACAATCAGTCATTAAAAATATAATATGGATCAAATTTAATCAAAAGGATTCCGAAATTTGATAGTTTTTAGTTGACTTAGACAGAATTATACTCCTTTCTTCCATGAGAGGGGACCTGTGTCCAGCATTAGGGCGTATATAGATTAGTGATAGTGGGAGTATAATTCCGTCTAAGTCAACTAAAAGTATCAAATTTCGGAATCCTTTTGATTAAATTTGACCCATATTATATTTTTAATGACTGATTGTTATTTAAAGGTAATTAAACAAATAATATGCAATATAACAAGATTTATAAGTAAAGAGAAATATACTAAGCCTCTAGAATAATACAGTAAATCCCGGGAAACCCCACATTCAATAAAAAGAAGTAATTATTTTTGGTGGTTGTCACCACTCTTAGTTACGTCCTCCCGCGCAGTTTAGGTAAATAGGCACTACCTATTCCGAGCTCTGGTAATTAGTGTGAACAAGTGCTGCATTATAAAAAATACTCCGTATTACAACCAGCCGCCGTATCATTTTATACCTATACAGTCCACAATAGAAGCCCCCAAGATCCCACACAAAGCTTATTGATTACAATATCGACAAATTGTGTCATAGAAATTTGATACTAATTTTAAATCAATAGAGTTGAAATTTCTTTATAGACTTGTCATTATATAAAAGATGCAATTGTAGTGCGGGTGCGGCTATTCACAAAGCTTATTGATTACATATATCGACACATTGTGTCATAGAAATTTGATTCTAATTTTAAATGCAATAGAGTTGATCTTTCTTTATAGACTTGATATTATATAGAAGATGCAATTGTATTGCGGGTGCGGTCATTCACAAAGCTTATCGATTACATATATCTACACAGGCATCAGTGTAAGTCTGACCTTCGGTAGCGTACTTTAAGCTATGTTACGAATATAAAGGTCAATTTGTATTAGCCACGAACTCACGGTTGTGTATATATTTTACGAAATGGCATGGCATGACCGATATTCAATCTTGAGTGAAATCCGAGTGGTATATCCAAAAACATTAACAATAAAATAATTATTCATATGTCATAAGATCAACAAAAAGTAGAAAAAAAATTCTAATAACTATGCACATTTGCATAAAAAATATTGTTTTGGCTCGCTTATTTTTAGAACAGCGACCTTTAGAACAGTGGAAGTCAATAAGTACTAAAAATGGCTGGAACATGTTTTTTGAAATGTCAAGGCTCTAATCTGCTGACAACGGATGTAATAATACAAAAAACCGGCCAAGTGCGTGTTTAATTACGCACTATGAATGGTTCCGTGCCTACGTGGTGCCTACTAATACTATAATCCAGTAACCTTGTCGCCTGAAAGTACTGGGTATAGTTTGCGTCAAATCCGGTAGTTCTGATTTTTTGCAGACTAGTTTGGTCTAATGAATAATCCAAGTTTGTGACCTCCAGTGCCGAACGCAACTTTGTCAAAAATCGTAAAACCGATTATAACCGTACAGGACTTTTTTTTAAATTTATTTAATAAACAGAAAAATACATTTTATAACACCACAATAAAACTCGCCAAACTGTGACATTTGATGGCGAGATACTAGTTGCTGATAGTATAACTCTAGCACTTTTTTAGAAAAGATTAAATTTGCTGTAATATGAGACTAGAATTATCTTTGTAGACTCAATAATTTCCGCGATAAAGCCTTTCAAGGTTTGCAATGTTCGAAAAAATTATAAACTTTGAAAGGCTTTATCTCGGAAACTATTTGGTCTACAGAGACAATTCTAGTCTCATATTATAACAGACTTAGTTTACTTTAAACATTTCCTGGGAAGGTACTATAGAAAAGTAGTGCTTTGTGTTAATTGTTTTTTTCGGTTATTGACAAAAATTTTGAAAAATGGTAATAAACCGATAAAGGACTAGTTTTTAATACTACCTTTTTAGGACGAGTTTAAAGTAAACTAAATTTGATATAATATGAGACTAGAATTGTCTCCGTACATAAAAAAGTTTCCGAGATAAAGCCTTCCAAAGTTTATAATTTTTTCGAACTTTGCAAACTATGAAAGCCTTTATCACGGAAACTATTGGGTCTATAGTATCAAATTAAGTCTTCTAACTTTAACGTCTAGAGAAAAATAATACTACCTACTATTAGCAACTGGTCATTTAGGGTTATAATCGGTGTTTCGATTTTAGACAAAGTTGCGGTCGACGCTCGAGGTCACGAACTTGAATTATTCATTGGGACAACATCATAAACAAGTCTGCAAAAAATCAGAATTACCGGATTTGACGCAAGCTCTGATGTATAAAGTTACTGGATTAAGTTCCAAAATAAGTCCTCTATCCTATGCTATTAATTAAAAAAGGTGGTATCTTCGTATTTACTTACTTTTTGTAGGTATACAAAAGAAAGATATTTTTATGCGCCTTTAATTGGGTGCCAATCATTATTATTTATTAGTCTAATACTTACGTACAATACCGATGTTCAAAACTAGAAATGGCAACCCACTCTCTCGCGCTAGTGACAAACCACGTATTTATTTATTTTAAATACATGGAAAACCAACAGCCTATATAATAACTACAATAGAATTAAACCGCCTGTTGTTTGCCTCTACTCATTGTGTTTTTGTATTGTACCATGTCCTTTAATTGAGGTGTGCAATAAAGAGTATTTGTATTATATTCGTATTAAGTCCGTGGTATATTAACTTGAGAGAGACGGGAGTTACCATTGCCTAAACGCCGCGATTTTCATAGCCCCTAGATAAAAAAAAATAAACAGCACCTGTCAAAGTCATTGGAAGTTTCCGCGCCGAAACGAAACGTTACGTCGCTTAGGGAAAAGTGTTTTTTTTCAGTGAAATCTCATGTTTCAGCAACATTTCACACACCCAAATGGATAAATAGAAGCAAAAGAGTGAAAGGATGTTAGGAATCACGATATTTATACGTGAAAATCGTAAAATTTGAAAAGGGCTTCAGCTCGTAAGTTACGACAAAAACACTTCTTTATTTACATGAAATGCCACTATTACTACATAATATGTTATATTATGTCGCCTTTCCCCGTTGGGAGAAAGGATCTCTTTGAGATAAGCTGCATTTTGATGTTATTCACTGATGCTTTCACAAACAGTCTAAATGTCTTATACCCGGTTTTCAAGTTTTGAAAACCATGATTTTTTATACACTAGGTCATATTATGGCGTTTTTCCATTGGAAAAGACTAAGTCTCTTCGAGATAATGCAGAAATATAGAGTGTTAATTAATATTTCTATTATAACCTCCACTACAAGGTTCTTACCCGTATCGTTTGATTTTTAAAGCTTGTATCATGGTTTTCCATGATTTGTGTAACAAAACTTACTAGAGTGTACGAAAGAACACATTATCATTGTGGCACTTATTCCGTTGGAATATAAAATCTAAGTCAGATCTGCATCCTACTAATTTTCTGACACTAATAAGAGTAATCATAAATCCTTATAAACATACAATTTTGTTCTATGACTTTAAACACTACTCCCGTTGGGGGAAGCTATTAGCTAGCTTTATGAAAATAATTTATACAAAAATAGTTTATATAAACTTCTACAAACAGAACCTAAATAAGAAGGGTTTTCTGTTATTTAATGTATCCTTTCCGTTGGAAAGTGTTACTCAGAACTGTTGGGTATTGTTACCCGGTCAGTGTGGCAAAATAACACCTGACTTTATGTTGCAACAGTATACCGGAAATTAATTTTGTACCGTTTTGCTAAGTTAAGTTAACTTCAGCTTTATAGATCCAGAATACAATTCAGTTCTTGATTGAGTAATGCATAGTAGATGGCAAGGTTCACTGGAAAGGAGGAAGCACTCAAGAGGAAGGACAAGTTAGCAGCAGAAGGTACCTAACATCAAATACCTGCACAAGGTACCACAACTCATAACAAAGTTGGTTCCATTATCAAGCCTTAATAATTAAACAATTTTCTCAAATCTTAAAAAAGTTAAATCCATTGTCAAGCTTTGAAACTTAAACAATTTTCACAAATCATAGCAAAGTTGGATACTTTGTTATCACATACCCGTCAAGTGGACAATAGAGATATCAAAGGCTATAGAGATATCATATGTTATGTGATGGGATCTTGTGAGTTTTCAAACCGGTGATGCAACAGTTCTTGCCTAGAAGTATTAATGTTACAAACTTCATCCAACAAATGTATTAAAGGATTACCACAATTTGTATAGATTTGCAAAAAGTTGTTTATTCTAAGGCCTAAGACTAAGGGCTAAAATGTGTCAATTGACACAAGTCTAACAATTGCCAAAATTTATATAATTATGAAGGAAATCTCTTCATCATAAATATACCCAGACTGTACATTCTGTCGAAGGGTTCCAAATTTTCAGGGTCACAGACCAGTCAAGATGTAAAATAGTACCTATAGAAAATGGTAACTGTCTGACTGCAAGCATCCACATTTTCTGCCAAAGGAGACCAAGAAACACTGCATCTTGATATGGGAACTTTGAAAAACTTTCTTTAGAACTGAACATTTAGTTTACTCAACAACCACATAATTTATTATTACCTGGAAAATAGGTACAATACAATACAAATATTCTTTATTGTTCCCCAGAACAGGTACAAAGTATTCCTTCACTACTATTTGTTATTGAAGATTAAATTCGAATTTGGGGAGACAAATTGAGCAATTACAAAATGCCAACCAAGTGTAAGGCAGTTTTTACACTTTTTCTGATATTTCAAAGAATTTTCTGAAATATAATGTGGGCATATAACAATTAATCTTCTTACCGCCCGTTTGTTTGGACAAAAAGACTAAGTCAATATGAAGAGTAATGGTCAGGTAAACTTTAAAGAACTATCTTTATAGTTGAGTTTTATTTATGATGTGAATGGTAGTGTGAAAAAACTATATACATTATTTTACCATTCAGTGAATGGTGGTGTGAACAAACTATATACCTTATTTTACCATTCAAAGAGTTCAGTTGCAAGTCTTAGGAAATGTATTTTAAGAATTCAACATAATATGATAAATACATGAAGAATATTTGATTGATATAAATTTATGAAATCTTTATATATTGACTATGTATTGGTGTGGTTCCCTTATATTCATTTTTTCCAGAGTCATGATATGAACTCTATGGACGGAATAAAAATTATTCCTACTGTCCATTCAGAAAATACAGTTGTTAATAATATTTGGACATAAAAAATATTGTTTTTGGTTTGAGTATTTACATACAAGTACTAATATAGATACATAAAGTAATTTTGGAAGAAAAATAGATACCTACAAATGGACTGGTCAAAATGGAATTAATGTGGTGGATCGTTACAAAATTTTTAAGAAATCACTTCAAAAATGATAACTTACAAATAGATAGATGTTTAAATAGGACCATATGTATGAAGTGAAGTATATTCATGAAACAATTATTTAGGATGTGTCCCTATTGTGAAAACCTAAAGGGTATCTGGTCAGGAGAAGCGCAACCAAATTTGTGCAACAATATGTTGGGGCAAAGACCAAAAAAGATATAAATATTTTATATAATATGATTTCATTAACCCATATTTATTGTATAGGCAGTTTGCTCTCATCTATACTACATTGTTTCATACATCAAGCAAATTAAAATTCATCGAAATCTGTAGTTATCAAAGTCAATCAAGGTAATCGAACAGATTCATATTCACTGTAATCACAGTATTTCAAGTATGTGTTTTTCTACATTTCTACAAATGTTATTGTACAAGCCTTTATTATATTTTTAATTTGCATTAGCATGAAGAAGACCATGGATGTTTTCGTTCCTGTGCTATTTATGATATCTTAACTTTGATAGGTACCCCTTTTTGACCCGACGACGGCAGAGCCAAAAGGAAGGGTTACGGTTTTTTGATATTAGTCAAAGTATCAATCCTCTCTACATACACAAGCCAACATAAAGCATTCAAAAGAAGGTCTGTTGCGCATTGCGCGGTTTCCCTAAAGCCAAGAATACTATAATGCTATGAGTCTTCAGCCTCTAAGTACAGATAATAGTTATGCATATTATCTACATATTTAAGATTATATTATGCGTAACAAAAATGTTCTATATAGGAGAGGTGCAACTAATCATTAAAATAATTATTTGAGTATGGTCCCCAATAAAGTAAATTTATGGAAGTTAATTATTATTCAATATCAGGTTAAAACATGATGTGTAAATTTGTCGCACACGATTAAAGATCGAAGGTGAACTTATCCTCATAAAGGACCTCTTCCAGATAAACTTAGATGAATGGAATAGAAAAATCAACTATCATTTTAAATTATTATTCCGCGGGAATACTAAAACACTGATTATGTTACTTCTTATTAAGTATTATGGATAAAAGTATAAACGAAGTACTGAAGTATTTATAAGAAAGATATGTCGTAGTCGTCAAAAGCATTCAAATTCAATTCAAATCAACCTTTACGGCTTTATTCACTCCACCAAACAAGGTTTTTGTTGACATTTTTTGACCCCCTTTCAAATAGGCCATGTCCACTTTCTAAGCATGTTATAATTGTCATATTATCTCCGAGCTAAAGATACTGAATAACAACTAAACATAGTTGAATAACCGGAAAACATAATGACTAAGAGGATTATTGGCTGCCTTTGTCTGGGATTTTTGTAGCAGCTAATACAAACTAAAAAAGTTAAAACTAGGAACAAAAACCTTTCCCTAAAAAATGTCACCTTTTTATGTTAACAACAATTGCAAGATAGGTATTTTCAATCATGAAATATTATTCAAAAACTTTTTAAAATAAACTGTAATCATGAGTTCATGACGGACCTATAATTTATTTAATAAAGAATAGTGAAAAGGAGGTATGAGCTCTAGACATCATTCATATTTATAGAGATCTTACCGTAGTTAAATGGATATCATAGAAGGTGGTTTACAAGGTATTATTTCAAATATTAAAATTGCGGTCAATATAATAGACCATTTTTTGTACATTTTTAGTGACAACTAAAATGCAATCCGCGCATGTATAAAGTTTACCTTTGGGATATTAAATTCTTGATATTAATTAATTTTTGTTATAATGGTATACTTATACTCATTATTACCCACAGGCCAAATGTTAATACACAGTTTTGCAGGAAAATGTATGTATATTAGGTGTTCTGTACTTTGATTAGTAAAGTACCTAAATGATAATAATAAATAATCATATTTTTTTTTAATTTATAATAAGTAATAAGCAGATTCAATAAATTCATATTATTATTATGAAATAATGATAGTTAATAATGTAAGTAATTCAATGTCATATTATTATAATGATAATAAAGTAACTCAATGTCAGGTTTTATACCAACGCAATATATATTGTAAAATCAAATGAAATTGTAAACCTGCAGCGTCAATAATTCCTCGTAGCGTGTAACTATAGTCATACGTAAACTATTGGAAATTATACACACATCATAGTCGGCCTATTGTAGGCATACCTCGAAAGATGGTGGATGAGAGGAAATGAGATCTGGTACCGGTATTCTGGTATTCTTGTTTATTTTTTATGAAAACGTTTAAGATTTGAATTAGAGCATTATGGTGTAATGGGTGTACATTATTATGTAATTGGTGTAAGAGTGATATTAATTTCTCTAAACATCTCTCAAGTTAATATACCACGGACTTAATACGAATATAATTACAGGATTAAACGAACTTACCTGAAGTGAAGTTCTATCCTGATTATATGAAGTATTCAGTCCGTGGTAGGTAGGTCCCTCCCTCCCAAATATTATCATGATAAGTACATGCTAATTTTTTCCCTATTGTTTTCTTTATTTAGCTCTAAACTTAATGACTTTGACATCTGTAGTGTTGACAGGTGCTGTTTATTTTTTTTTATCTAGGGGCTATGAAAATCGCGGCGTTTAGGCAATGGTAACTCCCGTCTCTCTCAAGTTAATATACCACGGACTGAATACTTCATATAATCAGGATAGAACTTCACTTCAGGTAAGTTCGTTTAATCCTGTAATTGTATTGAATTACATAGCCAATTAAAGGTTAAGCTTTCGTTCTTCTTATAGAACTTAATTATATCACAAAGAACAGGTTCAGCCCATTTCATTAATTTACACAGTATATTATACATACGATCGACAAAATTGAACCATAGGGTCATTTTGCTAAGTCATCTAAATACTAATCGGTTGAAATTCGCCTGAACATACATTTCTATGGTAACGAACTTGTTATCAATTAGACATTGACATTTACTAACTACTGTCTTAAACAGTTTGGATAACCTTGACTGTTGAACACAAAACAGAAATGGTATTATAACTATACTATCTCTGTTCTTCACAGTAATGCCATAGCCTTCTTCACTGAGCACTATAATCCGAGCTCTTTGTTCTGCCAAATGCCAAATGTGGATGGTGGAAATCTCATTGACTGACCACTTGACATCTGACAAGCAAATGATTTTTGAAATTTAAATATATTTTTTTGTGATGAAAAGAGTTAGGTTTTTTATTATAAATGACAGCTTATTCGAGATTCAAAACGTAGCTGTTTTATTAAAAATATATCTATTGCAGTGATAACAAAGGTTAAAATTGCATAGATCTCCGACCCGTATTGACTCAATTTGTTAATATTTAAAACGACCTAAGTGCTACATAGTGCGAGACATGTAAACCCTATTGTTTTGACGGTTTCAAGCCATTTGTAGGCCAAGTGGGTCATGAATCAGTTGGTTCGACTGTACATAGAGCAACCCATATCTATTGAAAGGGTTGACTGAAAATCAGCGTTGCAGTGTAGATTCGCTGC
This sequence comes from Epiblema foenella, assembly GCA_963556455.1. NCBI lineage: Eukaryota > Metazoa > Arthropoda > Insecta > Lepidoptera > Tortricidae > Epiblema > Epiblema foenella. The sequence continues at coordinate 3,904,335 of OY747112.1, forward strand.
AACATAATGATGTCTATCCCTTTTTTTTTAAAGATTAGAATTGTAACAGTGATTCGCACATATTTATTCGATTATTTGGGATTGAGGATAACAATTTACTCATTTTACATCTTTCAGTAGTTTGTCACGTTTCAAAGATAACATGTAGGTACTTAGCATATTTTCCCGTTTCAATATTGTTTTCTATAAAATCGCATGACGGATGACGCCCGATTTTTCCAATCCTTTCCTTTCAACATCACTCATTGTTACCGCTTACTGCGTTAATCATATAATATATATAATTTTAATGTTCTCGTTCTTGATACGATTTCATTTCTTAAGTTTTAAAATGTATACATACACCATGAACCTATTAGTGGCTCTGTGATACTCGTAGACTCCGCGAATGCTCTTTTGTATTTAAAAAACCGACTCGTCAATAATTTTATATAATTAATGAACCTGCTCACATTTCGCGAGAAAAATGCGACCTGTGCCTTTACCATGAGTTTACATGACCGTACTCGCTAGCGACTGCGTAAAAATTTGTATGGGCAACAGTACAGCGCCTCTAGCGGTTACGTAATAGAACTAAGAATCGGCATACTAAATCCTTTACGCAGTAGCTAGGGAGTACGGTCATGGAAATTCGTGGTAAAGGCACTGTAGAGGAGAACAACCGGAAATACGTTTCAAAGTCTAAGTCTACGTGTGATCTCCTAGAGCGATTCTAGCTGAAGGAACAAAAGGAACAGGCCTGCTTTTATTTCGTCATCCTAATAGTCGAATCTTGAATTCCCTAACTACATTAACATACATAAGTACATAACTGTTATCAAGGAAGGTGATGATTTGATTATCATTTATCATCGTGCAAACAGCGTTTTACCTCAACTAGGCCTTCCCTTGAGGCCATTGCCGTCAGCGGACATTGATCGCTATTGTCCACGCCATCTATTTGACTACAAAATCTTCCAGTCATTCCAATCGTGAAACCTCTTTACATATTACTTTATTTTGCATTTAGGGCTGGCACCAACATACGATTAAAGACTGATCAATGTCTATAAGTCTTCAAAGTTTTAAGAGGGCGTATCATCTGTCCCTTTTTATCGAATATTAATTTATTGAATATAGGTAAATGATAAAGAGAGGTAAGAGAGGTACGGCACAGCAAAAAGACATCTTACTCGAATTTGGAGCAGCCCAACTGGGGAAGTACCTCCGCCTTGCAGAAGACCACAACCATAATAACATTATCTACTATACAAGTATGTAGTGTTGTGTTGCTGGAGGTGAGCAAGGTTGCCAGAGCTCCCGAGGATGCACTGTGTTGAGAGTGAGGGACCTAAATTTGTCCCTTCTGTTGTCAACACAGTGCATCCTCAAATTTTATAAAGGGTCGGCAACGCGTACGTGACTCCTTTGGAGTTGCGGGCGTCTATAGGCTGCGGTGGCCGCTTACCATCAGGTGAACCGTAAGCTTGTTTGCCACCGGCGTTGTATAAAAAAAAGCCATGTTAATTACATTTTTATCGTCCGAGGAATAAACTATATCTTTGAATTGACGTAAACGCAGCTGTGATTGGATTTTATGTATACGCACATGCATGACGTTCGTAATACAATAGAGAATATGCATTTTTTTTCATGATGCCATTCGTACCAGTTTTTAGAGAGGAACATATGTGTATATGGAACAAGTACTTACATTTAAAACAACACAAAAACCAAAAATGGAATTCAAAGTGCAGCATAAAATCTGAGCGCACAAAACCCCCCAAAACTCTAATACTAATTGAGTATAGTATGTGACGTCATATACTATGCGCCCGTGCTACCATTGTATGGAGAAACGAGTAATTTGTTATTTTGGTCGTGAAATATTGCGTTTATGTATATTGTTGTCCTATATTTTTTTGTTTATTACAACATAAGAATAGATACGCGTCGTACTCGTGATCGGGTGCTGTTTGTGGAGTCCGGTCTGTTCATGCTTGCTAGGACATAGTGACTACGTTAATCATCATTGGCCTTGTTCATCTATGGAAAGATGATTTAAGCAGTGTCCGTATTAGAGGTGCGGCACTTACGTAAGTGGCTTGTAAGACCGATACGGGAGCGACAGCCACGACCGCATATTTGACAAATAAATGTCCCGTCCGAAGACGAAAGAGGCAGAGCAACGCGCTGATGTCTCAATTCACGTCTGTGAGATAACAGATTAAACCAAGTTTGGTCGTGCTCCACTACTCCATTGCTAAGGGTCTCCCTCCATTGATCACGATCTTGTGAGTCTTCTTCCCAAGTTGAGGGGTCGATCCTAAAAGACACCATGTCACGCTTAGCGCTATCCTTAAAGCGCAACATGGGCCGCCCGATGGGTCGTTTAGCGTGCGCTATTTCGCTCAGGAGAGTTTTCCGTGGCAAACGAGAAGGCTCCATCCTTTGCACGTGTCCCAGCCACCGCAGCCGTCGCTGTTTCAGGACCGCTGCAATGCTAGGTAAACGCGCGATGCTAAGCACCTTCTCGTTTGTTATTCTATCCTTCCACGAGATGTTTAATATGCGCCGAAGACAGCGCATGTGGAAGCTGTTCAATTTCCGCTCCTGCTTGGCATACGACGTCCAAGTCTCGGCCCCGTACAAGAGTATGGATAAGATGCATGTCTTGTACACGATCATCTTTGTGTTTACAGTTAGGTGTTTATTTTGCCATACTCTTGTACTAAGCTTGCCGAACATCGTAGATGCCTTGCCGATGCGGATATTGATTTCCACATCAAGTGAGAGGCTACTTGAGATAGTGGACCCTAGGTAACAAAAATTGTCAACCACTTCCAGAGGCGAATCATCCAACATTACTGTTGGGTTTCGATCTACGCCTTGGGCCATTATAACTGTCTTCTTGACATTTATCGACATTGAAAACTGCTTACACGCTGCATTGAACCTGTTACTACGTTAATACTAGTGTCTTATTATAGGGGATTGACGAGAGACATCATTCTGTTGTGGATTCGTTTTTATTATCAGTGACTTAGAGACCATGACCATATACATCTCTGGGATATTATATTAATTTCATTATACTCCTTGTTTAATCTTGAGACCGTATACATCTATAACTTTACTGATGTTGTAATATTTGGAATAGATAACTTTGCAAGTTTATCTTCACTGTATGACATTAATTTTGTTATAATTGTAAACTCGAAATTATTATTCCTTCTTGAACTGTAAATTAATATTTTGATATGAAAATGTATTACTTATTATAGTCAGACTTTCTTAAATTGTAAATTAATATTTTGACATGTAAAAGTGCCCTTGTGGCCTATTTGCAGAATAAATGTTTGATTTTGATAATCAATAAAAAAATTACATAATGTTTCGAAATTGTCGTGTTAATATTTATTAATTTACTGTTTTTTTGTTATAATTGGATGGTTTACTATTCGTATAGTGACATATTATTATTCATTCCGCATGCATATTCTCTATTGTGTGACGGGTTTAATCGCCGCAGGCGTCTTATATGATAGGGGTAAAGTCGAAGTTACAAATATGCGACTTTATTTTTTTACTAAACTGAATTGCTGATGTCGATAATCAATATTAGGTAAGAATAAATCCTAATAAGCTGTTTATTAGGATTTATTCTTACTTAATATTTTTATTTATTTATTTTATTGCAAACAAAACATATACAGCATTACAGTCGAAACCAAGGTACTGTATAATTTAGGTTATAAAACACATAATTCACAATAGGAAAATTCAAATATCAATCAACTCTCATCCATCATCTCACAGTACCGCAGGCACATTCGATACACAACCGTCCATCGACTTTCAAACATATCACATTCTGGTGCCCATGACAGAAGCGAGTTCAGCAGTCGCAGAGCTGGCGAGCTTCTATGCGCCATAGTGCGTGTAATTGGGACTGCCAAAAGGTTGGGACTTCGCGGTCTTAGGAAATTTTTGGGCAGCAACGGGATAGCGAGCCTAACAATTCGTGCTACGATTATTTCGCGTATTGTCAACCAAAAGTCACTAGTAAATCTGTCATTACTCATTACTCTTAGGAACCTCGTACGTATCTCAGTACTAAAACGATGCTGATTCGTTACTAAACCGACTTTACTTTAAGTTACTTAGTACTTAGTGAGTTTTGGCTGTCAACCGACAATTTCTGTTCTGACTTATAAAATAACATTTGGTTTTCACTATTTTTTTTATTGGATAAGTATTACCATCCATCTGCTATTTATTTATTTATTCAGTCAATAAAATATAGTACCTACATGACACCAAAGCACTAACATGTTAGGCAACAGTCAATAACATCAAGAAACGATCATAACTTATTCATCAGATAACGCCAACCAATTGAATTTAAAATGAATATAAAAAAATAATTAAAATCCATGACAAACACATACAGTCAAGTTACAAATGTCAAGTATAGATACAATCAGACCTGGACATTAACTAGTTAATCCGTTAATTAACGAAGTTAACCATAAGTGTATCGGATTAACTTTAAAGTTAACTTGCAAAAATGTTAACAGACTCATTAACTTCCGCTAACTGTCAAAAATTCCGTTAATCCGTTAACTAAGTACCTATTTTATCAAAGGAATACCACGCGGCCGCGACGCGAAAAACATGTTGTGACAAGTCCGTATGATCGGGGCGGCGGCGTAGGCGCAAGGCGCGAGGCGCGAGCTATATGCGCTGAGTGAGACAGACGATGCAAGTGAGTCGCGTCAGGATTTAACGTATAACGTTAACTTGCGTTAAATGGCCCGAAATGTAACGCGTTTTTAACGGATTATCGATTAACGAAGTTAACTGTTTGTTTAACGGTGCCCAGCTATGGATACAATATTGCTATAGCTAACATCATTAGCTATTTAGTCTACATGACGCGTACATTTAAATGGGGAACTTGTGTTATTACCTAGAGAGATTATAAGAAAGAAAAAAACATTTATTCGTGGCACAGGACACATACCAAGGAGTAAAGTTGAAAAACGAGTAAAAACAGCAAAAAAGGTGTAAAACAAAAAGAAAACAATCAATAATGTCACGAAATGGTCCCGACTCAGCATGGTGCCAACCTAACTGGTCGTATTAGGCTCGGTTTTATAAAGATCCGTTAGACCTTATGTCGGTTTGTTATGTCAAAAAATGTACTGAGTTACTGAAATTTGATCAGACATTTGGTCTTACAGGTCTTTATAAAACCCGGCCTTAGTAATCCAATAATAATAGCCTTTACAAGTGAAATATATGTATGTATGTATATATGTATGTAAGCACTTTATTGTACACAATAACAGGTTAAAACAATATACATGTCACATAAGATTAGAGTACAAAGGCGAACTTATCCCTATGAATATATATGAATATATTAATATATATTGTTAAACTTTTTTTAGCAAAATGTTTTAAGTAAGTTTACGTACATTGAAACCTAATTTAAAATGGGTAGGTACTGACACCACTCCATCCGTCACTTCCGTTAAAAACATTGAAAAATAACTATAAAATTATATTTTATTTATGTGAATACATTATTTTCGTAATGCAAATAATATTCATGTGCCATGAAAAGTTTGACCTGTTATGCAGTGGCGTCAAGCCAATGAGCGTTTACGGGCAAAATTTGAATTAAAAACATTATTTGTGCATATTTTAACTTTTTCGTGTCCATACACGATTTCCATTGTTTTCTTTAAGGATTATGTAAGGACCATTCCTTACATAATCCTTAAAGAAAACAATGCTATTGTTGGGGTAACCGCAAAAAACAATAATGACCACGTTGACAAAAGTCGTAACAACCGCCTTGAAAGTTCAATTGATTATCGACTCTATCTCCGTAAGCAGATTACGAGTGCACAAATAGAAAAATTCCAGTCCAGAAGTCCAGGTGCCTTATTCGTACTTATTATTATTTAATAATACTAGTGCCTTTTTATAGGGGATTGACGAGAGACATCATCCTGTTGTGGATTCGGTTTTATTACCAGTGACTTAGAGACCATGTACATCTCTGGGATATTGTATTAATTTCATTATACTCCTTGTTTAATCTTGAGACCTTATACAACTCTAACTTTACTGATGTTGTAATAATTGTAATAGATAACTTTGCAAGTTTATCTTCACTGTATGACATTAATTTTGTTATAATTGTAAACTCGAAATTATTATTCTTTCTTGAACTGTAAATTAATATTTTGACATGAAAAAAATATTATTTATTATAGTCAGACTTTCTTAAATTGTAAATTAATATTTTGACATGTAAAAGTGCCCTTGTGGCCTATTTGCAGAATAAATGTTTGATTTTGATTTTTTTTTATTTTAAACACGAGAATTCTATTGGTCATTTTCAATTATTATTTATTTTATTTTTTGTTAATATTATTTGTATTGATCTTATTATTTTAATAAAATCTAAACGTTTTTTCCATAAATTAAATACCCTTTCAATTTACATTTGCCCAATAAACAAAAAAAACGTTTTTGTAAATCTATATAAATCGCAATTAATTTTTGGCCTTTGTTTTGTTTTTTTGTGTGAGTTTTTTGTGTTTTTGTTTTGTTGTGTTTTTTTTTGTTTTTGTTTGTTTTTGTGTGTAGTCAGCTGACTTAGACGACCTATCCCACAGAAAAAAAAAATGCGTCAAAAAAAAATTCTTCTACTTTTTCCTAATCAGAACACGATACCGAATATGCCCTTAAACGGATCCTCACTAGTTTTGTTACACCCTGTATGGATGTAGATAAAGTAGTGTATGCAACTGTACATAATTAGGCATTAAAATACTGGTGTGATCTTCATGAAACCACATAGAAAGAAAGAAACATTTATTCACAGACACAGAAGACACACATATTACAAAAAAAAAACAACTAGAAAACAAACCACAACATGTGTGTCCCCGCGGCAGTGAAACGGACACTGGCTCAGCATTATGGTGAGGTGTCAGACACCTACAGCGCTGATTTTCACACATCGAGTATTAATGCTTCTCATTATGTAGCAGTTGCATAAACTACTATTAATAGATTAAATATTTTTTATGATAATTTGATAGTTTTCTATCCACATAGCCACACTATGTTATACATTCTAACACGAGTCACACCCAACCCAACACATCACCTTGGCTTTGAGTGAGTCACAACCACAACATAAGGAAACACTGGTAGACTTGCGTAAACCTATACCAATATTTAACGAACTACGTTCAGTAGAACAGTATGTTGACGGCCGATACGCTAAATATTTACCGCAAAGCAAACCAGTTAAGTTTTTTCAACCTTAACCGCCATGATAAAGTGACAATGTAAATGTAGTAATAATAATTATTATATGACTTGCACAATTTTTTTAATTTTTTTAATTTTTATTTTTAATTTAGATTGATTATATTTTCGAATTGTTTTTTATGTATTTTTATCCAATGTTTTGTACGCCTATTGGCAAGACATAGAAGATCACTAAATGTATTTTTAACAACTCTGTATTCATCAGCCTACCTATGTCTACAATAAACATTTTTCTGATTCTGATTCTGATTCTGATTCTGAAATGACACCTTGTTTTATGATGGAGTTGAAAATGGGACAATAAACTTTTTCTTGTTGTTATTCTGTCCCGTCAGCGAGGAGACAACATCAAACGAGATTCTTACAAAAATGTTTATAACATGGACTTCGAACACAGTCAAGAGATGACCCATGTCGAAATTGATTTATACTCATCGCTAAACCTCATGTTTGGTAGATTTATCCCCTAAAATTCAGTTTTTAAGAGTGATCCAGGGGACGTAACCATGGTAACGAGCAAAAAGGAATAGTTGATCCACCCAAATAGCAAGTTAAAGTCAGTACAAACAAGCGCACGGTCTAAATGATGGTGTGGTTATCATAACATAACCTATGAACGTCTGCAGTCCAGTGATTAGCAAGTGCGTCATCGACACTATAAGGCGGTGCGCTGAGCCAGATATGCAAAAATACCCCAAGAATTATCCTATTTTCATAAGAATTGTGGACATTTGTAGACTTGGGAAAAATATATATAATTCTTGATTATATTATCTTCAACTAGCGACCCGCTCCGGCTTCGCACGGGTGCACTATTTAATGGATGTTAATATACATATAAACCTTCCTCTTCAATCACTCTATCCATTAAAAAAAACCGCATCAAAATCCGTTGCGTAGTTTTAAAGATTTAAGCATACATAGGGATATAGGGACAGAGAAAGCGACTTCGTTTTATACTATGTAGTGATGTAGTGATAATACAGCTTTCGATACACGATTCATAACACTTCGCTCGATACAATTAATTCCTGTACGCCTGTACAAGTGTACTCGTACACTCCTTTCTAAAATATACTTATACTGTACTCCCTGGGCCAAAACCCATTGACACTGACAATCAGTCGGCGTTTGTTTCTTTATTTTACTCAGTTTTTATTTTAGTTTATAGTCAGGCTAATTGTGTTTTATGGGTCAATCAACTTTTTTTTGTTGTTATTCTGTCCCGTCAGCGAGAAGACAACAGTAACCTTGTTTCTTAGAAAAATGTTTATAACATGGACTTCAAGCATGCTCAGTAGATGACCCATGTCCAAATGGATTTATACTTATCGCTAAAACCCATGTTTGATAGATTTAAACCCTATAAAATCATACTTTTAAAAAGTGACTCAGGAGACGTAACCATGGTAACAAGCAACAAAGAATAGTTGATCCACCCTTATACTATATTTTTACTTATCTTTTATTATGCAATAAAATCTGTAATCTTTAAACTTAGACAAGTTAATCAACTTTTAGTTTAGTTTAAGACTTAGACCAAATCGGTAAAATAGCTTTTTGAACGAATTACGTACTTAGAATCTGAGTAATTCGTTGAAAAAGCTATTTTACCGTTCAAACAACAAGGTTAAAAATCAAATGATAAACATAATTCCAACTTTACCTATGGTGCAACGCGCACCTAGACTACATACAATGCTACGAAACATATCATTGACATTGTTTTCCTTCTCGTATTTCATACAATTTAGCAACATGTCGACCTTAAGAAACGCTCTACTTCCTTAATCACTCAATCAGAGGTATTCAGCTAGACGATCGAATCGATCAGATATTAATGTTATAACATATTCGGGTACTTGGTAGCTTTAAATATAAAACTCCCGTGAGTTTCAGGTATATTGAAATATAATAAACGCGTCACTCACGTCTTTAAGGTCGAGTATTGTTGCGTGCGCGCAGTGCTAGACGAGCGGCCGTCGCGGCTGGTTCTCATGATTAATACATCTCTAAGGCCGCGTTTTATAAAGATCCGTTAGACCTTATGTCGGTTTGTTATGTCAAAAAATGTACTGAGTTACTGAAATTTGATCTGACATTTGGTCTTACAGATCTTTATAAAACCAGACCTAACAATTTTAAATTAATCTTAATTTTGATGCACAGAGACCATATATATATCTCTGGGATATTATATTAATTTCATTATACTCCTTGTTTGATCCTGCAAGAAATTAGGCGCCAAACGGGTGACGGCGACGACTCTCTCTATCGCACGATGCGGGCGCAAGATCACGACGAGTGATGAAACAGAAAGAATATTCCGAAATGGCCGTTCTCGCCCCGCACGATAAGTTCACAATACTTGTCACCATAGACTCGTGGTTGTCACAATCTAACACTAACGGCTTACGACGTTTAGTGACGCTGACGCCACACAGGACGTGCGTCGCGCACTGTGTGACCAATAACCAATAATTCATGACCTGACTACTGTCCAAAATCAAATTCAAACATTTATTCTGCAAATAGGCCACAAGGGCACTTTTACATGTGAAAATATTAATTTACAATTTAAGAAAGTCTGACTATAATAAGTAATACATTTTTCATGTCAAAATATTAATTTACAGTTCAAGAAGGAATAATAATTTCGAGTTTACAATTATAACAAAATTAATGTCATACAAAGAAGGTAAACTTCCAAAGTTATCTATTACAAATATTACAACATCAGTAAAGTTAGAGATGTGTAAGGTCTCAAGATTAAACAAGGAGTATAATGAAATTAATATAATATCCCAGAGATGTACATGGTCTCTGAGCGTCAAAATTAAAATTAATTTAATATTGTTAGAGATGTATATGGTCTCTAAGTCACTGATAATAAAAACGAATCCACAACAGGATGATGTCTCTCGTCAATCCTCTATAAAAAGACACTAGTATTAACGTAGTCACTATCTCTTAGTAAGCATGAACAGACCGGACTCCACAAACAGCACCCGATCACGGGTATGACGCGTATCTCAGCCATTCCTTTAGGCAATTGTCCTGTAGGCAAGTTCGTTCCATACAAAAAAATATATGACAACATAGCTGGGAAATATACCAAGTGATGTCTGTCCACCCAAATTTAAATTATATACTACTAGCGACCCACCCCGGCTTCGCACGCGTGCACTATTTAATGGATGTTATTATACATATAAACCTCCCTCTTCAATCACTCTATCTATTAAAAAAAACCGTATCAAAATCCGTTGCGTAGTTTTAAAGATTTAAGCATACATAGGGATATAGGGACAGAGAAAGCGACTTTGTTTTATACTATGTAGTGAAGAGTCCTTCTATTTCCCGAAAAAAAAAACTCCATAAGCCAACTTCCCTAATACAGGAAGTCAATGTTAGCCATCCCGTGTCTCCGCCACTAATGGTGCCTAAAGGGCATACAAAAGGTCCTGGACTACAAGTCTGAGCGCAATGACTAGGTGTTGTGATTGTTGTGAATCGCATACAAACTCTTTAGAACAATGCGCATCAGCTCGCGAACTCCCGCGCATGACTATGGTCCGCTTGCGCGCGTTTCGCGACCTGCATAATGATCAATTCCCTTCTTCAATCAATACGACGTATTTCATACTGGCAATCGCGTCACTTACGACCATTTTGAAATTATTGATAAAATAATAGCTTTTGAATAAGGTTGCTGTAATGCCAGTTACGTGATGACCACCCAACATGTGTAAATGGAATTTTAACGTGATCTAGCGATATTATTTGTATATACGAAGGTTTTGTCCTTGTTGGCAATTAAGCCCCACATGGAACCAACAACCTGCGGGGCAATCACGTAACTTTTGTACTACCGTTAGGTAGATTTTAATGTCAAATTCTAATTGTCAGCTCATACATTTATACTTCAAAATTGACAGTAAAATCTATCTACCGTTAGTACATAAAGTTACGTGATTCGCCTGCTGGTGTACCTAAGCGTGTTCTGGAGTCTACACCAGAACACGCTTAGGTACACCAGGTCCAGGTACACCACCGCGTCTCGGCAAGCGTATAGTGTGGGTCGCCCGCCGGCCAGTGCCTTTACCATGAGTTTGCATGACCGTACTCGCTAGCGACTGCGTAAACGATTTAGTATGCCGATTCTTAGTTCTATTGCGTAACCGCCAGAGGCGCTGTACTTTTGCCCATACAACTTTTTACGCAGTCGCTAGCGAGTAAGGTCATGTAAACTCATGGTAAAGGTACAGGTCGCGATACGACATATGCAGGAGAGTGGGAGACGAATGGATGCGTAAAGCAGAGAACAGGGTTTTGTGACGCACCTTGGGGGAAGTCTATGTTCAGCAGTGAGCTGATCATGATGATGATGACTCCGATACTCCAAGGTCTCAAGACGACTTAGTGTTAAAATGCCTAAGTCCTAGCATACCTATTATTTTTCTTAAAACACCGGATTGTTTTAAACATGTGGAGTTTTGAGATAAAATTCTTGTTGTTTAGTTTTTCTCTATAGCTATTACGACAGCCATTTTTGGAAAACAAATTAGGCATTCTAACTTATATATTCAAAAGTTGTTAGAATAATCATTAGTTTAGTATAGCTGTTGAAGTTTTAGTATGTTTCATATATTATCTCTGCATCGCCTATCGTAATGATTTAATATGATATCCGCTACCCTAAGGTTTCCTGGAAGAGATTCCTCTTTAGCGATTAGACCGCCTGTTGTTTGACAATCTATATTATACAAGTTACCCCACGCAGCGGTATAATGCGTCCAGTCCAGACTATGCTTGCTATTGACATGTCCAGGCCCTTGCGCCCTCTACCCTTGCGCATATGTTCTTTTTTATGTCTGTTACCTCAGAACCCCGTTATTTATGAAGCGATTTGGAAAATTCTTTCTTTGGTTGAAAGCATATATGCTTGAAGGTTTATCCCGTTGTTACCAAAATCCAGTTCTGATGATGGGATCCATGAGGAGTTGAGGTAACTCCTCAAAAATTCAAGGGAAACATATACTTATGATTTTAGTATTTTTCGGTAACAAACAAGCATTTGCATTCAGAATGTAGCATTTGCTGAACGGGAACTGATGAAACAAGGATGGTCATCCAAAATTTTAGTGTTTCATGGTTAGCGCTAAGAAATTTCGATCAAGATACTGAAGTGACGATGACGAAACCAATTTAAATGGTCTTGATTACATCGTATGGTCGTGTTACCATCAACCTGACCTGATAATTGAAGCCGGAAGGTCGGCAACGGAACTCTGTAATAAAACAGTGTAGCTTATCCGTTTTGAGCTTATTGGAATCGTCATAAGATGCACTCTGGTAATGATTCACTAAAAGTATAAATTAAAAAAAAACTCCAAAAAAACACTGACAATAAGTCTACGTTGGTCAATAAGAAGCGTATTAGTCTCATATTGAGCTTAGAAGTTAGGCAATTATGTTTTACTTTTCAGTGTTTTTTTGGAGTCAGTTTTTATTTTTTCAGCTGGTTGGAGTGAGTAAGCAGAAATTTGGCATACCTATCAGTAACAATACAATATTATGGTACCACCGAGCATCAGACAGAGAGTGGAAATAGGAACTCCTAAAGTACACAAGATAAACCAAATCCGTTAGAACCTCTCACCGAATAGTTCATGATTGTAGAATAAAAAGTAGGTCCAGTAGCGGTAAAAGCTTGTAAAATTAAACTTCTGACAGGTACTTATTAGTGCTTGTTACGAATAGGTACATGTGAAAAATATAATAGACGCACGAATGAGAGATAATGTTAATTATTAAAAAACAATCTTGAATACACAATCGTCCTCTTTTTTAATATGTGTAGTTCCGCTGATACCGAGATTGAAGATAGGCTACGGGATTGGAAGCCCTATTGTGGACTGTTTATAGCAGAATATTCTGACATAGAGGGACGCTGATGTAAGTGGAATAAGTCTGAATCCAGAACTGTCTACAGCGTACAAAATAAAATAGGTATATTCATAAGATAGTACTATAATTTATGTCAATATATATATTATTAAATTAATTCTAAAATAAACAATAAACTTAAAAAATAGCTTAAATATGAACTTAATACTAAAAACTAGGAAAACTATTACAAAAGGAACCTATGTCTCCCAAATCGAAGCTGCGGGGAATGGTCCCCCGACGGCTGGCTACGTTACCTCGTTGCACCGCAATGCCTATACGTTGGCCAAGGAACGAGCCAGCCCTCCGGTCACCAGGGGTGATGGTTAGATAAGCTACTATTGTTATGCTTTAGAGGCAGATCGAAAAGGAGTCGGTTACATGACATGGACACGCCATCGGTGCCATTGGAAAGTGCCAGGGGCATTCATTTAAAAGAGCCGAATGACGGTAACAAGTTCAGCCAAAAAAAATGAAAACTGGCCATGTATTATAGAGGCAACATAAATACATCACCTGTGAAAATTTCAACTATCACGGTTCATGAGATACAGCCTGGTGACATAAGGATGGACAGCGAAGTCTTAGTCATAGGGTCCCGTTTTACCCTTTGGGTACGGAACCCTAAAAACGAAGGATTGCGAATGGCATGACTTAATGCACGACGTGAAACTTCAATATCTATATCCGGTCAATATTGCAAGTCATTGCCACGGAAGGTCATTGCACGAAATGGAACGTAAGAGATAAATTATCAAGTATAAGCAAACCTATCAAACCTGATATTCCGTAGGATATATATACGTTATTTAATATAAGTAATATAACATGTACCTAGTGGTAAAAATCTAATTAGATACACAGCAGATCTACTGAATGGATCAAAGTCAAAGTCAAAATCATTTATTGCAAGTCACATTACAGTTAAAAGATGGAATTGAGAGTAGGTATGCATGTGACGCCCTGCTAGGGCACAGCAACATACTTAAGAGGACTAATTTATTATATAATTCTACTTATACCATCACTACTACTGACAATACAATATAACTAGTTTTGTAAGTTAAATTTAATTGTGTCTCCTTTTGAGTTCCATAGAATGGCACGGATGTAGAAATGAAGAGCTATCGAAGTGCTGTTAATTATTTGTCTTAAAGAATTCGGTTAAACTATAGAAATATCTGTCAATAAGGTATCTTTTCAATTCTTTCTTGAATTGTGTATTTTTTTCAATGTTTTTTATAGAGTTCGAAATGTGGTTAATGGTGGTGGTGGGGAATGTGGTTCGGAGTGTGGTTGGTGTGGATCTAATGAGATAGATTGACATTTATATGTTTGAGTATCGATTAATACTTAATAAATATAATCTAAATTCGTTAAGCAATTACAGTTTTAGGTATGTATTCTAAAACGACCAAGTTCTGTTTAAATTCAATTTAATATTAACATATCAGTGTCATAACATGTATAGTGTGCATTTGTAGTCGAGTAAATTCGCGGCGTATGCAGTTTAACAAATAAAATCAAAACCGTCAAGGTCGAATACCATCTCTGATTGATACAACACAATAGATCGATAAGCGAAAGATAAGACACGCAGTCCCCTTCTCGCTCAGGCCCGGCGGCTGTCCTCTCGGCGCCGGAGACAGGTGGCCTTGCGCAAACGCCATGGTTAGTGTAGTGCGTGACCGACCGCGTCTGCGTACTGCAGTCTAGTCGAACCGGTGGGAACGTATATTTATTATTTTTGATGAATTAAAAAATATTGGCTGGTTACATCGAGACAAAAATTTAAAAAAAACTATCGGTTTCCAGTGTAGTGTTGTGAAAAATGAACGGATGCAGTACTAGAAAATGAAATGAAGGGGAGTGTTTTTGGAACACCGAAAATACCTGTGATATTAGGAAAAATTGTGTTAGGCTTGATTTTCACAAAAGCCGATCTCACGTACTTCGCCAACCGGTTTGTTATTTTAATTCACTATTTATTCTAATTTTGCATATTATTTGGTTGTTATAATGAAAAACATGTTTCAATGCGACGAAGTTACCTACACTGAAAAAACGTAAGGGTTAAAAATAAAGAAAATACTGTTGAAAATAACCCAGCGTGTTTGTCAATATAGCACCTGCAAACTTTGTAGCTAAATCTAAATAAGTCAACTTTGTTGTTCTTACTTATCAAATATTAACCGATGCATTTGGTTAAAAACATATGAAGTAAAATTGGCTGCAATTAGCCAATGTAATCAGAGAAAACTAACCTAACGAAGCTTATTTGTCACAGTCAACCTACTTAGTTAACTACTGCCACCTTGCTTGATACATAACACCAGTGTTATTTGGTATTTTCAAGCGATTTATTAGGTATCTACAGCCAGCCAGCTCGGTAACTAAGCAGATATACTCAGTATTCTAAACCAATTTTTTCGGTTACTACAACAGGTTTGCTCACCAGTGGCAGCAAATTACTTGGTAATTCTTGACCAATTTCTTCAGTAACTACAGCCAGCCTGCTCGGTTATTAAGCAGTGCTACTCGGATTATCATACTTAAGCGCAGAACTTGGCAGATCACAAATCTTTTGTCGGCGAAGTCGACAGCCACGATATTTTGAATGTTTTTTTTTTATACAACGACGGTGACAAACACACACGTTTGTACACTACGACTACGGTTGTACACTATGACTGTCCTAACAATCATTCAGACACACGCGGCCTTGATTGTTTTAGTGACAACTGGCTGCCACCGCACGCCACTGCAGTGTGTGACACGTTTAAGCAACTTGTTTCTTCTTAGTAATTCACCCGGGTATTTGCAACATTCCAACTTATCATTTTCTGACCTAGTGTTGGAAGGTCTTAAAAATGCAGTTGTCTTCAAATTCAAGTGTAAACTTGTCTATTTTTAACAGCATAAGAGTAAGGATTGTATTTACTTAAGCCACTTGTTTATGTTTTGGTAATTCAACCGGGCATTTGCAGCAAAACAACTTAACAAATTTTAACCAGTGTTGCAAGGTCTATCATTAAATAATGCACTAGTGAGGCAGTGACAGTGTGAAATTTGTTATTTCGAACCAAATCAGGTAAAGATTACATTTACCAAGACATTAATTTGGAAATGAATAAGTATTTTGTTACAACAACCAAGACGTTTAGCAGTTTTTGCTTGTTTATCATTAACAAAGCATTTTTGCGCGTTCTAAATAAATCTTGGTTGTATGTAACTAATAATTTTTAACCGAGCCAAATTGGTACTTTGCTAGCTTTTCGTTTTTTCAGTGTATTTAAATTATTTTATTATTAAGGCAGGATTGAACTGTCTCCTAGAGTCTACTGAAACGAATCGGTTTTTTCAATAAAATTTTGGGATACACAAAATACAGTGCTAGATACTGTTGTCGTTCAACACATTTACAAAGTAAAGCTTTTGCGATTTTTTTAATTAATGGTCATTTATAGAAAAATATGTTTGCGAAATAAGACGTTTGTTAAATTATTATTTACTTTATCAAACGTTTATTGTCAAATCAATCATCATCTTTCGAACAATAGAGAATCATCTTTCGAACAATAGAGAACCGACAACGGATACCTATAACATTTCCGCAGACCCTAAAAAACAATGAGCTGAAAATGCATTCGGCCCATTATTTTACATACATAATTGTGATAATCCAAATCGAAAGGGACCTTATGGCGGCAGGCGCTTACGTTGCAGCTATTCACTATTGTATTGGAACAGCGGCAATAAAGGCGTAAGTGCCGGCCGCCATAAGGTTCCTTTCAATATGGATTATCACAATTGTGTCACACCACACACAATGAGGATCTACTAAGGGTCAGTTGCACCAACATACGATCACAGGCCTGTCATCGTCAAATATGGCACCGGCAGCTGTCATCCCATAGAAACTTGACAAACTTTCCATACAATCAGATTTTAACGAACACCGCTTACGATTACAGACGGTTTGGTGCAACTCACCCTAAAAAATCAATGATAAACATAGTTAGGGCTGACACTGATAAATTGCATTCCATGCATGAGTTAATTGCTTGCATGAGTTTTTTGGAATGCAGTCCGTCAGTTCAGTTTAAATCCTTAAACAATGGAACAAACTGGTGCAAGTCAATAAAGCATGTTTGTTGGTCTTCTTCCTCGTCGAAACCTCATGACTAAGGGTCGCGACCACCAGTCCCTTTAGAGACTGTCCAAACAGACCGATTTGGTAATAAGAATCTGGTCGAAATCTTTTGTTAACTCATGGCGCTGAAATGTCAAAGTCTAATCATCTAGGTGGATCCAGAATTGGGTACAGGGGGGCAGGCACTATCAGATGCGGGGGGGGGGGACCCCTATTGACGGTGACCACATCCACCACACCGCTGGTTGTCCAACAAAAAGATCAATTAACACAGTGTTGGCCAGTGTTGTGGTGTTGGCCCATCGAGAGCCATAAAATTCGGTTGTTGTAACTACATACCTACATATTTCACGTCTTACAACATGTTGCTCGAGAAGCAAAAAGCGTTGCGACGAACCGGCATAGCCTGATGAACTAACGTTGTGAATATCAAATTGAAAAATTTCCATACCACTTTACTAGGAACATCATTTTAAACATTAAAAAAACCGCCGACACTTAACATAGCTATAAATCTGTTCATGCGTTAGGGAGTACGATGCCCCAGACAGAGACACATATACACAGATACAAATTTTGAAGACCGCTTTAGCTTAGCCTATAGTTAGTAGTAGATAGGCGTTGGTTTAAGCCGTCGTGTTCCGGCGAAAAAAATAAACAATGGCATTCTTTTGTAATGATCCCTGGGATCCCAGGGACCGGTAGACAACGGGTTAAGTCCCCGGTTCGAACCCCGGTCAGGGCATGTATTTGTTAAAGCAATTTATCATTACCCGTCGTCTACCGGTCCCTAGAATCCCAGGGATCATAACAAAAGAATGGGATCGTTTATTTTTTTTCGTCGGGATACGACGGCTTAATAGTGACCCTGCCTACGAAGCTGGAAGACCCGGGTTCGAACCCCGGTCAGGGCATGTATTTGTGTGATCAACATGAATATTTCGTTCCTAAGTCTTGGATGTGTTCTATGTATTTAAGTATCTATATAAGTAAGTACATACGACGAAGCATATAAACGCCAACTTGGAATTTTTTTATTCGAAAATTCATTTTGTTCCGTAAATGACTTCATGGAAATGAAATTTGTTTGACATTGTATTTTTAAATTAAAGGTTTGTTTGATTTTTATTTTAATGTATTGTGACTTATAATTATTTAAGTTTTCGACATTAGTGTCTTGTGTGACATGCGGCAAGTGATCTATTTATAAAATGTCTGGCCTGACGCAGTAAATATTGACAGAAGATCAAAACCTGTGTCAATTTTAATTGCAGTGGTATGTAGGTAATGCATCAATTTCAAGATGTCGTAGAATTTACTTCTGAGCCTTTATTTTTTATTTAAATGAACACTAGATCCTGTTTGAGACATTTTTTTGTCAAAATCAATTTAGCAGCATTCATACACGGCGGACGTCATTCGGGTTTTTTCTACATAAAATTAATGATTTTTAGAGATGCGCCGAATATGGGTTTGACCGAATACGAACATTCGGCCGAATATTAAGATCCTGGAGTGCTACCGCGAACGGCATTCAAATTTTCCCTCTCTGTCGCACTTGGAAGTTTGCACATAAGTGAGACAGAAAGGGAAAACTTCGTTTGTGGTTCGCGGTAGCCCCCCTGCTGTTGCCGAACCGAATTATTCGGTTTAACGTAATTCCTTCATCATCTTCGTAAAACAGACTAATTGAATGGTAAAATTTTTGTTCATTATCAAAACGAAATATTGACAAAAAATAAGTTAATTCAATGTTAATAATGGGTCACGTATTAATTTCACGAAGTTGTAACTATAATACACTCTTGTAACTTGTAACAAAACCCGCACAAATTTGTCCGGTAAATATTCGGCAGCTGAATCGAATAATTCGGCCGAATACCGAACATTTAAAAACATACCGAATATGCCGAATACCGAATAATAACCGAATATTCGGCGCATCCCTAATGACTTTTAATAAATAAGGCATTAAAACACTAATCTAAATCAACATACTAAAAATACGCATTAGCATTAGGTACATACTCATTGAATTACAAATCGTTCCGAATTGAAATTAAACGAGTGACGTATTGACAACGATGTAAAGAATAGCTGCATATCCAGTTGCTGGCGCCAGTCTCACTGGATACCAGCGCTGGCAGAGGCGCCATGTAAATATATTTTTAATACAGTTACTCAAAAAGTGGTACTTTATGTAGCTGTATATCGTGCGCAAAGTTAGATTTCGCGCACTAGTGCTTTTTACTTTCCATTTTTTTTGTAATTTACTGTTGGTCCAATCCAAACATCCAACAGAAGAGTTTTAGGTTCAATCAGTTTACTCAATTATTTAATAAAGTATTAAAACTATACTTCTATTATATTTAAAACATTAAAATTGCGTGTTAAACAGGTTAAAGGGTTATCATATACTAAAAAATCTAAAACTGTTTTCAAAAGTTATCTGATTGAGTAGACCAATGACCGGAAACGAGTATTACGCGAGACCTAAGATTAATAGAGTATTATGCAGGACCGCCGCGCCGGATGAATGAACGCTTGTTTTTTTTCGCTAAAACATACATTTATTTACCAAAAAATCTAATATAAATTAATTATAAAATTAAGAATAACCGTTTTTTCATGTTTAAATGTAATTAAACTACCACGTGACATAAAATGTCTCGCAAAATAGTTTTGGTTTTGGCTGAATGCTGACAACCATGGCTTGTTGAAAAAAGTCTATCAATTAAAAGTTAAACCGACTTTTTAATTCCCGCCTCTTTCATTCATAATTTCACGAATTAATTTTGCAATGACGTATTATTTTTGTGATATGTGCGATTCATACGATTGTTAAATAAAATGTGTGTAAACTACGCCACATGTAGACCAGGTACGTGCAAAGACTGCAAAGCCCACAATTTCAAGTAAATACATTTTGTTTTGTCTCTCTTTTAATCACTGTTCTATTTAGTTTTGTTTCTTTGCTATTTTTTCGCAACTGTATTAAAAAACGTCGTTTGATATGTCTCGTCCCGAGTCAACTCGGGACTCGTGCGAAATAACAAACCTGTCGCACTAGTGTCAAAATGTACTATTTTAATACAGTTACTCAAAAGTGGTACTTTATGTGGCTGTATGTCGTGCGCGAAGTTAGATTTCTCGCACTAGTGCTTTTTACTTTTTCCATTTTTTTTACTGTTGATCCAAGCCATACGCCAACCGAAGAGTTTCAGGTTCAATCAGTTTACTTATTTATTTAATAAACCATTTTGCATGAAAATATCCTTATTAATATAAGGATATTTTAAAACATTAAAACATTAAAATTGCATTAATGTCACAAGTTAAAGTGCAATCAAATATTAAGAAATTTAAAAATGTTTTCAAAATGTTGACAGATTTAGTAGGCATGCGGCATTTCTTTTATCTGGCGTATAGGATCTATAAAAAAGAAATATTTATACACTAAGCATAACGACCAGTATACTAGTAAAGTCAACTGGCGCCAGCAACAGGACATGTCTGATCTAGCCTTTAAGACCAAGTGTATGCAAGCGTGACAAAATCAACATGTTCTCCATACAATGCCAATGTAAATAGGAGTGCCGATTATTACACACCATCTGGTTAATCAGATTCAGCAGACCTATTAAGCATGTATTACATAAGTTAAATAGGTATAGCAGATTCGCCACTGTTACAAAAACGTAAATAACAATTACTTTGAAATACTATTATCCTGCAGACCATTATATGTCACCTCTCCATATTACTTTTTCAGGGGGTCGAAGTTGCACCACGTCCGTATGGAGTGCCCACCGCTACCCTACACGTGACGCCTGGGTGGTGCTAAACGGTGCAACGAAACTGGCAACATAAATGCCATACGATAAATAAATCATTTTTTTTCACACTTAATAAACTGTCAGTTTAGACACAGTACATAAGGGGTTAAGACAATACAAACTAAAGTTTCAAATTTTGAACCACTATCTGTATTTTTCATTAAAAAAGAAATTAAGAAAAAAACATGTCCTATGTCTAGGTTACACTTCTTTATAACTGTTCCAAATTTCAATTCGATAGCATAAGTAGTTCTTGAGATATTTAGCGATGTGCTAGACAGACAGACAAAGTGAAACCATAAGGGTTCCTTTTTTACCATTTTGGTACGGAACCCTAAAAACGAAAACCCGGCAAGACACTCTATGGGTACTAAATTTAGGTATAAATACAAAAGTCACTATGTCAGTAATCTGTCTGTTCACGTTGAAACAGCTGAAGCGATTTCAATGTTTGGTAAGAATGCAAGTTGCTGCGCACGAGACAGAGATGCTCTTCGGAAATGGCTTTTTAAAGATGTTTTTAGAAATATCTAAGTTTGTACATGTTTATTCATATGACAGAACCCAGAGTAGTCAACTATAGAGAGAGAGAGAGAATCTTTCGATGAGTTAAAGTAATAATAAATAATAATGATAGTAAAGCCATTTATTCCTTAATATTAATACAATACTAAGCATACGATACAATTTACAAACGTTTTGAATATCATTTAATTTTACTATTTCATCTCAAGTACTCAGATATTTATAGTTTAATATTATTTTAATGAATTAATTATCACTATATATTTATTGATGCACATTACAAAATATAAATTCGATATTCATGACATAAATAAGTGATTTAAAAAATAATTTTATAGAATATTAAGGACCTCTTCTCGAGTACTGGCCTCCTCCAACTCCTTCCAATTTTCTCTATCTTCGGCTGTCTTCATCCAGTTTTTTCCTGCTATTTTAATTATTTCGTCTGACCATCTTTCTAGTGGTCTGCCTCTTTCGCTTTCCGGGTGGCCCGTACCATCTATTTACGATTTTTTGTCCACTTTAACTCTATTCCTCGTTTAATAAAGTATTGAACTTTAAACACTATCGATGCTAATTTATTACGTCAAAGTTTAAAATTGGTCGAAGTGAACTTAATTGATTTATGTAAATGCATGCAAAATAGTTTAAATTATTTTGCGTTCATTTACATAAAAAGTTCCACCCAAACAAAACAGTTTTCAAGCGAATGCCTTATCCCATAAGCGTGTTGTACCGTGAATTCGTATAAAATAAAAATGTATCTTACTTATATGCATCACTATATTTACAATATATATTTTGCATATATTGTATTTTATTTAAATATTTTTGTGTAAGTACCTATACTAGGGCCAGTGCATGGATACAATAATAAACTGCGCCAGGTATGGCAATCCGGTACATCGGTTAGTAGTGTGGGTGACACGACCTTACGTCGTATGCGATCGTATGCGGACGTAAGTGTGAGTCAGGCACGTATCCAGACTTTTGGTTCGGGGGGGGGGGGGAGACAAACATTGAAACAACCATGTGAACTGTGTAAAAATCGCTGTAATCACTGTACTATAAATTCGGGGGGGGGGATAAATCCCAACTATTCCCCCCCTCTGGATACGTGCCTGGGGGCGCTACCGCGAACAGCAAACGAAGTTTTCGCTCTCTGTCGCACTTACGTCCGAACGTGCAAGTGCGACAGAGAGAGAAAAGAGAAAACTTCGTTTGCTGTTCGCGGTAGCGCCCCTGGTGTGAGTGTGTCGTCGACAGTAACGTATGGTGGTGTCACGATTCGGATTGTCAGACGTTGTTTTCTTAGACCATGGGGCAGTGGCTCTTTTCACGCGAAGCTACAAATTACAACTTCACTAGTCTAAGGCTGGGTTGCACTAAATCGTCTGTAATCGTAAGCGGTGATGGTTAGAAACTTTTTGTATGGAAAGTTTGACAAGTTTCTATGGGATGACAGCTACCGGCGCCATATTTAAAGTTAATAGGCCTGAAATCGTAACTTGGCGCAACCCACTCTTAACCGACAACACTGGTAAAATGGCTTCAGTGTTGCCAGTTTAAACTTGTAGAAATTGTTACTTTTTAAGCGGTGTTGCGAACTTTCATATGCTACGGTGTCCGCTTATCAACAGGTTACCCACTTGTTTGCCACTGACGTGGTATAAAAAAATAACTCTTCATAGCACGGAGTGACTGGCAACTCTTCATTCCGACTACGCCTATGCTAAGGAACTCGATCGGTATCAATTAATAATGACATAAATTATCCTTTGCAGATTCGTGTGGTACGCGTGCCAACTGCGTCTGCAAACCTCGATGGACAGCAGCGTAGATTTCTTCGAGAGCCTCATCAACGAAGATGGCAGATTCGCGGAGGTGAACAACAATTGCCAAGATCCGTCGCAGCGTAGGCATCGACCACGGCCACGGCCGTTGGTGGAAGGTAAAGTGGTAGGGTCAGATGATATCGGTGATAATAGTAGGTACTTAAGAAGCCGCGTTTTATTGTTTTTTTTTTTAATCTGACTGTGGCTTTATAGGCCGGGCCCAATAAAGCGATAGGAGTGCGCGGTTGGAGAGTAGCCTGGGGAAAATCCAGGGGAAAACCTCCGGCATGACCACGCGTGTGGTAAGGGTTTTATTGTACAATCCCTTCTCTTATCTGCCTGCCGTGGCGCAAAAACATTATAATTTTTAATTTCTTGGTCCTACATTTAACACAACAACACCCGTAAAAAGTAAATAAGCACGACCCATTGAAATTATAAATAAAATCACATAATATTATAGGTAAGGGCTTCTCAAGTATCTAAAAACAATATTTCGCTTTTCTTAAACATAATCCAAGTTATGTTATAATTTTGTCACATCATAAGTTGTTGATTGTTGTGTATTTTAAGATAATGATATTAATGATTCACCACGCAAATAGTTACGTGTTGCTTTTTTTTTAAATCAGCGTTGTGACCATGACGTGATGATCGTCTTTATGACGGACAAATGAATTTATGTTTATGATTCGCCCCTCTCGCACTCCCATACTTGCTAGTAAGGCACGAATGCTATAATAATATGTCCGATATAAACGCGATTAAACCTAGGCTGATGAAGTGATGAGATTACGGTAATTTGATAAAAATCTAATAAAATAACGATAACTTTGTAACATAAACAAAATACCAATACCAATAATAAATAAAATTAAATACGATGTGAATAAATCATGATGATTTAAGCAGCGTCTGTATTAGAGGTGAATAAATAATATATTAAGGAACAAATTTTTGTTTGAGGATAGTGATCCTAATAATATTATAAACGTGAAAGTTTGTGCGGATGGATGTCCGCTTAATCTCAAAAACTACTGAACGGATCTTTATGAAACTTTCCAGTATTGTAGCTTAGATATCAGAATAGGACATAGGCTACCTTTTATTCGGGTAACACCGCAGGGCGCTGCTAGGAGAATAATATGTGGTAAAGAATATATAGGTTTGAAAATAGACTGATTAACCATTCTTTAATAATCGCTAGAATTGACAAACGATACGTTTACCGCGTTTTACCCTCATCACTCCAAACATTTAGAGAAATTACAAAGTATAATCACTGCCTATACTTAGTCAATAGATAAATTGATGAATAAAATAAAACGTCTGCGTCATTAACCGTCGACGATATAAATAAAGAAAAAAATAGAGTCGTAAACAATCAAACGTGTATTCGAACGCAACTTTAGACCCGATTCACCGGATTGGCTGTATCCCTCACCTCCTATCCAGTGTTGCCAGATACCCCGCTTTTCCGCTTTTTTCACTGCGTTTTTGCCACTGGCCCCGCTATCCGCTTTAAGCTAACGCGGATCCGTTTCTTTAAATGTTACCATTTATTCAGTGAAAAAGGCGGTAAATTCAAAACATCGAACGAATACTACTAGCTAGACTGACTGTAAGTAACATTTCTAACTTCATTGAAAGTGTATGTGACGGCATAGAGTATTTTTTATTTATTTGGAACGTAAAAATAAAGAACATTATTAATATTCAATGCATTCATTCAAAAGCCGCGTTTTTAAAACGCACCTTCCGGTTTTTGTATTTCGGCATCTGACAACACTGCTCTCCTTCTCTCCTACCTCCCGGGCCCGTCAAGCAATATGGCTGACGTCAAACTGTAAAAGTGCGCGGCCCTAATGTTTTTAATACGAATTTAAACGCTTGAGCTGGTGTTGTTCATAAACTATGTCGAATTTGTGTTCTAGAATCGTTTCAAAACCTCCTAAGAGGTTACAGGACAGTATGTCGGTCGCACAAACGAACGCTTGGATGAATGGTGAGAACAGTATTGCAAAATATCGATTTTAATAAGTACCATCTTAAACTTCGTCACAGACGTGGGTGTGATCAATAATGCATTAGCCGGATCGGTATAAATTCGATTATGAAGATTCGAGTGATTGTGACGTCCTAATAGTGCTAACTATAATTAGTCAGACGGCCGACCTGAATATACGCTAGGTTCAAGCCACAGACTCGCGCTAGGTCAAAGCTGATTAATTGATTTTTGATTGCGTTTACTTTTATAGCTGAAAACATCAACAATGGTGGTGGACAATCGTTATCTCCGCCTCACAGCCAGACGATCTCGCAGCGCGAGACAGGCACGCAAGTCTCACAGTGCTACAGCGGGCCTCCATCCCCCTGCGGGTCGTCCAGTTCCGTGCCGTCGCCCACAGCGAGCCCTGCGCCGCCCCCGGGCTCGGCCACGCTGGACCCCAACTGGCAGGCCACAAAACCCACCATACGAGAGAGGAATGCAGCCATGTTCAATAATCAATTAATGGCTGATATCACTTTTGTCGTCGGAAGCCCTGGTAAGGCTGGTTTAAAGAATTTAACTAACAATTTGCTTGCCCATGAAATCTTTGCTATTGATCAATGTGTGGTTTTAGAATACAAAATTACAGTCATTTTTATTAACTTGGTCAAATCAGCATCCCGAGTGACGAATTTCAAGTCACTTTTATGAACATTTTGTTTACTCATCTTTCTGCAATATGTTTAAATGTGCCTACATTATTTCATCTCCCATTGTGTCATGGAATTAATGAAGTATTTTATTCTGTTCCAGGACATACACAAGTGATCCCTGCACACAAGTATGTTCTAGCGACTGGCAGTTCAGTTTTCTATGCCATGTTTTATGGAGGGCTGGCTGAGTGCAAACAAGAAATAGAGGTTCCTGATGTAGAGCCATCAGCTTTCCTTACATTATTAAAGTAAGAATTTTCAATGATTAATTTATTGATTTTTCTGATAAAGGCTGATGCTTTAATAAAATATGAGCAGATTTTAATGCATAGTCTTCTGGATTGGAATACTATGTATGAATTCGCCACTAGAGGTGCTAGTGTGCTGTAAGGCATCTGAAAATAACCTATAACAAACAGTGATAGATACTGGTGCGGTGAGCACAAAAACGGTAGCCCTGATTTAGTTCCTATATCAAAACTTGGTACTGTAATCAATTCAATGAATGATGAGAGAAGGAAGACGAATATTTAAGTACTATATGTATGCCATTTCTGTTTCAGGTATTTATATTGTGATGAAATCCAGCTAGAAGCAGACACAGTGCTATCAACACTTTATGTTGCCAAAAAATACATAGTGCCTCATCTAGCAAGAGCTTGCGTCAATTACTTGGAAACTAGTCTGACGGCAAAAAACGCTTGCCTTCTTCTCAGCCAGTCCAGGCTCTTTGAGGAGCCGGAACTCATGCAGAGGTGTTGGGAAGTTATTGATGCCCAGGTATGTGACAGCACAAAACACATGTCAACAATCTGCCTCGAACCATCCACATCCTACAGTAGCCTAATCACGGATCTATCGCGGTCTTCCAGTCAGTTTTCAAGTCCTGAAGCGGAAAGCAACGAGACTCTCCACAGGATCTGTGATGATAGTCTTTAAGGCTAAATCTCAAAATAATGCCACTGAAACTATTAGTACACATAATGCTCAATTTTTATGCATTTTGGTTGTGATTTTAGGTTTAAGATGTTAATGTTCATTTGCAACATGGTTTGTACATAAACATTCTGCATAACATAGCATTCCAATTAAGTGTACCTAGTCACGATACATAAGATAGATTTAAACTGCAATACAGTCTGTATAATTAATTGGTGTCTGCATGTTTAGAATTTGCATGTAAATGTTGAAATGTCGTACAATTTTGTAACATTTCCGACTCCTTTGTAAAGATCTGAATAAAAAATTTGAACAAATTGTATTGCAGTTTCAATACACCTGACCAAAATAACACGTTACTTTCGTTATTTATAGGCTGAAATGGCCCTGACATCAGAGGGGTTTGTTGACATAGATATTTCGACCTTAGAGTCGGTGCTAGCGAGAGAAACTCTGAACTGCAAGGAAATAAATCTATTTGAGGCAGCTTTGGCTTGGGCCCAAGCAGAATGCTCTAGAAAAGAAATCGAGTCAACACCAAGCAACAAACGATCAATGCTTGGAAACGCAATTTACTTGATCAGATTCCCGACAATGTCATTGGAAGAGTTTGCGAACAGCGCGGCTCAGATAGGAATATTGACGCCACAGGAAACAATAGACATATTCTTACATTTCACTGCGTGTGCAAAACCTCCACTCTGCTACCCTATTAAATCGAGAGCTGGACTCAAGTCTCAGGTAACGTAAATATTGCCGATTTTTTAAATTATATTACCCCACATATCTGTGCATGAATATAATTTCTTTATCATTCCAGATATGTCACAGATTTCAATCCTGCGCGTACAGAAGTAACCAGTGGCGGTATCGCGGCAGATGCGACTCGATACAGTTTTGTGTAGACAAGAGGATATTCGTTGTTGGCTTCGGATTATATGGATCTTCGAATGGTGCAGCAGACTACAATGTGAAGATAGAGCTGAAACGCCTAGGCCGTGTGCTGGCAGAGAACAACACGAAATTTTTCTCAGATGGTTCGAGTAACACATTCCATGTTTACTTTGAGAACCCAATACAAATTGAGCCAGAATACTTTTACACTGCCTCAGCTATTCTCGATGGAAGCGAGCTGAGCTATTTTGGCCAAGAGGGGTTGAGTGAAGTCTACATGGGCACAGTGACTTTTCAATTCCACTGCTCTTCAGAGAGCACAAATGGGACTGGAGTCCAAGGCGGACAAATTCCAGAATTGATCTACTATGGGCCCACAATGACAGGGGCCGGTAGCGAGGAATGACAATTAATGCAAAGGCCGCGTCCTCTCAAGTACATGTCTGTATAAGGGCTCGTTTATGCGCTGGCGTGGCGTTGGGTGCCGCGGCGACACAAGCATATGGCCATCTCTTACTCACTTAACGCCTAGCGCTACGGTCATGAAGGAGTCCTGACATGTCGGGTGACGTAACCTCAAAATCGGGAAAATGTTCAAATATTTATGACAAACATTCCCAAATGTTACTGTTTCGTTGAATTATAAATGACCTGTATATTGTTGAATTAAATAGACATAAGGGAACCTAAAAATGTGATATGGATGTCGTAATGCTCTCTAAAAAATGCTTAAATTTAGAATGATCCATAACACAGATTATTACAATATATTACAATTACTATTTATGCTGTTCTTTTAATTCTTAGCAATAGCGATTAGAAATTACAATGCATGTTGTTCAGATAAACTATATGTGTAAATATATTATAATGAAAACATCAATGCCTTCGAATAATTTTGATTTCATTTATAAAATGGTGAGCAACCCCTCTTACCACAGCCCGTAATGAAAACTCCCATAAAACAATAGGCAGGCGCGGGTCTAGGATTTGGTTCAGGGGGTTAATATCTCCTTGGATGCCGTGACGGATATAAGCGTCGTTGGCGTCGAATCGTTAGTGCGCATATTACGTCGTTGGCGTCAAAAAGGTTACTTAACTAAAATAGGTTCGTTGAAAGATTATTAACAACTTGCCGCGACGACAGCCTTGAAATGAAAGAATTGAGTGCTGCTTCTTTCCATTTCAAAACCCCTAGGTGCTTTTCTAGGGCGAAAAATGTAACCAGGGCAAGAATAGCCGAGGTCTCCCGTCCTAATAGGCGACTAAAGAGGGTCATCGGGGTTGCGACTGCTCCATGTGGCGGGGGCCGCAGCTCTTGCCTATCATCAACCCCCAGGGAAGATGACGTAGATCAGACTAAAATGAGCCAAACGTAGTAAGCGGGAGGGGGGCTCCAAAAAAAATCTTGATAAAAATAAAAGCAAACACCACATCAGCCTGGGCGAACCTCGCCTGTAAGGCATTCACTGAGTTCTTATGGGGCGTGGCCTGGCAGCGAATGTGTCGCATAAAGTCGTACATAAAAATAATGTTTGTTTACTATTTTTAGTTCTAGTTAATACCGTATTATATAGGCAGGTAGGTACTTACCAGTAGGTGGAATGTTAATGCACAGCGCTCGAGAAAGTCTGAAGTACGTGCGGCCAAGCTGGTAGCAGCAGATCTGCAGAGCATCACTGATATCTATCAAGAGATCTGTGTTTAGTAGTTAAGGGAAAGATTACTTCTAAAAGCTGATTTACAGGGTGCACCATGTAAATGGCCCTTTGTGAGTGAACTGCCGAAATGTTGTCAAAGGAGTATCATCATCAACATTTTCAGCCTGTAATCGGCAGGCGCGGATACAGGGGGGGGGGCAACAGGGGCAATTGCCCCCCCCTGAAGCCTGTGTCAGGGCAGGGCAATTGCCTGTGTCCTGACGTAGGAAATATGTTCTGACAACAGTTATCAAAAGTCAGTTTTATTTTCGGAAAGTTCGGAAGTGCCCCCCCCTGAACAAAATCCTGGATCCGCGCCTGGTAATCGGCCTCTTCTCAAGACACCACTCGTCCCAAGGGAGTATAGTAAGTATTATTTCTTTAATAAAGAGTAAACAGATCATCAAAAACCCAGCAAAAAGCATACAAAACCCCTCCTGTATGAATGCTTTTTGTTGGATGTAAACATCAAGTCATGTCAGCGAGTATAATATATATAAACTTCGCAATAGAAAATACCCAAGCCAAGACCCAAAATCTTTTAACACTTTCACTACCAGGAACCGCGTAGCGTAACTTTTCTCAGATAAGCGTGGTACAGTCAAGACTTAAGTCTGACAGTGTTAAGTGAAGAGGGGTTAAGATGATCACTTATATGTATGTCAGACATGTACAATTCGTCCCTCTCGCACTTTCATACTTGACCATAAGGGACGAATGCTATACGTCCGACATATAAGCGATCATCTTAGCCCCTCAAGTTTATGAAACATTTTAGAGACCCTTCTCATATACCTACACACTACCAACAAGACTACGAAACTAATGTAGCGCAAAATAGAATATTGTTGAGGCTAAGTAACGCCCACAAAGGGTTGTAGGGCCACAGGAAGTACGTTTGTTAGTCAAGACAGGTGAACTAAAAAAAAAAGGATACGCGCTGTGCCTTCTGTTCTGCACGTCATATAAACACAAGCGGCCTGCGTGTGGCTCGCCGGCCGGCCTATGGTAAGATGTCTCGACAGCGCCATTTTGAAAAAATTGCAGGCAATGTCTATGCACTGCTGGTTGAGTCTCAGCTGCTGGCAGAGAGCTGTGATGCCATCCCTGGCCTTTCGTAATGTGACCTCTCTGGATTCCTGACCAATGCCCGCATTGAAAGCTGAAAAATATTATTTTAAAATGTATGAACAAATGAGTATGACACTGATGAAGATAGAATCTTTTGTTACGGAATTCTACATTGCGCATGGCATAACGTGGTTAATAAAGAGGTTAATTTTCAAAGAAATTAAGAATTTCTATTTTTGGTATTTTTAGCAAAACTTTTCTTTTACTACTTCTGACAATGCTGAGTAGCCGATTTTTGGTTGGATCATAATTCAAATCTTGACCTAAAGATAGACAATATATTCTCAAGCTTTATTCATTTCACAAAGGTAGCTTCCATACAGCACATACAAGCATATATGCCTCTCGTAAGTGGCATTCATGTGGAATACCCCTGCAAAGTATATTTTGACTCTCCAACTACAAGTAACACAATTTATTTCAATAACTAAAACTAGGAACAATCATTAAAATAAAAATCGAACTAAATCTATAACAAAAGATCTTTGTATCTATGCAATTCTAGTGCAAATATACAAAGTGTGCTGGCAGTATTACCACGTTGCACTGCCAGTGGTACCTATGTGCTGGACCTGGTTTGCAACCACTCTCCCTCAACTGTTGCCCTATTTAATTTAAAAATGCCTCAAAACACCAGTACAGTACAAGTAAATTTACAAGATCAGGTAAAGAGCATACATTAATTCATTGAGAACAGTAATGGTATCTAGTCTAAAATGTAACGCAATGTTATGAATTAAAATATAACACTTACCAAATAAATATAATACTTAACTATCATACCTACTATATACACATTTTAAAGATAATTATTTATGTGTATATGTTGATATTTATATACGAAACAAAGCATCAGAATTTATAATAATGTATATTGTATTTGCTTGTACATTTGTTTAGTGGCAATATGTAACTGTTTTAAACTTAGAGTGAGTTGCACCAAACCGCCTGTAATCATAAGCGGTGTTCGTTAAAGTCTGATTGTATGGAAAGTTTGACAAGTTTCTATGGGATGACAGCTGCCGGCACCATATTTGACGATGACTGGCCTGTGATCGTATGTTGGTGCAATCGACCCTTAACCTGTTCACCACCACAGTAGATTCCGTAAGTTGTGTCTCACACGCCAAAGTCCTTGTAGCAAAAGACTGCAAATTACCTTACTTGATAGCACGCGTAGGTTGCCTTTACATCAACTTGATACGAAGTCATTAGCGTGTGGGCATCAAAGGACCTGACTTTATATCAAGTCAATGGCGGCAAAAAGGTTAAACTACTAGTCAAGGAAGATCTATTTAAACACCTATTTTATGACATGTATACCTATAATAGTAGATTGTATGACAAGGGTCTAAAATGAGCCATATTACCACGAGATAGTTATTTTCCCGAACGAAGTGAGGGAAAATAGTTCGAGGGGTAATATGGCTTTTAGACCAGAGTTATACACTCTACTTTTCACTTCGATTGCGAGAAAATAAATAAACAAAGGTTAACCCACCCAAAATTAACAATAAATTCCACGGCGAAGATATATACTTTTGCAGCATGATTTTTTTTCTATACTCCTTTGACACACAAAACATAGACACTGCGGTTCGCGCGCAACATTCACGCGCGAAAAAAGCTAACTGACCTTCCATTGAGCGCTTCAAAGTGTTGCTCAAACGATTTAACCACTTTTTTAATTATTGTGAAATAGGGACTACTACAAACTTAATCTTTAGACTCTTTAGAAAAATTAATTATGTTTCCAGATTGGTCGATTTTAGTAAAGCTGTATTCTGGTTGGTTAATACCCAATACCAAATATTTTTTTAAGAGTTAAATTAGTGTTCTGTGATTGGTGGATTTAATAGGTGAAGTATTTTGATTGGTCAAATTCAAATGTTTTGTAAATCATATATATGTATTCATATTTTCCCTAGGGGTTAAATGTACTACTTTAGCCCCGCTTGACAAGTCTAATATGACACACTTTTCGAGCATGAGAAGTGAAAAAATATTATTTACACATCATTTACCTCCTCCAAAACCAGTTGCTCCTCCTTTAGACTCAGCAGAAACAAATTGGCCGATAGCAGATGCCCCCCCATGAGCGTTTTCTTGAAACTCTACTTCAGCTACTATGATGTTGTCTTCCAACACAGTTCCACAGTTTGTGCACACCGCATCTCCTCGAGCGGGATCTACTTCTATCTCTGAAGAGCCGCAATGCTTACATTTCTTCCCCGACATTATTAAGTCGGCTAAAACATTGAGAAAAATGTTAACAATGTTTACAAGTTTTGTATTACATACAATGAGATTTTCTTAATAGTTATCAATGCTTAGCACTCACGGGTATATTAAAACTGATTTTTGGGACAATTTCTATGTATTTTAATTCCTAACTGCTTACAATAGTGAATATTATCATGCTTTTCGATATAATAATTTAATAATACAGTGAAGTGAACCATGCATTTACTTTGACACATGACAGTGACAACGCAAAGACGTTTTTGTATTGTTAACCCTAGATAAGAGTGTGTATTTGTTAACCAAAGACTCGTCACTCGAAATCTTTACGAACTATATTCAATGACGTCATAGAAAATGTAGTGTATTTTTGCCCAAATACACTGAACCAATATTAAAATAATCCTTTCGAACCAGTGCCTTTTAAAATCAGATAAACCAGTTAAAAGGAAACAGGGACATCTGCTTAGAATCTTATTTCTCTAATATAAAATGAAATTGTAATAGGGAATGCAGTCTCGATCTCCCGAGATCTCGAAATCACGTGATCTCTAGCTGATTTTCGAGATTCAATCTCGTTGACGAGAAATCTCGATTTCCGTAATCTGGTTCGAGATAAAATATTAGTCCAGATTTGTTGTGTAAACCGGTACTTAGACGCAACTCTAAATGATGACAAGAACCCATTCCGACAGGGTGCGCTTAGTGTACCTACGACGCCTATAGGTACAATATTTTACTCGCTTATTCCTACATTTTTTTGCTTCCTTTGCCTACTGTGTACTATTTAGGTTTCCTAAAACATTATCTTCAAAATAATATAATTAAATATTTGTTTACGAGCGAACTTATATGCTCCTGTTTTTACATAGTAGGTACCTGGTCCAAATTTAGTAGTGTACATATTGAGATTCAGATACTTTATTGGTAAAATGGTTTTTACGGGTCATTAAGATTACACATTTACGATTTATAAAGATGTCGATGAGAAATAAATAATAATAAGCAGAAAAATTAAAAATGCTAGACGACCATCACATTTTTAATTACACGTTATTTTTTGTTTAAATATCCAAATCATATGATTTTATTTGTAATACGTTTGCTCTACTCCGAGTAAGAAGTACCTCTCGAATGAATATAGCCATTTTTTTAAAAGAAAAAGTCCATATCTAATGAAAAAACAGAAATCTCGATTAATCGAGATCTCGTATACTTTTCTGACGAGGTCTCGAATCTCAAATTTCAACTTCGAATTTTTCACGTGAGATCTCAAATTGTCAAGCTCTATTTGAAATTGTATTGCCTAAATAGTACCTTGTATGCTTTTTGGGTGCCCACTCCCACAAGTAGTAATTCAGCGTTGCCAAAAACTTTAACTACTTACCTAATATATCAAAAACCCTACCCAACGAAATAAAAAAGGGGGAAGTAAACGGTGTAAAAGCTAATTTTGGTATAGCTTGTGTCGTAACCCATCGTCTACCGGTCCCGGGGATCCCCGAGATCATAACAAAAGAATGCTATTATTTATTTTTTTCGCCGGGAGAGGACGGCTTTTAAACAACATACTAAAAGTACTAATGGATGGGGGTAAAGCTAAAGGTCCCTTTTTTAGTTTTTAATTAAAAACTTGTAAACGGTGGCCCATAGCAAAAAATGTTTTTATACATGAATAATCTACATGGAATTCTCTATAAAAAAGCATCCATATACTTTTTCGCTGGTGTAAACAAGTATTTAATGAACTACTATTTATCTATTCAACGAACTTACACAACGATCCCCCACTGCATGGGGTAAATCAATTTTTTTCCCCTCGTAAAAATTTTTTGACAATTGCTCCAACCGTTTGGTTTTTCTTCCAGATTGGGATTTTGGTTGGATATATTGCGTCAATATTCTAAAGTTATCAAAATATGTAATTATAACTGACGGAATCCTCGGCGCATAATTCCGATTCAAAGCTGACTATTTATTTTTTCTTATCAAACGAACCAACAAAACGATGATAGCATTCAAAACGCAAAGACGATAGACGTCAGAGCAACACTGCTCTGCCATTGGTCGAATATCACGCTATACGTCTTTTTATAGACGATGAGATCACCCCTTTTAAATTTTGTTTAGGCTGAAGTAGGACAGCATTCTTGTACAGTCGTACCTGCCACCCTAAATAACGGCACTTAGGTCTTTTAGTAACAGAGGGTGAGAAATTCTCAGGAGAGAAGGGCATCCCCAAAGCGACGACGACGTCATCGAAAGATGAGTCATCATTGTTGTGTTCTCGTTCATGGATAATCTTCCGCGCATTTGTCTCGACTCGAATCGGAACTGTCACAATCACAACTTGCGAGTGAACTGTCAGAATCAGATTGAAAACGAACGCGATAGTTTGATACATGTTTGATATTACGCGGAACTAAACTGGTTTGGACTTAACCCCGTCAATTGGCTAATGATAACGCGTTTGTGCATTACGTAAATCGTCTCGTGTGCAAGTTTTGCTGTTTGTGAAGACTATGACGATGAAGCTTGATGTTAGTGATAGCCAATCGAACCATTCTGAAGGCTCTAACGACAGTCAAAGTTCGCAGGGCTCCAGCAATGATTTCATGTCGACGACACAGGCCTCCAGAACGCTGCTTTCGGTGAGTAGAAAAGGGATCGATTCAAGGTCGCGCCTTTGTTTATCAGCTAATAGGTATGGGTTAAAAACTACTAGTTTCTAGAATGTTACTCTGTTGAGCTTCAATTTGAGCTAACCTCAATACCTATTCGTTCTCAATTGTAATAATGGGTATCTATTTTGTTTTTATTAGTATGATGCTATTGTTTGTTCATATTAATATCAAATGTAGCACAATTAAATGTATTATGTTGGAATTTTGCGCTGTTTTCACGGTACTTCCTGTAACCACAAGCTGATATGTTTGTCTTTGTTTTGTTTGATATCAAAGTTCAAAATACTTAACCAGGAATGAACTAGCTATGGCACATGATCAGTATATTTTTGCTAGTTAATAACTTCCCTGGAGGTCATATAGAAATGTTTATTTGTGTAAGATTGTTGTTGTAATATTGCATCATTCTTGTATTATGTGATTCTTACACAATTTAGAAAAATAAAACTAGTGTCATGGAATTATAGAACAATATCACATTGTGTATGGCCATTGTTGCAAACAATTGCACACTGCATAATTTAATCCCCCATCTACCAAGCCCAGAAATACCCAATGATACAACTACTTTGAAGATAATCTCATATTAGGGCAAACACAGGTTCCATGGGCAATGGACATTTCCAAGTACTTGGCCGATCGGATTGAAATAGTTGTTTTTTACATTTCTGACTAGGCCAGTGGTTACTCAATCTATTCTATTTCTGTCGTGTTCATCCAATTTTGTCTTATGGTAGTCTATCTATAAGTAATAACACTTCTGCAAATTCCATATAATATAACAGTTAGCTAACAAAAGTAGATAAGATACCTTATCACTTACTCATGCATAATAGGCATGTTAGTCACCACATCATTATCTTATCCGAAATGCAAATAAAATTCATGCTTATAATGATTTTATTAAAGCCTATTTCTTGATGTTCCTGAAAAGATTTTCCTCGATTACCCCTTTAGCTGCCAAATTTTAAAAAAGTTACTCGCAATTTTCAACAAGGTGTAATTTACACTGTCACTTTGTCTCATATATCCGACGATGGTGGTTAAAGGGTGGTTAACATGATCTGCCAATCTAAGGGCTCTGTCACAATCCCTACAAAAGTGTAATGATTAAATGAAAATTGAATTGATGGACATGGCAATGATAATTTAACATACATTGCCAGGTTGATAATATAATGATGGTCTCCTGTGAAACATTTACTTCTTGACCCAGTAATGTATGGAGAATTGTCTTGTGACAATGCTTTAGGACTAGGTGATGATATATTTGCCAGGCACAGTCAACATCAAAAATATCTATGCACACTCTAGTGACAAAATATACGACAAGGATGTAAGAAAGAGCCTACAGATATTTTTGTCACTTACATTGTACAATTATTATACCTATTGCTATAGTACGTTCAAAACTATCAGTGGCGGCGGCCCCCTACAACCCGATTCCCACCGGCTTGCCCTAAACTTTTTGCTTATTACGTATATCAAACTCATAAATCATCAATAAAAATACGGCACTTAGTAATGCGATTGACTATAGCTTCACACAATAGATTTCAGCCAGACATCTAATCACAAGTCACAACATTCACTACGTATCCGCATTACGCATTGCGCTCGAAACGGTAAAAAAAACCCGACGTAAATTAGCCTGCCTTGGGAATGTTTCTCATTCATAAAAATGGCACACGACCATCGAAATTGCACGCACACACTCACAAATTCTGTCGTAGACGCAGATCGCCAATACATCGCTTATAACCCGCAAAACCTCGAGTTTTTGGAAGATGATCGAATTTGAATTTAAACCTTAAACATGAGACGATAAGGTTTATATTAGAATGCACTGCTTGGCCATTTCGAAACATTGCCATACTTCTGTTATGTAATACTGCGTGGAATAAATTGCGCAAAATTATATTATCAGTTTCGATTCTTTATAATTAAATTATGCACAAGCTTTAAAAAAAGATATAAATCGTATCACAAAACACGAAAATCGAACGTAGCTTGAAGCTCAGTAATTTAATTACCTATAAGTGGGCAAAGAAAGTTTCTTTGCTTTTAGATTCGTTGGTAAAAAATTGAATGTAATGGCAACACAGTCATTTGCCCGGTAGCGGTACGAACAGTGCGAAAATATTTATTATTGTAATTTTTATGTGAGTTTAGTTAATTTTGTGCTTAAATATAGATTAGAAAATCAAGTTAACCAGTGAAATTCAGATTTACTAGTATCTTGTGCATGAATAATTGTAGTTTTGTTGCGAGTATTTGAAGGTCAGTTCGTTGTGTTCGTCAGTGTATTTTGAGTAAAAGAAAGTACCTAAACCTAAGTATACTTTGTTTTACTAATGGCGTTATGGCTGCTTTAGTTAATTTCGGTTGTTGTGTCGTTGATTATTTACTAAATGAGTCGTCTTGTTTTTCTAAGTTATCGTTTGAAAATAAGAAGTTTGTTGTGGTGCACGGCCGTGGTCGCCCAGAGATAAAAATTGATTACAAGCGGAGGGATGGTTTCTTTAAACACTTTCACAGCGGATTATATGACAAATATAGTTGGTTGACCGGCAGTTGTAAATTGAATAAATTGTATTGTTTTCCGTGTCTCTTATTCGGAGATTCCACCAGTGTTTGGAATAAAACCGGCTATGTCGATATCAATAATTTGACCAATGCGGCGCGAAAACATGTTCAAAGTGAGAAACATATACGGAGTTGTTTATCGTTACATGATTTTGGTAATATTAGAATTGAAACTTTTTTCAACAACAGTTTTGATGCCCACAACCGCAAAGTGGAGCGCAATAGAAATTTGATGAAGCGTTTTATCGATACGGTCGTTTTCTTAGGTAAACAAGAATTACCTTTTCGCGGTCACAACGAACGACCCGACTCAGATAATAGGGGTAACTATGTTGAATCCCTGTTATATTTAAGCAAATATGACACCGTAATGGAATCTCACTTGGAGCAGTGTGCGTCTACTTCGCATCCCGTATTTTCAGGTTTATCGCATGAGATACAAAATGACTTAATTAATTGTGTGGCAGCAGTGATTACTGATGAAATTAAAAGTGAACTAGACAGGGCGAAATTCATTTCGGTAATGATTGACGAAACTCCCGATGTCAGTCATCGGGAGCAGTTATCTGTCGTGTTTAGATATTTATCCGAAGCTGGCCTCGAAGAAAGATTTATTGGTTTTTTCGATGTCAGTAATAGTCGGACTGCTGAGGTCTTGTCTAGGGAATTATTAGGCATTCTAGACCTTTATCGGTGCAAAGATAAATTAATTGGTCAGTCTTATGACGGAGCCAACGTCATGTCTGGCGAGCACGGGGGAGTCCAAGCATTAATTCGCGAGGAGTGTCCTAAGGCCCATTTCGTACCATGCTATGCGCATATTTTAAATTTGGTTCTGTCTCGCTCTTTAGAGCACATTCCGGAGCTCAAGGCGTTTTTCGGGTATATTAATGGCCTTGTTCGTTTTTTTAACAAATCTTCAAAACGATCGAATCTTTTGAAAGACATTTCAGATCGACGATTGCCCGGAGTGGCGGAAACGCGGTGGCATTATCATTCGCGTATAATTAATGTCATCTTCAATTGCAGGTCAGACATGATTGAGACATTCAATACCATATTGGATGATCCTCAATCATGGGATTCCGATTCACTTACCATGGCCGAGTCGTACGTGAGTAAATTGGAGGACATGCAATTTTGTTTTATTTTGCATGTTTTTTCGGAGATTTTTTCTCGAACCGACGTTCTTTTTGCTTTATTACAAAGCAAACAAGTCGAAATTGAAATTGCCGTCAGGGAAATTGATTGTTTTCGCTCTTGGCTATCGAACGTGTTTTTGTATCAATTTGATACAATATTTGACAGTATTCAAGAGTACAGCGAGCCACCGCGACGTCGTCGCCGACTAAACCCGGAAATCGACTTGAAGACCCAATACAAACATCTATTTCAGAAAATAATTGATAACGTAATAATTCAAATCGACTCCCGTTATCGATCATTCAATAGATTAGGTTTCTTGGATTTATTAAACAAATCCAAATACGTCCAATATTCTAGATCATTTCCCGAGGACAAAGTTTCCAATCTAATGAACGAGTTTCCAAATGTGTTTGATTTCGCGGCTTTGAAAAACGAATTGAAAGTGATGTACACCACATCAAGTTTAAATACAATGGACGCTTACGAGCTTTATTTATATGTCCATAATTCAGCCTTGAGTGACACTTTCCCACAACTTTTAACTCTGTGTCAAATCTTTTTGACCCTTCCCGTGTCGGTTGCATCCGCAGAAAGATCGTTTTCGGCCTTGAAGCGTATTCATACCTACACGCGGAACTGTCAAAAAGAAGAACGATTGTCAAATTTAGCTATAATTTCAATAGAAAAACATTTGTTGCTCAAACTTCAAAAACGTAATCAATTTCATGATAACGTTTTGTCTCATTTTGTCAAAAAAGACCGCAGGATTATGTTACATTATAAATAGAATAGATATTTATTGATCTTTATAATATTTTCAGGTTTAGTTAAAAAATATGTAAAACTGAAAAAGACGTTGATTAGGCATGTTAGGGCTGGTTGTTGGTTTCGGTTTAGTTATGCATTTTAGGTTTTGTCCTGCTGTTCGACTCTTGTGAATGTTCGGTTTTAAAAGCAGATCTGCCGAGTGCCGATCTAGCTCATGCTGGCTCGGCATTCGGGACTTCTGTTTATTCTCGTGTGCATGTTAGGTTTTAAGTAATTGAAAGATGTCATTATTCTTTCTAAATAAAAAGCAGATCTGCCGAGTGCCGATCTAGCTCATGCTGGCTCGGCATTCGGGACTTCTGTTTATTCTCGTGTGCATGTTAGGTTTTAAGTAATTGAAAGATGTCATTATTCTTTCTAAATAAAAAGCAGATCTGCCGAGTGCCGATCTAGCTCATGCTGGCTCGGCATTCGGGACTTCTGTTTATTCTCGTGTGCATGTTAGGTTTTAAGTAATTGAAAGATGTCATTATTCTTTCTAAATAAAAAGCAGATCTGCCGAGTGCCGATCTAGCTCATGCTGGCTCGGCATTCGGGACTTCTGTTTATTCTCGTGTGCATGTTAGGTTTTAAGTAATTGAAAGATGTCATTATTCTTTCTAAATAAAAAGCAGATCTGCCGAGTGCCGATCTAGCTCATGCAGGCTCGGCATTCGGGACTTCTGTTTATTCTCGTGTGCATGTTAGGTTTTAAGTAATTGAAAGATGTCATTATTTTTTCTAAATAAAAAGCAGATCTGCCGAGGGCTGATCTAGCTCATGCTGGCTCGGCATTCGGGACTTCTGTTTATTCTCGTGTGCATGTTAGGTTTTAAGTAATTGAAAGATGTCATTATTCTTTCTAAATAAAAAGCAGATCTGCCGAGTGCCGATCTAGCTCATGCAGGCTCGGCATTCGGGACTTCTGTTTATTCTCGTGTGCATGTTAGGTTTTAAGTAATTGAAAGATGTCATTATTCTTTCTAAATAAAAACCAGATCTGCCGAGGGCCGATCTAGCTCATGCTGGCTCGGCATTCGGGACTTCTGTTTATTCTCGTGTGCATGTTAGGTTTTAAGTAATTGA
This sequence comes from Epiblema foenella, assembly GCA_963556455.1. Lineage (NCBI taxonomy): Eukaryota > Metazoa > Arthropoda > Insecta > Lepidoptera > Tortricidae > Epiblema > Epiblema foenella. Next base: position 3,945,888 of record OY747112.1, read on the forward strand.
AAGATGTCATTATTCTTTCTAAATAAAAAGCAGATCTGCCGAGTGCCGATCTAGCTCATGCAGGCTCGGCATTCGGGACTTCTGTTTATTCTCGTGTGCATGTTAGGTTTTAAGTAATTGAAAGATGTCATTATTCTTTCTAAATAAAATGCAGATCTGCCGAGGGCCGATCTAGCTTAAAACATGCTCGGTATTCAGGAGTTCTGCTTGATCTCTTGTGCATGTTAGGTTTTAAGTGCATGATAGATTTTTTAAGTGAAAGATGCTTGGTAATTGGAATTTCACTGGTTTTATTATGTTTATGCTCTTTGATTGTTTTTGACTAACCTGTGTAATGCTGCGATACTTGCGATGTGAATGGTGTTCAAAAGGCTTTATTCAAAGCCGCTTTTGTCATACTCGACATACACTGTTTACGCGACGTCAGTGATGACAAGTATGGCAAAGGTGGTATACACTAACTGCAAGGGGTTTTGCCGAAGGACACATAGCGCACGCTTCACTATACCACTATAGAGAATAAATGTTAAGGTAGGTTTTTTTTGCTCGGGGTTGCCCGGCGATAATTCTCACGCGCCGCCACTGAAAACTATAAGGCTAAATGCTGTCAAATGAGCGCAAACAAGAATCTCCCTTATAGTTAGAGCTCTTAGTCGTTTTTTGCTTGCGTTTGTTTGAATGAATTTGGCCTTAGAGTTTTGCATGATACAAACTATACCTATGCTGAAGAAGCTTCCCATTAAAATTATTTATTTATTGAATAGCCATGTATTCAATAGTTAGCATGCAAATCCATAGTCATAATTTATAACATGTTTCAATCTGTTACTTATTGGTGACAATGAAAGGGCATGGCATAAATAATTAAAATAAAATTTACTAAATATAATTTATTAAAATATAATTTACTATTACCTTATTAAAAACTATTGTAACATTTGTAACTATTACATAAACTCACACTCCTGTATTCCCAAAATCGGGATGTAGAGCATATGAAATTTAGTTCCAGTTCCACATTTAGCAATTGTAGGTTAAAAATGGTGAAAATGTGATATTGCAGTGATAGGTTGCTAGCCCATCGCCCACGACACACGACAACCCGGTTCCCAGAGTGGACTCTTTCAACACTCATGGGAAGAAAGGGAAGTGCTATTCTAACCCGGCACCACACTATTATAGTTTTATTACATATAAAAGTATTTTTTCTGACGTGTAAATCCTAATAATATTATAAACGTGAAAGTTTGTGCGGATGGATGTACGTTCCGCTTAATCTCAAAACTACTGAACGGATCTCTATGAAACTTTCTAGTATTGTAGCTTAGACATCAGAATAGGACATAGGCTACCTTTTATCCACGGGTAACACTGCAGGGCGCTGCTAGTTATTATTATTTTTTGATGTGATGAATTGTGTTATTATTATTTATTTGAATATCACTTCCTTGTGTTTATGAAAACATGAGAAGCTCAATATTGTGGTTCTAAATATGGGCCTCTAGAAGTATTTATTTATTCTTCTTATACATTTATACCGGTTAGAAGTACTTATTTATTAATTAGATATTATTTATAAATGTTGTCTCCTTCAGAATAAGGAAATATTTAATAGATATTATTGTTGTTTTAGTTTGAAGCCGGGATTTCCCAAGAAACTAAACTAATTAATTTAGTTTACATGTGCACTGTATCATTAATTAATAATTATTAATTTTCTGCAAAATATTATTGATAGTGTCCGACCAAAACACGTTTTTTTGCTGAAACCGAAACCGTAGGTTCAATTTTGGCACTAGTTTCAGTCGAAACCGCAACTTTTTATTCTAGTGGCAGCGGTATGATTTTCAATCCGTGCGGATTTCACTCAATCCGATCTGATTGGGCCGGTTCAGCCGAATTGGAATTGTCCCATTGTATTGGGCTTTTTCCGGGGGTCATCCCGAGTCATAAGTATCATCACTATCACCAGATCTGTTGGCCCAGGGTCAGGGAATATGCTGATAATCTGAACTACGCGTATGTCAAATCCCTGCCTTGGAACCAAAGTACGTTTTTGTCTGTTGTGGTAAACTCAAGATTGCAGGATCCTGGGGTTTGGAAGCAAAAGGAATTTGTTATGGATCTGGGTCATGGTGACTGCAGGTGTCACGAGGACATTTGAGCTGGTGCAGTGCCTTTACCATGAGTTTACATGACCGTACTCGCTAGCGACTGCGTAAAAATTTGTATGGGCAAAAGTACAGCGTCTCTGGCGGTTACGCTATAGAACTGAGAATCGGTATAATAAATCGTTTAGGCAGTCGCTAGCGAGTACGGTCATGCAAACTCATGGTAAAGGCACAGAAGGGGAATCGTCGGCGAGACTGGGCGAGACCCCGCACGAGTGTACAGCCGGTATAAAAAAAATGGTTTACTTCATTTTCATAAAGTATTGTTCTTAGCTGTAAGTTAAACCACAGACTAACATGGAATAATGATTTTTTTCTTTGTTCAGTATATTAGGATTGGAATGTTCAATGCCTGTTGTGGTCATAACTCGAAAGAACCTATTCATTGTAATTAAGTAGTTACTTAAAAACATTAGCGAATTTTCCACTCCCAACCGTCTTCAAGGTTTCAAATATAGGTATATTTATTGTTCATTTCCAGCTAACTGTCACTTTTCGGATAATTCTATTTCATGCAGTGAGAATGAGATAGGTAGCTGAGGACACAACTAGGCAGACTAGGCATATAAAATACAATATTCTCGTTGAAGTTGTTAGTTACCTCTAATTGGATTTTTTCGCCCAGTTGTTGTCTATATAAGTGACTATAATCCCATATAAACGCTTTCACCATGTGGGTACGAGGTGAGATATGCGCTGGGTAGCCCTTGAGATGTAGGTACTCATCCTGTATGTTAAAGGAGCCTCAGGTTTGTCAAGATCGGGACACGTTGAGAAGCAAGAGAGAGGCCTTTGCACAGCAGTGGGACATTCCAGGTCCTTAAATAAATAATTAAATTAATTTAAAACAAATTCATCATCATGCAGAAAGGGTTATTAAGCTCTGAAGCGAGATATCGTACCCACAGCGTTCTGTTCTCCTGAATTCATACTAATCTCTCTCCAAAAAAAAAAACTGTTAAGTGTGACAATGTACAGGAGAGTTCACAAATATATGTACATATTACGTACCCAAAGGTTTAAAAATGTCTGAGCAACCAGCAACCTTATTCCTTTAAGATAGGGGTCGGCAACCTTTTAGCAGCCAAAGTCCACGTAGTAGCTAACAAAGTTGTCGCGGGCCGCGCGTGTTAATTATTTGTGACTACTCGTATCAGACAAAAGTTACCAGATTTTCGGTTATCATGTTACCAATAAGGTGGCTCGCGGGTCGGAAATAAGGGCATCGCGGGCCGCCTGTTGCCGACTGCTGCTTTAAGGGGCTACCCTATCTGAATGACCTTGAAACTGTAACTTCACTTCCGTGTTGTTTTTGTCTCGTCGCATTAACAACAGCGGTCGTTAATAATAATTCTTTATTTTTCAGGCAGGAAACCCATAAATAAATACAATTAATAAAATAGAATAACATAAAATAAAACTAATTACAATAATCAGTAATTTATAATTAACGATACACCATCTCATTTTACCTCAACCAGTCACTGAAACAAAGATATACGCCATCAAACTTTGTAATTTTTACGACAAAAAACCTTTTTTGTATTTACCTACTCGAAAAGTAAATATTAAGAAATTAAAAAAAAGCGCCGATGCAATTACGGAAAAAATGGTGCTAAAATAAGCGTAGTAGTTATTTTGAGATAGTATAGTTTCAAAAAATGTAGTTACGATTTTTGTGGTTTTTGTGCCCATCCGGGGATTTTTTTATGAAGTGTACAAGTCTTATTTCTAAATTATAACATTTATAACAAACGAAACTGTTAATATAAGCCACCATACAAACATGTAGTTTTGAATGCGAAAACGACAGTGAATGCAAAATGCAATAAATCGATTTCACCGATTTTTTGGATCCCTTTGCCCGTGCACATATTTTATTTAACATACAGGAACGGTCTCACGTTGCATTCATACATTTTGTATGTGTACCTAGATGCCTTTTGTATTTGTTAGCAAGCAGGGGAGCCGCTACCGCGCGCTAGTGACGTCATACGTATTCGAGGAAAACTACCACACGTCGCAAACAACGGCCATCCTAACAACTCGATTGCCGCCTAACTGACACAGTGTTGCCAGATAACTTTTGACCGGCTTGCGTAACATGTAAGTAACTTCTGTTGTAAAGAAAATTTTCGTAACATTTGAGAATAATGAAACTATTTAAAAAGAAAGGTCAATTGTATCTATCCGGGCCAAGCGAGACAATTTATAGGCTTCCATACAGAAAAGGTGACAAAGAAACCTACATGGTAGAACTCAGTCTGCCCGTCTGTTGCAACTCTATCTATGACATTTGAGATACCGCCCATCAGCCTGGCGTAATTCTGCAGCCGAACTCGCCGAATTGTAGCTGTACTTATATGGCTACTCATTTCTTAAAATCAAACATTTTGATAAGTAATTACGAAAAATATAAAAAATGTAACTTTTGCATCAAAAATGTAACTTTTCAAGAAACGAAACGTAATTTTCGTCCAAAGGGCCCTGGCAACACTGAACTGACAGGCAGCATTATGAATTGATGTTGAAATTAGCAAACAATGATCGCGTTTTAAAGTGATTGAGGCTCGGTTTTATAAAGATCGGTTAGACCTTATGTCAGTTTGTTATGTCAAAAATGTAGGTACTCGGTTACCAACATTTGATCTGACATTGAGGCTAATGGATCTTTCTAAAACCCGGCCTTATATGTTTTAGGTTACCTCGAGTTATAGTACTCTGACCTCAAGACATGCTTATGAGTTACTGAAATTTGATCTGACATTTGGTCTAACGGATCTTTATAAAAGCCACAAATGCAGCAGTCATCATCATCCTCCTAGCGTTATCCCAGTACAGTTGCATCCTGAAGGATGCCCGCAGGGCCATCTTTCCCACTGGGCACTATGGGCACTTGCCCAGGGCCCCGCGATCGACAGGGGCCCCCTAGTTCCTGCCAGATCACCAAACGATAGCCAATATTTATTACCGAAAAATATTTCGATCAAAAAATCAAACGATAATGACCTAAGTACTTGCTCATAGCTTTTACATGCGCGAATCTACTATTATCGGAAAATTTTACCAGTTCCTTTTTGACGCATCACAACACCCATATAAAGTAAATCCGCATTACACATCGAAACAATGAATAAAATCAAGTATTGATATTAGAGCTTCATGAGTAGTTAAGAAGTTGTAATGTAAACGCGTTTTAGAGGAGCAATCAAAATGAATCTAAATTTTTTTCTGTCACTGATGCGTAGTAATTTATGACAATACCACCACCACCACCACCACCACCACCAAAAATATATATTCACCATTAAAAACAGTTCCGTACTATATCTTTTATTTTTAAATATACTGTAGTGACTAAATCATTCGTCTCGATTTACATGTTATTTCCTGAAGTCGATGGATCGATCATAAGAATGAATTTTTAACCGTAATAAATTACGTGTACGTGATAATTATTCACCATTCATTAATGACTGCTAATTAAAACAATCGATTCTTCTTACCCTCATCACTTCAAATCAAACGCCAATTCAAAACTGTCAAAAAGGAACTGGTCAAAATATCCGACAATATACTCTCACTCACTCGAAAGTCAACTTTTCCGATTTCAGTTTGTTTAGATAGTTTACTCGTATTATGAATATTATAGAGATGTCGTCGGGAATGGTATAATGATGGGATTGGTATACTAAATATCTCTCGGGCAAAGAACCCGGGTCGGTAAAATACCGTCATATTTCTTAAAATTTACAAACTTGTACAGTTTTTGACAAAGTGAAACGAAGGTCTCTACTTCAGCTCGACAAAAATGCTTTTGTATGTCCAGGTTCCGGATTTCCGTTTGTTCTTGTCTACAGATCGCATTTCGCAAACGATTCTCGTGAAATTTTGTGAGCAGGTCCAGTAATTATATAAAATTTTTTTGTCGAGTCAGTTTTTGGAAATTTTCAAGAACAATTTTTATTTCAAAGATTTTGTAAGTTTCTGTGGCCCAATTTCGGTTTGTTGTCCTCTACAGGTCGCATTTCTCAACCGCTTCTCGAGAAATTTTGTTAGCAGGTTCGATATTCAAAATTGATTTTTTACCTCGAGTTTGTTTAGATTTAAGCAAAATCATTAGTCAATAATACCACCGAGCTGATCTGATGGAGACAGAAGGTGGCCATAGCAACTCCTACACTACACAAAATACACTAGTCGTGTTTGGACTCATTAGAACAGTTTCAACGAGTAGTTGATGGCTGTGAAAAAAAGTATATTCGGCAATAAAAGTTTGTACCAAAAATTAAATTTTTGCAGAATCATAAACACTATAACCTGCGAATACTAAAAGTATCACTTTTATAGATTATATCATACTCTGTGAGCTGTAGACCTCGCGAGCGTTTATTTTTTTGATAATTCTACTAACTGGGCTCGACAAAAAGATCCTATGTAATTATCGAACCTGCCCACGAAATTTCATGAGAACCTATTAAGAAATGCGCGACATGTACATAGAGGAGAACAACCGGAAATCTGGAAATCGGGACATAGAAAGCATTTTTGCCGAAGTTGTAGCAAAAAACTTCGTTTCACTCGGTCAATAAAAATAAATGTAGAACCTTGTTTAGCCACTTTCTTTGTCTATTCTAACAAAATAGTGATCTGTCAAGGGTATATAGGGGCCCCATTACCCTAATGTGCCCAGGGCCTCCAATTGGTTAAAGACGGCCCTGGATGCCCGGGGTCCGCTACCTAATCCCAAGATTTGGCGTAGGCACTAGTTTTTACAGAAGCGACTGTCATCTGACCTTCCAACCCAAGGGGAAACCAGACCTTATTGGAATTAGGCTTGTCAAGTGAGTGGGCAACTTGAGTGTTAGAAGTTCTCAAGCCGCCCGAAGGAACTTGGTTTAACGACTGCTATCATAGACAGCAGCCGGGATCAATGGCTTAACGTGCCTTCCAAAGCACGGGAGCGCTCAGTTAATAACCACTCAAACCGGTCACCCATCCAAGAACTGACCTGGGCCGACGTTGTTTAACCTCGCATACCGCATGCGCTACGCGGGCGCCGCTAGGCCACGAGCGCTCCTAACAAATGCAGCAGTCATGTTTCATTTAAAATGTTCCCTAAATATTCCCGTGGTGTGACGGTTTAACATAGCGTACCACAGTTTCAGTGGACAATGGAAATAGGGTTGAAGTGTGTTGTGAGCTATGGGCTACAAACCTATCATTGTAATAACAATTAAGGCTGTATAGTGCCGCTTACCATCAAGCGGGCCGTATGCTAGTTTGCCACCATCATGTCAACAAGTTAAAAATTCTTGTGTTCATTTGCCTACCTTGACCCGTTATTCAGAAAGATTCAAATACATGTAAAATACATGAAAATGGCGACATTGGCGACCCACAAATTATACGACGCACGCGACGTGTGACAGTGACAAGCGTTATCGACCTTCTTTTTATTTTTTTTTACATATTTGTTTTATCGTACAATTAGACACATTCGCCAGTTGTTATTAGAGATGCCACGAATAGTGAATTGGCCGAATACCGAATATTCGGCAACGCTGTCGGCCGAAGCGCCGAATATTCGGCCGCCGAATGCTTGGTGGGGGCGCGTTATTAGCTGGAATAAGACAAGTCACAACCTGTTTTTCTCGTTGCGTTCGCGCGGCAGGCGACGACGGCTGAAAAGCTCGTTTTTATCCATCACAACTTACCACTGATTAATTTTAAGTACTAAAATGTTGTAATTTGGAAATAAATACATAATTTTGAGTAAAATAACGTGTCTTTTTTTACATGATTTGCTATTCGGTATTCGGCCGAATAGTACGCACTATTCGGCCGAATACCGAATAGCAAAAAAGTGGCCGAATAGGCCGAATACCGAATAGTTGCCGAATATTCGTGGCATCTCTAGTTGTTATTGTTAGAGAATGCCATACGGCATTAAGTTTGCCTTTTGTACTATAAGGTTTCTTTTGTGCAATAAAGATTAAATAAATATTTAAATATGTAATTATGTGTCCTAAGATTAAATACCTATGGCATTAAAAAACAATCCACTTTTTGTTGGCTTTACCACAATACTTAAATTGCTACTCACTTTACGTCCCTGGTACCCTCATTACTTCGTTTCCAAGAAGCCATCAGTCCTAGTTCGGTTAACCTTTCATACACGCGCTACCTCACTTTCCAGAAACAAACAAAAGTATGGCTTGGCCGTGAACTTCGCTCCTTAATGACCTTTATCATGATCATGAATCAGCATTTCATCGATAACATCACTAGACCTACCAGAGTTTATAAAATGACGTGAATTACGAGAGTTTCGTAATGCGATACTCTCTTTAGTACAAGCAGGCCAGAGCGGTGTATAGTCAAGGGCACCAATATGTATAAATAATAAATATTAGAGGACTATTACACAAATCGAACTAGCCCCACAGTAAGCTCAAGAAGGCTTGTGTTATGGGTACTAGACGACCTTTATCATGGTCATGAATCAGCATTTCATCGATAACACCACTAGACCTACCAGAGTTTATAAAATGGTTTGAATTACGAGAGTTTCGTAATGCGATACTCTCTTTAGTACAAATAGGCCAGAGCGGTGTACAGTCAAGGGCATCAATATTTATTTATTTATTTAATCAAGGTTTACCAACAAATGTTTACACCAATGCTTAAGATTATGTACATGCATACTTATTTCTACGAGTAGTGTAACAGTTACTTAAAGGTAAACTCCGCGTGCGTAATCTGTGAAGTATAACTAAATTTAAATGTAGTAGGTGTAATCTACAACGACATTGTTAGAAACAACAGGATTAAAAATGTGTTAATACTATACCGACAAGTGTTCATTTCTACTTATACATTACTTTTGCGGCCTATGGCATATACTTACGTTAGTTTAGGGTCCTAAACTGAAAAAAAAAAAAATCGATTCAAAGACCACTCTGAGTCGACAACGTTAAAGCAAATTTTTTTTAATTCAGTTTACAATATGTATAAATAATAAATAATAAATATTAGAGGACAATCTTACACAAATCGAACTATCCCCACAGTAAGCTCAAGAAGGCTTGTGTTATGGGTACTAGACGACGATATATTTAATAGATATAAATACTTAAATATATAGAAAACATCCAAGACTCAGAAACAAATATTCATGCTCATCACACAAATATTTGCCCTGACCGGGATTCGAACCCAGGACCGTCAGCTTCACAGGCAGGTGCACTACCCACCAGTGGCGGCGCGTCAAAAATATTTAATAGGGAAGCCGGAAATAATTTGCCTTTCTTATTCTTCACGAGCCGTAGTAAGGGAACAGGACTGGCTGAAAATTAGGTAAGCCGGTGGGAATCGAGTTGTATGGACGCGCCGCCACTGCTACCCACTAAGCTAAACCGGTCGTCACACATATACATTTTTTCACCTTATTCCATAGAAATAATGTCCAAAAATGTATACTTATTCATGCCATTGACTGTACAGCGAAAGAGTCACACGTTATATCTATGTTTTTGTATTATAACTATTATAAGTTGCGTTTTATGTATTATGAAATAAATGAATCATTGATAGGCTTTGGTTGAACTGATTGAGTTGTTAATGGTTTAAAAAAAAACAAAATGTAATAATAATAATAAAAAGCAATTAAAAAAAACTAACAATAAGTGTTATGTCTTGAATGATGATCTGTAGGTATCGTAACTCTTTAAACACATGCATGTTTCTCTTGTGTCACATTATGTAAATTATCAATTCTTAGCATATTGTGTTATTTTGAAGTTTCGTTTTTTTCGTCTGAGCTACAAATTTTGTATTAGTCAGTAGTGGAAACTGTTTGGCTAATGTTATGTTTATTATGATTAACTTGATGTACTATTTTTGCCTGTTTGTTTCCCAAATAAATAAATCAATGCACTTAGTAATGGTTTAAGCCTTTCAGATAAAAATCTTACACATTCTGTTACACAAAAAATTCATCATCATCATCCTCAGCCTGCAGTCGTCCACTGCTGGACATAGGCCTCCCTGATTCACGCCACCATACCCGGTACCAAGCTCTCCGCATCCAACCGCTACCCGACACTCTTCAGAGCCTGGGGCGCTACCGCGAACAGCAAACCAAGTTTTAGCTCTCTGTCGCACTTGCACGTTCGGACTTAAGTGCGGCAGAGAGGGAAATCTTCGTTTGCTGTTCGGGGTAGCGCTCCTGTACTCCGAAATTCGTATCGTGCCGTGCCGTCCCTTTCACTCTCGTGTTATTCACTATAAGAGTGAAAGGGTCGGCACGATACAAAGTTCGGAGTAGTCCCTCAGGTCGTCGGCCCACCTGGCAGGGGGTCGTCCCACAGGCCACACACAAAAAATTGCTACTATGAAAATGGTTGACTTGACTTACAACGGTCGTAATATAAACTCCACCAAGTTAATATCTGAAGGCCGAAATCTCGGAAGAAACTGACTAGAGCGACACAGCCATTATTTAATACAATAAAAAGCAAGAAAATAGCTTCACTTTGTATTGAAGCTAGATACGAATAGTATCAATTTGTGTTTTTAGTTACTACACTCGGTTCAAAAACAAATATTTAAAGGTACAAATAATATAGACAAAAAGCCAAATACATATTCATACTCGCTTTATTGGTATAATATCAATTACAGGTCAGGTTTATACCAATTTAAATTTCGTAACATTAAATAACACAATAAAATTAAATAACACTAAATTCACATTATATTAAGTGAGAGAAGTATATAATAATTTAATAATATTAAGTATATAATATGTATGTCAAAGTTGTTATTAATTTGTGTAAATGTCAAAGGTTAAATATCAAGTGTTCTTGTAATTTATGTTATGTTTTACTCATGTACAATAATAGTAGTTTCTGCAAGTGATACATAATGAGAGGTCATAAAACACTAGTGTGATTTTATAAAACGAGCGTTAGCGAGTTTCATAATAGGATCACACGAGTGTTTAAGGCCTAATTATGTACAGTTGTATACACTAATATCTACATCCATACATTAAATCCTCTTTCATCTGTTGAGGCACCATTGCGTTGAAAGTGCAGGAGTTCGAGTTCGTGAGCTCGTTGAAGTCTTTGCCTTTGTTAAGTCTTTGTTGAGCCTGTATCGTAATGGCCATAACGATACCGTTTTTGATGCTGTTATGGCCATCTCCGCCCAGGACCGGCGCGATATTGTAAAGTTGGTCCTTACCTACACTTTTGAACACATAAAAGAGGATTTACTGTATGGGTGTAGATAAAGAATTTTACATATATGCATACATATTAGCTCAGCGATTATTCTATCGATTTATCCGATTGATATTTTTTTCAATGATACGATACGATTATCTTATGAAGTTGCCATTTCATTGGTTTCACTTACAGTCGACATCATTAGATTTGATAGACGTAAATCACAACTTCATAGAGCGAGTTCCTGTAGGTATAGTAATTCCCAAATTGTTCATCTGATTGTCAGCTCACTATTTTGAGGTCCAAGGTTCAATTGCCGGCAATTTAATTCACTCAGAGAATTGCTATCACAAAAGATAAGGAAACATTATAAGGAATCCCTGCAAAATGTTAAAAAACAAGGAAAAGCACCGGACACCGTTCTGATAGCGCAATCTTATCGATCATGAGTTTTTAAGTGATGTAAACATTTCCAGTTAAATCAATAAAAAAAACATTCATGACGTCACATTGTAATGATATAATAGCACACCTCACAATACGTTTTTACTAAGTAGTACATTGATTGATTTCACTACTTGAATCCTCCTCCATACTACTATTAAACGTTATTCGAGTTTTTTTTGTAGAATATTTTTTTTTTAGGGAAGCTAGGCGAACGTGACAGAGATCGTATTTGTAACGTTTTTATGATATTTGAAAGTTTCGAAAATTTAAGTAATTCTATTGACTAAAAGTAAATTAAAAACTATCATCACAATTCTTATGTTATAATAAACTAAAATTTGTATGACAACTATGTAACGAAGCTACATATTTCACGACCAAAACAGCAAATTACTCGTTTTCCATACAATATTAGTACGGGACACGTAGTATGTGACGACATATAACGTCCAATCAGTATGGGACGTTTCATGGGCTCGGCGGTTACGCTGTACTTTGACACCCATTTTTGTCTTTTGTGTTATTCTAATTGTAGTTTTTCCATACAAACATCTGTTTTTCTCTAAAAACTGGTTTGAAACTCAAGTAAAATGATGCATTTTCTCTATTAAGGCAAATACGCTGATGGTAAGCGGTTACCGACCTATTGACCATTATAATCCTATTCACTACCTTCTTAAAGAACCACTTTCTGGGAAAACCTCGACATTAAATTTCATTTAAGTGAGCGTTTTACTGGGCAGGAGGAAATCCCACTAAAACTACTACATATCTATTTTACTTTTATTGGTTACACTCGCTTACCAACACGACCTGTGGGCCATTCTACTTTTTTTATGACCAGTTTTCTATTACCAAAAAAATCTATGGTATGTATTGAATTAGTTTACAAAAATAGGATTTCGAAATAGTACCTGAACCTAATAAAAGGAATTTATTAGTAAAAATACTTAAATATTAACATATTGCTGTAAAACGGTGGGTAACACAGTGGTAAAAACCGTTTATTCATACAAAAATGGTGAGACATCCAAGGACCAGTGAGTTACTCGATTTATGGATATTAGCTGTGGTTCGCCGTCGTCTCCCGGCGAAAAAAATAAACAATAGCATTATTTTGTTATGATCCCTGGGATCCCAGGGACCGGTAGACGACGGGTTACCAGAGCTATCCGAAGTGATACTGCAAATTTCTAATTAACAATACAAAAATATGAAGTGAAGGCCAAGTATTCCAAAAATTTGTATTAAATAAAAAGTGTGAAAATTATGTACATGAAAAAATAGAATGGCCCCTGAATGTATTCTAGTGAATGTATATTCACTTGAAACAGGCTACACACAACACAATTCAGGCTGAATGTATGTACGTGTCGTTCGCGCCTGGGAGCTAGCTGCTGCTTTGTTGGTATTTATTGATAGTCAATAAGCTGCTATTGGCAAAGTAATCAATGAATTGGGAACCTCAAGTTTTTTGGAGTAATCCATATTATATTTTTTATTGATAGTAGGCTTATTATAGAGTTCTAAACTGTTGTTGGTTTTTTTTATTAAGTATCGTTCTTAAGATTTTTTTTTAATTTTACCTTTGACATACCACACGTTTGGAGGCATTAATAGGATCGTGTCTTGGTCTGCTGCGAAACAAAAAAATACACATCAACTTGACAGCTGACAGATGACAAATGCGGCGATTACGTCTATGTTCAGAGACAGAGTAAATAAGTGTCACAAATCCTCTGTATAGCTACCTAGAGAGAGTAGAGAGAGAGAGTCTGGCCTGGGCTGGCCACCGAATCATGGCGGTACATACTTAATGCGGGCTAATTCATAAAATCGTCGTTTTCTGATAAGTTGTTGATAGATGGTCTACGTATGAAGGGACCAGTTCTCGTCTTGGGTTTGAAGTCGAGGCACTCGAAACCAATTTGATCTCTTAGTTGGCAATAGAAAGTAGGTAAGGAAATCCACCTATTTTTCGTTAGAACGACAGTGTAGTGAAATATATATGAGGCCAACTCAATATCGGTAGAAGTGGAAGTAAAATCAGCGATCTCTGTAAAACTTGTTAATAGTAATCAGACTGATCGAGAAACTGGTAAGTAGATAGGAAACCGGGATAAGTAAGTAATTTATTGCTGCGGCAGCTGCAAACATTCGTGTCCCCGGCCCGTTACAGTTGAGAGACACAAAATATGGATAGACCATAATCGACGATTTCATTCCGATTCACTGAATCCGCGATGCTTTGTGGGGCGATAAAATACCTGGTACTCGATTCTCATTTCCTGTTGCCTGTCACACAGTAATAAATAATAACAAGACGTAAAAGCATTACACTTTTCCTGCTAAAGATGCTCAAAATACGGATTTTAATACGGAAAATTTAGTAGTGTTCGGCCAGTTTTGGCAGATGCCGAACAATTCCGGCGGTTCTACATAATTCCCTCATCAGGCATTTCAGAATTCGCTAAACTATTTGATTTTTCTATAGTATAATCAACTATAATCTGACCGAGATAACAATATTGTTAGCTACAATGGATACTATAAAATACTTGTTGTGTTAACTGTCCAACAACTCCATAAATCTTATTATAATTAGCTGTCATAGTTTATGTAGAAAGTGTAAGGCCAAAGACAAATCAAGTAAAAGATAAGAAACAATAGTGTCTGTCCATAACTACTAACTCAGTATTGAATAGGCGGATATCTTATAGCCACTATGATAGTAAAGACTAAGTCACCTACCTTCAAGGATATTTTAATGGTTGTAAATAATATGTGCATACATTTGAATTTGATCACGAATCGGATATGAAACGTAGGTATCGTTTTCATTCAGTCGTTCACCTCTGGTCTATTTTTTTTTTTTTTTTTTTTTTAAGGCATCGCGCTCCTGGCGCATTCAGCCAAAAAACGAGGAAACGGAATATTTTCAGGAATATAGGTCGGAACGGAAATTTAGAAAGGAAAAGGTCAGGAAAGGGCAAAATTATAAATATATGTATTAGAATTTGATGTCATTGAAAGATAAAAATGAATACAAGGCTTTAAATATATACAAGGATTTGTCATGGATATACAGGAGTGATGGAATAGATACAGGAAAAGGAACTTCAAGGAGTGACAGCTGATTTAATAATGCTGAGCGATCGTATTGTTGACACTCAAAAAATATATGGTTTAGGTCACCGGGATCAGATCCACAGCTACATGCAGAACTGGGTACAATGCCTAGCCTTGAAAGGTGCTCCGGTGTACACAAGTGACCCAATCTCATGCGGATAATCATACTGGTTGCTGGCTTTGAAATTGATATACGTGAAAACCATGGCTTGGCAGGAATTACCGGTTGGATGTCCCGGAAGCGTAAACCAGTCCTTGCATCAGGTGATGTCCAAAGGTTACTCCAATCATCCCGTAAGTATATTTTAGGCAAAGATAAAAGGTCATCAGATATATTTTCGTATGGGAACATATCACCCCAATCAACGGCATCCCGCGCAAGCTCGTCTACTCTTTCGTTTCCTTTTATCCCCCTATGCCCAGGAATCCAGGCAAAGGAAACAGAATAATCTTTGAGGGAACATTTTATTAGAAGGCTACGTATTTTATATATAATTGGATTATTAGATTTTGATCTGAAAGGAAATTTAGCTATTGATTGTAATGAACTTAATGAATCTGAAAATATTATGGTTTTCTTAAGACGCATAATAATGATCATCTCTATTGCTTTCAGGATTCCAAGACACTCGCCACTATACACAGATGACTCCGGGGGCAACTTTATTTTTTGATAAATATTGGATTGTATATGTATGACTCCAACGCCAACACACCCATTGAGTGATATCTTAGAAGCATCTGTGTATATATGATGAGCATCCTGGCCCTCTGTTCCTATAAAACTCAAAAATTGTTTATTATGTTCCACATCATTTTTTGAAATGCCTATATTTAAGAGAACTGATGGAACTAATGTCAGAGATTCATATTCATACTGGAAGATGGGCAGTGTGGAAAAGCTGACAGTTGGGGCTTGAATTGATTTAAGTCGTTCAAAGCTTTTGATCAAGCAAGGGGGACTCTTGTGTTTCCAGTATTTAGAAGAATTTATTTGAATAAAAAGGTTAAATAAGATAGACCAAAGCTGGTGATTAGAAAACTGGGAGCAACGGAAAAGATACCTATCACTAAGAAATTGTCGTCGTAAATGAAGAGGAGGTTCTACACACTCAACCTGCATTGCATTAATCGGACTAGATTTCATAGCACCACAGATAATTCTGAGAGCTTTAGACTGTATAACACGTAGTTTCTTAAAACCTGCTGCACTGCCTGGTTCTAGCAAAAATGTCCCATAGTCAAGAACACTCCTTATAAGGGCATTATATATCAGTTTTAAACAAAAAGGATGTGCACCCCACCAAACTCCAGATACACATCTAAGTATATTAATATTTTTTTCACATTTAGAAACTACATAATCACAATGTGGAAGACCGGTCAATTTTCTGTCTAGAATGACACCTAGGAATTTAGTATGGCTTTTTACAGAAATAGGATCGTTACCAAAGTTTATAATAACTGGGGGAGGAAACAGTTTTCTAGTAAATAAAACAACTACACTTTTATGGATTGAAAGATCTAAGCCATTAGAATCTAACCATAGTTTCAATAGACTCAGTGAATGAGTGATGGTTCTACTGGCCTGGTCAATAGAGAGATTTGGTGAGTATAATAATAAATCATCTGCATACTGTAAAACTTTAGCAGTGCCATTTAGAGAAGATTCCAAGTCGAATGTATAGATATTGTACAACAACGGACTTAAAACCGACCCTTGTGGCAGGCCTCTCCACACCAAACGGGTAATCCTATTGTTGTCATCTATAAGAAGACTAATGGACCTTTGAGACAGAAGATTGACAATGAAGCTAGTCAACATTATTGGGACACCTAATCTGAAAAGTTTTTCTCTTAATACCGAAACTAAGACATTATCATAAGCAGCACTGATATCTAGAAAAGCAGCTACCACCGACTCTTCTCTAGAAAAAGCCAGGCGAATATCCGATGTAAATATAGCTAAACTGTCATAAGTAGATCTACCTTTACGGAATCCAAACTGACTTCGAGCTAGTAATTTATTACTCTCTATGAAGAATTCTAATCTGTTTTTAATCAAATGTTCCGCTATTTTGGCAAATACTGATGATAAAGCAATAGGGCGGTATGAGGATACATCTGAAGCTGGTTTATTAGGTTTTAGAAATGGAAGGACTATTTGGGATCTCCATGAGTCTGGGACAATACCCGTTTGTATGACAGTATTTATAATATGTAAGTAATATGAAAGAATGCCATCGCTGGCATTGGCCAGAAAGGAGTATGGGACTCCATCTTCACCGGGTGCAGAATCTTTCAAGTTACTTAGTACACCTTTCAACTCTTCAAATCTAAAGGGATTATTAAAATTAGGATTTAATGTAGGATTATATATAAATGAAAAAGGCTGAAAGACATATTCTTCTGGTACAGATGCAGGTGCTAATTGGTCCATAAATTGCTGAGCTAGGCCAGGAGGAAGAATCTGTCTAGAGGGCTCATTAAAGGCATGTCTAAACCTTTTGATGTTATTCCAGACTATGGAAGGTTTAACGTTAGGATTAAGAGACGCACAGAATTGTCTCCATCCTTCAAATTTTTTCTTCCTTAATAACTTCTTGGTATCACGTGCTACCTGCATATACCGCTCAAAATGTTCATTAGTCATCAAGTGACAATATTGTCTTTCAGCCTCTTTTCGCCTCTTAATTGCCATAGTACATTCATTGTCCCACCAGGGAGGAGATGGTATTCTACCTGATGTACTATTTTTAATAGGGAAAGTTTCATCAGCTACTTCTAAAATCGCTTGTGCTAATGCAACCGAACAACTTACCAAATCATTGTTGGCTATACTAGGTAACTGCAATAATTTATTTTCTATACGAGTTTTAAAAATTTCCCAATCCACATTGCATAAATTGTATTTTAGCCTTGGACTAGGCTTCGGTGACGAAGGAATAGAATGGGAATATGAAACTATGATTGGAAAATGATCACTGCCATATGTAGATTCCAGAGTGTCCCACGTTAAAGAAGGTGCAATTTGAGCTGAACAAATAGTTAAGTCAACAACGCTAACTGATTCAGAAGGAGCTGTTCGCCGTGTGGGAGAGCCGGTATTTAACACACAAAGGTTATAGTTATCAAGGATCTCTATTATACGCTCCCCATGATAACTTGAAACCGAACTACCCCATAACTGATGTTGCGAGTTAAAGTCGCCTAATATTAACATGGGCGAATGAATAGAAGATATAATTTGTTCAAACTCATGCAAAATAGATGAAGATGGATGAGGAATATATACAGATATGATGCATATGTTATTTACAATGGCAGCAACTATTGAAAAATCGTCGCTGTGGGATGGGAGATGAACTGGTGAAAATGAAATGGAATTCCTAATGAGTAAGGCTACTCCACCATACCCATCAGGGCGGTCCTCTCTGAGACATGAATAACCAGTAACTCTAAGAAGAGCTCTAGGTTTAAGCCATGTCTCAGAGAGAGCGAAAACAAAAGGTTCATATTTATTCAATAAATGAATTAAATCATGTTTTTTATTTATTACACTTCTGCAATTCCATTGAATTATTTTGTCCATTATTTTTAATTTCTACAACAAGTGTCTCTACAAGAGGGGCAACGTGGGACGGTAACCGGATATTGGGATTGGATAGCAAACTAATTAGGGCCCTGATATCGTCAGACCCAGAAGGAGTCTCTTCTTTATCAAAACTCCTTTGTAGTGCACAACCATTTTGAGGAGATGGTAAGGAATAATCCCTAATCAAAGCGTTATGTGCGGCAACATCATAACCCTTACTGGTTTTTCTTACAAGTGGACGTGGTTTAAGGACAATTGTTTTTCTGTAACTGTGACTATTAGATTGGCTGGATGCATCTGAGACTAATGAGTGAACACTACGGTGTGGGGATGTTTGTGGCTGGGGTTGGGTCTGAACGACATCTGCGAACGATTTATATACTGAAGGATGGAGTTTGACTGCTTCTACATAGGAGATAGAATTATTAGCCATGGTGACTTTTATTTCCCTTTGTCTTTTATGCTCCGGACAGGATTTATTTGTTGCAAAATGGAAACCATTGCATAAACAACAAGTAGCACAGTCTTCTTCAACCGAGCAAGTGTGTCCGGCATGGAGAAGGCCACACTTGAAGCATTTGGGTTTTGATCTACAGTTATTTTTAGTGTGACCAAATTTGCAACAATTAAAACATTGTATTGTTGGGAATATATATAACTCAACCGGCAGGGAATTATAACAGGAAAATACTCTTTTTGGAAGATTTTGACCATCGAAGGTAACAACTATAGTTTCAGATGGTTGCCATGTCACAGACCCATTAACCAGGACCCTATGGTTCAGGCGTCTCACCTTGAGCACCTTTCCACACCCGGCGGGTACAGAAATGTTTTCAATAATTTCCTCCTCTGACCACTGTGCTGGGATGCCACGGATTAGACCCATGCGAGTAACCGTAAATGTTGGAATGAATGCATTCAAATTCTCAGCTTCAAGCCGCGGATCATTAATAAAGCGATTAGCATCATCACATTTTGAAAAAGCCATGGATATGCGAGCCCTGCCTATGCGCTTGACACTACCATCAATAATATTCTGAAAGTTATTTTTCATTAAGAACTTTCCAAACGACACCGGATGCAAGGAGGGGTTTCTTTCCGATTGTTTAATTTGTACATGAATTGTAAATGGTGCAACGTCTGTGGATGTGAATAAATTTCTGCCAATTTTAATGTTTTTATCTTTATTTAAGTTTAAATCTGCTACTTCACTTGGTTTAGTCTGTAAACTATTTGTAACAAGAGATGGGGTTTCCTGTGGCGGTGGTGTAAGTGTCTCAGGTGAATGACAAAGGCAGGCATTATTATTAGTTCCGCCATTGGTGTTAGAACTTTTTCTTATCTTTTTGTTACAATGTTTGCATACTTTTTTACTCAATTTAGGTCGTTTTAATTTTCCAGTACCAGAAGCAATAGAAGCATCTGTGTCCATGCTGGATTCGTAATTTTCAATTGTAACATTATATCCGACCTGAAGATGTGTCCCTCCAGGGTCAGGAGGTTCATTCTCCTTATCCATAGTAAAAGTAAGGAAAACTTACCTAATCCAATGTAAATATGTACACTAACTACACTAAAATAAATATTTACAAACAATATAACTAATCTAAATACAAAATACCACTTTTCTGACCAATATTTACAATAATTTATAATTCAAAGTAAGAGAAACGAAAAAACTTGACCGCCGCGTTTCACGTTTCCCGCGCTTTTCTCTGGTCTATTTGACGGGCTAACTTGCAGTTTGCACTACACCAGTCCAACCTCGCTGGAGCGCGAACTCTTAAGACTATTCCAGTATTTAAACCGCCCGCGTGGTCGTGTCGGAGGTTTCCCCTGAATTTTCCCCAGACTACTCTCCAACCACGCACTCCTATCGCTTTATTGGGCCTGGCCTATAAAGCCACAGTCATGTACTTACAAAAAAATGCTGTAATGTAATTATCATTTCTTCTGTTCGGATCGTTCAATTTTCATACGTAGGTAGCCAGATTGAAAGTCGCTTTTCCGACCCTAGGTGGAAAGTAATTATTTATTTAAGTCCTTTAGGCCGCGGACGCGCGCCTGCCGCAAGCATGGGCCGCGGGACGCGGCGGCGCCGCCGGCTGCTGGTTGCTGCAGCGCATGTTTTTTTAACCACTTTTATTTCTCGGGTGAAGTGGGTCATTTTCAACCCTTGGTTAACAATCTACTATTTCTCAAACATGCTCGGAAAGGATCGTATTTTGTTTGAAAATTTGCGTGTCTTTTTAATTATCTGAGAGTTTCACAGTAATTCAGTCAGACTTGAGAAATTTTGCGTTCAGCCAAGCAACCCGCTCGTTTTTCAACACAGTGCGTATGTGTGTCATTTTTTAACTTTACTTTTTAAAATGTCTATGGTATAAGTAATAAATTGGCGGCAATTACAGGTTATTAGTGCGTGGATTTGTTGTAATTTTGCGTTTTAATTTCAAAAATGAGTTCGAGTGATGAGAGTAGTTTAGGTATTGATTGCACTCTGCCTAATCTGAAGGCGGAAGCGACCGCAGCAATGCAAAACTTGCTGCTCGCTAAGTCAAGGGAAAAATAGGGTCGGTAGGTGGGTTACCGGCTTGTTAATTTGATGCGCCAGTTTGCGGCCACTTGGACGGGTTGATAAACTGAAAGGATATTTTCTTGCTTTTTTAAATATATTCCTATTCAATATCTACTAATTAAAACGCATACGACTCACTATGTTTTTAGGGCATGTAAAAATGTAAATATCTTTAATTGAAAAAACCTCGTTCTTCAGAAGGCCGCAAAATGACGCAGGCCGCGTAACTGGCCTAGCTATAATCGAGTTTACGAGCAATTTATTCAATGCAAGACAAATAAAAATACAATAGCTTACTTTCCGAGCCTCGGCAATAATGTACTATTACCACCTTACGCTATAACAACCTATATATACCTAATATTCGATGCGGGAATGCATGGGCACACTAAGAAATAGACATGTTATGAACTTCCTATTTTATGATTTTTCTGACTTGTACAGTCGCCATCAAATATGTCTGTACTCTTCAGGGTGCTCAAAAATATCTGAACATGCACTTGACAATAGAGTCGTGTTCAGATATTTGTGAGCACCTCGTTCGCTCCGATATATCTGATGGCGACTGTACAATGGTACATTTTATTAATAAAGTTCTGATTCTGATTCATACCGCTCCTATTCAACTGTTTTTTGAAATTCTAAAGTTCTGAAGCGCTATTTTTTAATTTATTGATGATTTCTGAATTTAACTTATTCTGTTCAACTTCACGCAGCAGAATTTAATAAATCGCTGTTCTCATCTTGCTCCTCTTCAGGAAATATATATAGACAACTGTTTTCATTAAATCCTTATACTTTCATTTCAATTTTAAACGGTTTTTCATATTGTTTAGATGGGTTCTATTCTACCTATAACAATTTTGTCTTTACTCTATTGTAAACAAAGGGTAAACCAAACTGTTTTGTAGTTTTTAGAGTACGAGTAGCTTCAGTCTTTTCAGTGCCCACTTCCTCCTTGTTTTCAACGTAAGTCATAATTGTTTTCATTTATATTTTCCTGAACTGCACTAAGGTAAGCCTATTTTTCCTGTCTTAATATCCTTAATATTATATTGATGTATTTCGCTTAAAACAATTGTAGGGTCGCTAGGCCAGTTACGCGGCCTGCGTCAGTTTGCGGCCTGAAGAACGAAGTTTTTTCAATTAAAGATATTTACATTTTTACATGCCCTAAAGAAATAGTGAGTCGTATGCGTTTTAATTAGTAGCCATTTATTTATTTATTTTTATTTATTTATTGTAAACCATTATCAGCACTAACAGCTAAACCTTGCTAATTGGTATTATATTTTAATAACATGCGTATTGTAGGTATATAATTATTCATACATAAATCTGATAGACATTAATTACGTTAGTCAAGGCCGTACAAAAACAATAGAGATAGTATTTATTTCGTATGTCAGCATCGGATAGTACATTACATAAAACTTAAAATAAACCTTACGTGCTAATTGGTATTATATTTTAATAACATGTGTATTGTATATAATTATTAGGATAGTCATTAATTACATTAGTCAAAGCAGTCCAAAAAACAATACAAATATATAGCAATTTATTTTTTAGATGTCAGTATTGGACAGTACATTACATAAAAAACTTAAAAAAATAACAGATAAAGCATCACCGGTAAATAATAATTAGTTTATTACTACTGAATGGGAACATTAAAAAAACAAAAAATAGCCTTTTAGTTCTGGCGCATCAAATTAACAGGCCGAAACCCACCTACCGACCCTACTTAACTTTTGAATAGTTAGTTTAATTTGCAATTTATACTCATGAGAATGAGTTCAAATGGCATTAATAAAACCCATTTTCTCTTATCTTATGAAGCGAGATTGCCAAAACGCCCTAACGATTCAGTTCGCCGAATCCTCTTAGTTCAGAACTGCAGATAGATTGAACTGCTGCCAACTTTTAGCCAAATCCCCAGCTCGCTTGTAACCTTCATTCAGCAAAAGTCGATATCACAAATTGAAGGCGAAATATTTATTCCAGTTTGTCACTGAAATTCATGATTCACAGAATCTATACGGTTCTAAGTTATGTTTTTTCACATTTGGCTCTGCACGCGAATTGTTGGAATAGTTTGGACTTGTGACTTTTCGATTCAGGATCGCAATCCGCGCGTGCGCGGTGCCGCCGCCCGCCATACAAAACCGACGGCGGACCGCGGGCTGAGTCAGTCTGATACTATTACACATACTAGAAGCCCGTGCGCGCTTGATACAGCCTTCGTATGAGTCATACCTTATCACGGTGACTGTAACTCTGAACTTAGAAAACTTTTGCATTGAGTGATAACTGTTTGTTTCGGACGGTTTCTGCAAAACCAGCTTCATGTCTCAGCGGGTGCCGTACTACTTCAGCGAGCAGGACGACAGTAGTCTTATGTTCGCGACCATGTTCGATTACCAAAATGATGAATACAACAAGCCAGTGGTAAGTTTCTAATTAAATTGTTGGGTATTATTTGCATGTAAAGAATGTTCGGGTGTTTTCTAGATACATTGTGGTCCATAAAAACTTTGTTTCTAACTTTTAGTTGCGTTTATCTCAAGTCAGTCAATTATTATTTTCGTTTAAAAGTTAAACAGCCAGTTTATTTTCGTCATATCCTAATTAGAATTTTAAATTTCTACGTGATTTCTAAACGTTTTATAATACTTTCAGTTTCGTGCAACTTTTCCAACTTACCCACCCGGTTGGTTTTTATTATTCGTCTAGAATACACCGGTGTAATAATTTATTTATGCATGTTGCATTGTTTGCGCAATACATTAATGGTGTCGAAAAACAAGGAACACTTGTGGACTAATAAATATTTAATACTTCCACCAATAGTGTTCGCATCATGGCATGTCATTTCCAGTTCTTAACGTGATTGGTTCCGAGCGTGTGTGATAAGGATAAGAACAATATGCGTGTTTCTTTCTGTGTGTGACGTCATCGGCCCATTTTTTCTCGGAAAACGGTCGAACACTTTGTTTTCAAGCATCGTTTTTATGTACATTCATGTAAATACGTACATTTATAACATTTTACGTGGAATGTGTTAACCTTCCGAGCAATAAATTTTCCTTGGTCTTAATTTTTATAAAAGCTTCATCGTTATTCTCATAGATGGCGTTACTTTTGCTATATATACGTCGGTTTCGTGTTGATCAAAACATGCGTAATGTTTTTTTACCTTCATACTTATCGGGTTTCGGGATATCTCTTGTCTTTCACAAGATTAGCTTGTCTTGTTTACACTTCTAATCTGTGGTCTTGAAGACCATGGAACATTTTTCTAGAAAAGTGATTCCTATATTTTACGCGGTTCACTAAATAAACCAAGTTAAGTTAAAAAAGACAAGTTAGCACTTGTCGGGTTTTGTCACTTTCTCTGGCGCTGCTCACGCCACCGCCACCACACGTCACCGTGACGTCAATGCGTCCCCACCAGTCGCACGTTTCCTCGAACTCATCTTGACCTCAATTGCCTTAACTTGAGTTTTGGAAATTCGTGCGTTGATTACTTTCCTTATGTGAAAAGTTCACATATTCGCATTTTAAAATTGCATGATTTACCTTTATGTTGCATCAGTTGTAAATGTAATGTTTTGCTTGCACAACTGAGTTGAGCCACACTTAATTACCACTCTTGTCTCGTGGCTTAATATTGTGGTAGCCTGCAGTAAGATGTATGCGTATATTGTGCATAATCCATCTTCTAGACCTTGTAGTCCTTTTTTATAGTGTAACTATCTTTTGCCTGGGACTTCGTCTGGGCAAAATTAGTGCATCGCGATAGAATTTATTGCATTTTTTATATCAGGCGCTAGTTATCCTCTTCCATACAACAAACTTCCACCCCCTTTAGTGGTGATCCGGGATAAAAAATAGCCTATGTCCTTCCCCGGGACCCAAACTATCTCCCATATCAAATTTCATCTAAATCGGTTCAGCGGTTTAAGCGTGAAGAGGTAACAGACAGACAAACACTTTCGCTTTTATAATATTAATATGGAGAGTATGGATGTATGTTTTCTTTCAGTTTAGGACCCTAAACTAACGTAAGTATATGCCATAGGCCGCAAAAGTAATGTATAAGTAGAAATGAACACTTGTCGGTATAGTATTAACACATTTTTAATCCTGTTGTTTCTAACAATGTCGTTGTAGATTACACCTACTACATTTAAATTTAGTTATACTTCACAGATTACGCACGCGGAGTTTACCTTTAAGTAACTGTTACACTACTCGTAGAAATAAGTATGCATGTACATAATCTTAAGCATTGGTGTAAACATTTGTTGGTAAACCTTGATTAAATAAATAAATAAAATGTAAATGATGTTGGGCGAAGATGATGTGGACGTAGATATCCCTCACCTTGGCATATCTCTTCACTATTGTATAGCTCTGGATTCTTGAAACGGAATCAAATATATAACGGGCAGTGTCAGAGTATTTTCTCGAAGGTAAGAGGGCATATGCTCTCAATTGTTATAGGTTGTGAACCCTTC
Organism: Epiblema foenella; assembly: GCA_963556455.1. NCBI lineage: Eukaryota > Metazoa > Arthropoda > Insecta > Lepidoptera > Tortricidae > Epiblema > Epiblema foenella. The sequence goes on from OY747112.1 coordinate 3,971,564, forward strand.
CTTGTCGTGGACCTTACAGGCCTTGCCATACCATAAATACCTGAAATGGTTTCGGTTTACCTTTAATTGTTAATCTCCTTTTAATAGACTCGTATCATACAGTTGTGGTTAACCAAATAATTTAGCTGTTTGCTAATGCCACTTGTCACACCTTAATGGGCTTCTAATTCCAATATACATAATTAGTACTACTTCCCATTAGTAATAAGAAAACAGGACCATTGGTATTATTTGCGTCACTGACCACAAGGCTGATTTGCGTAAACAGTTGTTATTGTAAAGTATGAATGAAACCCTGGGGTTTTACCAGTCTCGTATAGTATTAAAAAACATCCCCGTCCATTATAAAGGGATTACCTCATTACGAGGTAAACTGGCCCTTGCAGCTGCAAAAGCTTGATTTAAGTAGTAGTAAACTCTTTATTGTACACAATAACAAAAATTACAAATACAAAAAGAAATGGTATGTACAAAGGCGAACTTATCCCTTTAAGGGATCTCTTCCAGTTAACCTTTGAGCAAATGAGAGAAGAAATGAACGGAGGTAGACAAATTCAGCAACCTGTACAACAAGGTATAAAAAAGACGAGATATAAAACATACATACATATATAATTTATTAAGGACAAGTATAAATACACAAATAAACGATATTGAGAAGGAAATTATATAAAATATAAATAAATATAAAATATAAATATTAGAGGACAATCTTACACAAATCGAACTAGCCCCACAGTAAGCTCAAGAAGGCTTGTGTTATGGGTACTAGACGACGATATATTTAATAGATATAAATACTTAAATACATAGAAAACATCTAAGACTCAGAAACAAATATTCATGCTCATCACACAAATATTTGCCCTGACCGGGATTCGAACCCAGGGCCGTCAGTTTCACAGGCAGGTGCACTACCCACTAGGCTAAACCGGTCGTCAAAATTATAGCCTGAGCAAAATATATTTTGTTTTAAATCCTTCACCAGTCGGTATCAATAGCCATTAGAGGCTTAAAGACTTCGAAGATATTAAATCTGTCTGGAATGGTCCCTAGCATTGCATATTGTCTGAGCCTGATCTTTTTAACGATCTGATAAACTTGCGCAAGAGCAACCGGATTCGCCGCCCGGCGCCGGCGTCGGCAGCTAACCTTTGCTGCGAAACGTTAAGTCCGGCTAACTTGACCCACTTTGGTCTTGAGCAATTTCTCCTGTATCCGCGCGCTCGGTTCTACGAACTCCTTGACGTTGGGGAATCCCCACACGCAACGCGGTTGGATGCACGTCCACCCCGACGTGTATTCGACGCTCCAATTAACTAGGTGTTACTGTGTTACTAGCTACTCCTAGCGCATTTCATTTCGTTTTACAAATTACACGCTGCGTTCCTTATCGAAGTAAATATGTTTCGGTCGGATTTTGTTATTGGGGATTAGGGGATTACTTAATGAGTTAGCTAATGGCGAGGTTGAAATTGAAACTAAAATGTTCTCGTCACTGTGGTAAATCCTTAACCCTTAAATGCATACTGTAACACGCAGCTTCCATAACAAAGAATTCAAGATTTATTTAAAAGTAGGAATATTTATAATAATATTGAGCCTCATTTCACAAGGAATCATTCTTAAAATATTAACGCTTCTATACAAAAAATAAGTATTACATTGGTTTTTAAACGAAAAGCCGGTAATTTCAAAAATCCGCGGCCATATTGAGGTTTTGTAATCGGTGTTTTTGGCGGCCCTATTGTTTAGAAAATAATTCTTTTCTTACTAGAATATATTTCTACACGTCAGAAATATTGTCGGAGAACTAAGTTTAGTAAAAAGTTTCACACGTAAATAAGCAATATTTGTATATTTTTATGATGTATGAAAAAAACTTTTTTTTTTATATTTACAAACTTTGTATCAAAAACTTAAACAGAATTTTTATATCATTTTTCCCGTTTTCAGTACACTTGAAATTATCAAATATCAAGTTTTTATGGAAAAAGAAAAAATCATGCATTTAAGGGTTAAAACTGAAACAGATTTCCAACCATTTTTGTATTAAATACATTCCATGAAGAATGGATAATAATAATCGTTTATTTCGGAATAAATCCCTATTTGGTTAGGTACAACTGGACACGTTAAATGACAATTACAATTAAAACTATATCTAACTAGGAACACATGCTACTTGTTCCAGTAACAAGCAAAGTTATTTATGATAGAGGAGTATTAACAATGGGGTTGAACGATACATTTGTCAAGTTGTATATTGAAACGTTAAACAGATTTAACTAATGATTGACCTCCACGACTCAGCAGATGTTTGATCGCTCGACACCTATTAAATGATTCCAGTTAATATAGCCCGGATGTAGACAATTTGCTCTAGTTAGATACCTAATTGACCGCTGTTGGCTGAAATTGAACCAAGGAGACGTGTTTTGCTAGGTCATAATTCTTGGAAGTAAATTGACTACTTTGCATTGTTAGAAAATCTGCCTGATATTACATTGTGCTTAAGACTCGTGGATTGCGTAGACGATAATCGGAATTCTGAGAACAAGATGAGTCATCGACTAGAGCATCGGAAGTAAATCGTTAGCGAATACAAAACAACGATGACAGAACGATGTAATGACCGGTTTATTGGCCTGCCAGCTTGCGCACCTGTTATGCCATTATTTCATATTCAGATTTTATTAAGTATATTTTATACAAATATTATATTTCTTCAACATACGCAAAATGACTGTCATATGATCGCAACAATGGAACAAGAAATATTATTTTTAAAGTTACTTTACATTTGTGGTTCTGTAAACTCGCAATATTAATTCGTTTTATCTTGTGGTTTTATCGAAACTACTAATAATTTGCGTTACGTTGTTATGCTTGTAAAAAAGGGTCTCAAAAACAAAGTGGTAGCTCCGAAAACCGAACGGTAAACTTAAATCAGCTTTCACGCAAACTTACAGTAGTAAAGTTCCTAGTGACTTCTTTATGACCACTCGGTGAGATAACCGAAGCAATGGTATCCCTCGGACCATTACGTAAAGTGTTCCTATTGTCTACAATGCATTACTTTAGACGTGCACTTATCTGTGACGATAACTTTTTTGAGAAATAATTAGGTAATCGTATGTAAAATGTTTTGGTGAAAGAATTTTAACAACTCTTTTCTAGTAGCGAGATACCAACATGTCAACTTTTGCTTTTTTGTGTTGTTTTTTCCTTTTGAAAACTAAAGGCTAAATGCTTTTGGTTTTCAAATATCGATAAATCTTAATCATTAAAAAGTTGGGGATTAGGGTTGTTATCCGGTCCGTAGCCCTGTGTAAGAGGAAAAAATAAACAAAAGGAGCACTACTAAACAAAGTGACAGGTCTCATTTGTCTATCTCCGTACTGAAAATATCAATCGTATCCCGACATTGCGGCTAATAAAAGTCGTAACAGGGAAGGTAAATCATCTCAGTTACGTCTTTTTATGTCTAGGCCAGATTGTGTCGGTAAATCGTAATTCTGACGCGTAGCTTTGTTGGTGGTGGTAGCACTATGTCACCGCGCCTGCGCGCTGTCTCCTGTCAAACCATAACCAACCTCCCACGTTGACGAACATTATCGCCTTGCTGATTTCCCTTGTAATTCGCTTCTTTATTGCCCCTTGCCATTCCGTTTTGCTTTCAATTTTTTCTATTGGCATATTGAATTGGATTTTCAACGTTCTTCTAAAATAATATTAGGATATTTTTGCTTTTATGACAAATTTATGAATGTATCTTGTAAATGAAATCCTTAAATACGAAAACAATGAATCAGTACGATATATGTAGACCCTAGAATGAGGAATATGGGAATTGGTAATTATATCGTAGTATAAACGGCAATTATTAGGAATTATGACGTATTTTACCGTTATACCGTTTTATAATAATTAAGTAATTTAAATGCAAAGGCGTAAATAATACAATGTCATTTACGGAAAAAGCTTCCTGTTTATTCCCTCCAATCGACCGTTTATGTACAAATGTTTACATTTATCACTGTCGGTTAGAATCGTGCTGTATAAATTATCCTCGAGAATAATGGGTCACTCCGATACACGTTCCGAATGTAAAGCAGTGGAAAGTAAAATTACTCTAAAAGGTCAAAAAATTGTCGTTGATTGATGTGCGGGTCCGAGACTCGTACCTTTAGTTACGCTCGCTTACAACCGACAAATAGATATAGATGCAATTCTGTTCAAGATTGTTTGAATACGATCTTTAACGGGTCTTTTATCTGCCATTGTAACATTATTCTCGGTACCAAACTCGCCAATTTTACCGCCTTTATCACCATCTCTAATTCTTTGTTTACCTGCAACATTGTGACTTCCCAAACACCAATTTCGAGATCCTTCTTTCTATTCAACACAAAGACCGAAAATATAGCTGTGGCTTTTTGTCGGGTTTCACAAAAGTGTCCTGGGTTGAAACGGTACTCCATATTGCATCGTCGGCTTCCGAAAAGACGTGTCGACTGGGAGGTCCGTTAGGGTCCGCAGCTTGCCGACATGGGTGATGGTGACTCATCATATCGGCTCGTTCTGCATTCCACGATACACCGGACATTCTACACGTGCCTTTTTCAATGTACCTAATATCTCCACCCAGGTAATTAGAATTAGAACACCTGGTATTATTTTAATATAATTTAACAAATATTATTTAGCAAATATTAAACAATCTATTATAGGCCGTTAAAACAAAGGCAGTATTACCGCTAACTTTATTTTCTTTGTTTCACGAAGCAATAATAATTACGTCACTAATAAGCATGGAGCTGATATTTACAGCAGCTGCTAAGTCCTTGTTCCGATTATGGACAAGAATCGTGCCAGCGGCTCTTTGGATTACTAACATTTTCTATGTTTCCGCCTTGACTGCCTTATTAAAAGATGTCATGCTCGCATGTGCATTACATCACTCACATAAAATGTAACAAGGACTGGGTTTGTTTAACTGCATACTGATGTGATTGGTAATTAACTAATAACAGTTTTTCATATAAAAGCTGTGGGTTACGTTACGCTTTAACACAAAAGATTATACGCGCATTATGTAGAATATGTAGACAACGAATGTGTTTGATATCATTAATATGGGACATACTAATATAACACGTACATGTTTTAATAAATAGTGTCCAAGGTGTTTCTGCTTCAATATGAAAACAATAACTGTTCTTGGAATTCGATCATTATATTATCCACCATAACAATCGACGTCAGGTCAATCCGAGCATGACACGTTTAAAATATTTATCAAGAGTAAGATCGACTTGGCTCGTCTGGCCTAATCCCCAGCTTACAAAGAGCATCATATGCATGGATTGAATGAAGCCTGCCTCCGCCTACTACAAAAATTGTGATAGACGGCACAATAACCTCACTTCCAATACCGAAGCCATTATTTAATGAACCCTCGTCAGATGAAAAGGTCAAATTGTTTGAAAAGATTAATCTTATAATAAATGTGGGCCTAACGTGGCAGACTCAAGATTTTTCGGGTGATGTTGAGTTATGTGACACAAATATAAATATTTTAACGTACACAATAGCCGACCAACTGAATTTTTTATGGCGCGCTCAATCATCTGGTTCTGTAAAGGGTTTTGATTGTGATTTTATGTGTCCGAGAATATAATGCGGGAGGTAAATGAAGAGGAATCGCAGGACAGAGTAATTCTTTCGTGCGGCATAAATTGTTCGGTTGAAGCATCATTTGCACGGGCATGCCAGTTCGGCGAGAGTAATGCACTCGTAAACATTTACGACTGCGGCTGCGTTTTCAACTTCAATGTTATATGAATATTTTTTACCAGATCCTTAACATATACCATACACCATCACGTGGGTTTTTGCGATGCGAATTTTATTGACGAGTAATATTTCAACATAACGACATTCCTTTGTAAGGAATTTTGTGAAGTCGAAAGTCCCTGCTGTTTGTTGCGTGCTACAATGTTCTTGAAATTTATATTACCGATCTGTAAATCTTTGATTTCGCAATTACTAATTAAAGTATTAACGCGTTAACTGGACAGGTGCATTATATTTTGTGGTCATTAGCTTCGGAGTCATTATCAAGAACAAGGGCGCAAAGAATTATTGATTTCTAACATTATTCGTCAATCTCTTTAAAAGTCTCCGGTTGTTATGCCCAATGAGCATCGAAATTAATGTGTTACGAATGGCGGCGTGTTTGCCATTCTCGGAAACCAATTTTGTATTTTACCACTCCTACGCAGTTCGTAAATCGAATGAACCGGATAAAGGTCACTTCAATGTATATTAGCTCCCTTTATTTATTATACATTAATTTTAAGTATGCAAGTGTGAAATGTATGCATTTCACTATATTCTTCTGCTGATGCATTTTGATCGTTATTTTACAGTGTAGAAAGTCGTCATAATTTTCCTTCAGTATCACACGAATATAATGTTTTAGATGCCCAGTTAATACATTATCTGATAAGTTTTCCTCAATCGCTCTCTGTCATCTTCGCTGCGGTCGAGCGGTCTAGTCTGCACATACAACTTGCTGTTCCAGTATTTTTTTCTCCATTTGCACAATATTACTGGAAACGAAAAACATGTAATGATATATCATGTAATCAATTGGTTGGTTGGGCTTGATTCTATGAAGAACAGTTATAAATGCCAACTAATGTAACATAGGAATGGTAGAGGCACATTTCAAGGGGACTCTGCTTTTCTACGAGTAATAAAACATTAATGACTATGTAATTTCAATATCAAAAAATGCGGGCTCTCATGTTATGAGCACATGAAATAAAATTCCCCTTTATGGTTCAAGTCGTTAACATTTTGATGTAAGTGCGGAAGGTTTGTCATTATGCACGAGTCTCAAGTTGTCTTGGCCCGCGCCGTGAGGTGAGGGAAAAGACTCGGGACGAGTGAAAATGACACTTCCGCACGTGTATCAAATGACGTTTTTTAATACAGTTGCGAAAAAATATCAAAGAAACAAAACTAAATTAAACGGTAACCTTAAAAGAGACAAAATTTTTAATAAAAACATAAGACCAACTCCAAAAAATCACTAAAAAGTAAAAAATAATTGCCTTACCTCTAATATGAGACTTTAGGCTTCTTATTGAACAATGTAGACTTCATCAGTTCCCGTTCACCAAATGCTACTATCTGAATGCAAATGTTCGATTTATTACCGAAAATACTAAAATCGCAATATGTTTCCCTTGAATTTTTGAGGAGTTCCCTCAATTCCTCATGGATCCCATCATCAGAACTAGATTCTGGTAACACTGGGACCAACCTTGAAGCATATGCTTTCAAACAAACAGGGCTTCGCACGTATTTACCTGGTCTACATTTCCGGGGCAGTTTACATACCTACATTTTATTTAACAATCGTATAAATCGCACATATTCCAAAAATATTATTAAAACAATACGTCATTACAAAATTAATTCGTGAAATTATGAATGAAAGAGGCGGGAAATAAAAAGTCGGTTTAACTTTTAGTTGATAGATTTTTTCAATATGTTCAAAAACTATTTTGCGAGAGGTTTTATGTCACGTGGTAATTTAATTACATTTAAACACGAAAAAACAATTATTGTTAATATTAGAATTAATTTATATTTGATTAATTTTGTAAATAAATGTGTTTTGGCGAAAAAAAAACAAGCGCTCATTTATCCGGCGCGGCTGTCTTGCATAATACTCTCTTAATCGGAGGTTTCGCATAATACTCGTTTCCGGTCATTGGTCTATGCGAAATACTTTATTAAATAAATAAGTAAACTGATTGAACCTAAAACTCTTCGGTTGGATGTATGGCTTGGACCAACAATAAATTTAAAAAAATGGAAAATTAAAAAGCGCTAGTGCGAGAAATCCAACTTTGCGCACGATATACAGCAGTTGCTCATAAAGTACCACTTTTTGAGCAACTGTGTTAAAAATGTTATATTGACTACTTGATGGAGTCAGTCCGAGCAACTTAGGACCACTGCAATTGTTTTACTGCACAAAACCGCTAGTTTATGGGCAGTCTCTCATACTGTGGTTTTCAAGGAGCTCCCGCTTTCGTTTTGTGGTTTTAAGCAAGAGGTAGTATGGTGTTGAGATTAACCTTAGTGGGGCGAAAGCAATTACCCTATTTCGACACTGCTTCATGGTGGGCACGGGCCAGGCCTGGCGGCTGCTCGTGTCCGACAAGCTCGCACTAATTCAATTATTCCGTTTATGTGGTGAGCGGATCGCGTTGCATATTGAATTTCTGCGCTCGCCGCGCCACGAACCCAATTAGGAGGACACTAAAAAGGTTCAGCATTTGTTTGCACCTCATTGTTCTCTTAGGTATCTGGGCTGCCGTTTCGAAATCGCGTTTTGTTTCCTTTAAGGAGTGGAAAGTTGTTGATTTTCTGCGATGCAGTTTTGAAATTGCGTAGCTGCATATAGCGGGGGCCCGTCTGGTGGCGAGGGTGTTCTCGGTGCAGCGGCGCCGAGTGGGGCGTAGGCGTCGCCAGGGGGGCGTCGCGCCAGGCTTATCAGACGGCGGCGGGGCCGGCGCGCGAGCCTCACTCCACGGTCTACCGCTGACCGCGCGCCTGTGTTCGCTCGCTGACACGGCTTTAGATAACAAAAACCTTTGTCCAGTCGAGCCATAATATTTACACGCCGCGTCCTCTGCGCCGCGTAGTTTCCGAGGGGTTTTCCGACGACGACCGACATCTGTCACTCGATTGTTTTCGTTGCGCGCACGCGTACCATTTGTTTGTATCAAGTTTTGTGAAGTTTCTTTTATGCTGAAATTGTATACACAGTGATTTGTGGTGCTTTTTTGGGATTGCAATTAAAGGAATTTGGTGAGTTTCAATTATTTAGAAAATATTTGTATTGAGTGGGACTTCCCCATGTGGTGTTATTTTCCTTTATTTTTGTTTGCACCACAATTGCATCATTATTGAAAACTTTTTTATGCCTGTACATATTTAATTAGCAGTGTTGTTATCGGTCACCTAACTTTATCAAAATATTTGCTAATGTGTTTTCGTCACGAGACGAGGTTATTTTTTTAGCTTGACAAGAGTCCCAGTTACAGGGTTTTCATGAAATGATCTCGATCCAAGGAACTGTCACTCACATAATAATGAATTAGGAAATATAATCCATCTAAAATAAAGTGGCTCTAATCATGTACGGTAGCGATACATTTCGAGGTCCTCTTGTTTTGGGCGCTGTGGTCTGCGCTAGCGCACATGTGATGCGCCGCGACGCCGCACCGTGTCATCGCTCGCGGTCAGTTGAACGAACCCCGCGCCGACGTCAACCTTGCCATAATCGCGATTATTTGCATCGCCATTGTACAACGTGGGCTTAAACGCGACTCTAATTGTCACATTTGCTAGATGGATGAACCTAGGCAGACAAGCTGGTTGAAAAACGGTTTGTTCCGTGACGTAGTCTAACCTCCAAACGTGTCGGTGGAAGAGAAGTTGAGAATATACATTCATCATTTTCCTTAGTGCTGGCGTAAAAAAGATAAGATACATCTGTCAGCTACTCTGACACGGATTGCTGGTCAGACTAGCTCCTGTTAATCTGTACCTATTACATTTTCTGAATCTAATCTTTACCTACGCTATAACTGAGGTTAAAAGGCACGTACTCTTTGCTTCTTGGTAAATGTCCCCGTAATTAGACTTGTTCTTTTTTTCAAAATGATTTATCGGTCTTTGCCTTCACGATAAAGCGCATCGAAGCATTGAATGCAACTTGGCACGCCGCCGTTTAAAACGCAATACAATAACATGTCTGATTATCTGATTGATAATGATGAGTGTTATATTTAGGTCAGACATGTATTAACAATTTAGTTGTAGGTGCAATGTAATGATAATAAGTCAGGTTTTTCATGTTTGCGAACAGTTGTAATTTTCTAATAGGTATGTTACTTTACTCGCGCTACATTTTTATTTGTCTAGCTATTGTCTAAAAAATACGTCCTATGGAATTAATGATGGATTTATTGACTTCGAAACCATTTCCATTCCCTCATCTCCATCATCTTTGTTAATCCTACCATTTCCATCTCCTCATCTCCATCATCTTTGTTAATCCTACCATTTCCATCCCCTCATCTCCATCATCTTTGTTAATTCTCTTGTTGCTAGCTCCTTTAGCCCTTTGTAGGTTAGCTACTTAACAACTCAACAGGTTATAAATTTAACCTATTAACAAGTCATTCTTATGCCGCGGACACACACGGAGGACCAAGATCCTTGGGCATAATGCCAAACTGGCGACAGACGTTGAAGCGTTGCCGGAAACGAGATTTCATTTCGTTAACCTATTCGGCCTTCGCGGGCCAGCGAAGTTAATTATTCTTTACTGGAAAGTATTGTGATAATGTCCAGGCAATTTCTTTGGGCCGGTTGTGAAATGTTTCGCGATAACTCCAAGTGTTTGTGGAAGGTTTCATGGAAGAGATATCGGTGCGATGTCAAACAATTCGGATGCCGCTATCTATAGCCGATAAGGGCAGGGAACGCCCTGTTCCACTAAAAGTTTCACACTTTTACTCGATTTTAGCGAGTTTCAACGCAAAAACTACTTTTTTGGCAGTTAGGCAAGTTTCGCGTGTGCCCATTAGTTGCGCATTTTCAATTACGAACTATTTATAGTTTTGGGTTTATTTAATTGTTTTTGATAATGTTAATTGGTGCACTTTAACATGTGTTTTTGCCGTAGAGAATCGATGGGTTTTACCAGAAAACAATGTTCGTTAATGGCCCTATAATTAAACCCAGGTGTCGATGCTAAGTATCTTATTTGTGTTATAGTTATAGTACCGAATTACACTAAGGTATCACTCTTTCCTTCCTGACGTTCTGGAAAAGTCCCAATTATCTCTTTGTCGTAATAATGAACGCATGAAAGTGAGATTAATTTCCGCAAGCGGAAAAAAACATGGCAATCTGTAAACAGCTTTACCCGCACGCCGGTTACAAATTCGCAGCCTTTACAGAATGAGCATTATTTCTCGAGGCAAGCAAATTATTATTATAATTAACTACCAACTGGCAACAATGCTCTTGGTTTCCTGCTGCCCAAATACCCGGAAACACCATAGCTACGGTTTTTCCCGCTTGGCCCTGGCTGGGCGTTTATATCTGGTGCTAGGCGGTGCCGGCGGCGTGCGCGGGCGTCGCCGATAAACACTGCGCAGTTACAAAAGTCAAAATCTTGCTCAAATTTAAACATAAAAAAAATATTGGCGAACGATTTAACTAGACTATTAGTGGGTGGACCAGGTTTACGAAGCTGATGGGCTTTTGTTAAAATCACGGTAAGGGCAAAGATTTGTGTGATGAGCACGAATATTTGTCTGTGAGCCTTGGGCGTTTTCTATGTACTTAAGTGTTTATTTCTATGAAATAATATATCGCCGTCCAGGTGGGCCAGTAGGTATAACTAGCTGCCAAGTCGTATCTCGCGCTACTCGGTGATTCCTTTCTCACTCGACCTGTGCTAATTAGTAATTAGAAAGAGGACGGTACATTTTTCTCTACTCGCTTTTCAGCGGTAGTTGTGCTCATGATACAATAATAAACCCCGCCAGGTAGTATGGCAATCCGGTACATCGGTTAGTAGTGAGGGTGACACAAGTTACAGCATCAGCCTATCGATGGTATGTGGACGTAAGTGTGAGTAGTATCATCGACAGTGACGTCACTGGTGTCACGATCCGGATTGTCAGATCTTTTTTCTTGGATCATGGTTGTGCTAGTCCCGCAGTATGGGTTTGTTTAGAGTTTATTCCAAGCAACACTCGTCTTTTAAAGTGGGCGATTGTGTATATTTTTAGTATTTAGATTCTAAAAACAACAAAAACATCTCAGTACAAGGACCGGTAGCCAAATCTCAATAACATGTTTGCCACAATCGCGTCTAAACGTTTTTTCTTAGAAGTCATATAGCAGGTAATGTGTACCCCCCTAAGGTCGCATCGAGGCTGAAAAGAAATTAGCATAAACGCCGTCAAACATCGGCCGAAACAATGCCTTTGTCTGTTAGTCTGTCTCTTATAACTGTACATTAACAATGTTAGCTAAAGTAGGCGCGGACAAAGTGCACGTACATAAATATATAATTGACACTGAAACTGCCAATTGCGTGTTATAGTTATTAGTTTCGCTTCACATGTCGTCAGATGCTGCTTTTTCGGTCAGATTTTTGTATTTTGTAGTCTTAATTTTTGTTAGCCTATATATAATCTGAAAACCGCACGCAGAAATATATTGTGTATTTTAGGCTTAGGGCAAATAAATATATACGAGAATATGAGTTTCAGTTGTGGTGGGTTTAGAAAAATATTAGACAGAAATGATATGGGAATACTAACGAGAATGACACAAAGTCTTTGGGACTTTGTAGTCCAATTGTGAATCTAAACCATCTAGCGACCAATCAATACTCATAAACACAGAAAGCAAATCAGAATCATGTCCATCAGTTTTGAAGGAGTACAATGGCATACCTATACATTTATAGAAAAAAGTATATAAAGAAGTCAAATAAGACAGCGCCAATAAAAAAGGGCAATCATCACGTTTGGATAAATTTAACCCTAAATGGTCTCAATATGCGATAGAAACCGATCTTGAGGTCCATTTGCCACGACGTTTTTGAATCATATTGATAATTGTTGTTGCAATGTTTGTTGTTGCCACTCGCTTCCACTCATAAGCTAAGCTTAACGCGGTAAAGCCAGTACACAACACAATATCATGTCAATACGTCGAGTCAAATAGACCTCGTCACCGACGGCGACGGCCCGAACGCTTCCGAAAGTACCCGAACCACTGATGTGGGTGACGCAATTAAAAAAGTTAAATAAAACAAAGTAACACGTGCGTGGGCATCGAACTGGGGCTCAGGATAATTCCACACCAGCTCTGTGCAGCACCAATCAGTGCTAACATGACTCTAATTGCCACGGAAAATGATACAAAGGTCGACGGCTTTGCCACAACATTGTATGCACTTACAATCTTTGGAGTTAAACTCCTCAGCGCTTCTCACGATAACGATATCTGCGTTTAAAATAAAGAAACATTCGCATAACATGAGAATATTTATATTGCAATGATTTTGTAATTGCGACACAAGTCAGCCAATTTATTCGAGATAATATACATGTATGTAACCTGACCATACGGAGAGGCGTAGACGCAGTAAAGCAGCGATGTAATTTGCATGGCCGTTTAACGCGTCTGGATTGTACCTCTTTGTTCTGCCGCAGCGCAGCTGTTATTGTTTCTTATCGCAACAGAACAATAAATACCGATTTAAAACACTTCTCGGTAAAGATAACCCTTACCCTACGCTCCGGCCGCTTTCAATCACAATTGTATCAATCTTATTAGCCCGAGGTGCAGATGCAAAATCTGCCATAATCCTTCTTTATGCGGAGCGCATTGCTTCATCCAGTTGCCAACACAAACAACGCGAGCAAATAACGTTCTAACGTTACTGAACACTTGACTGTTTAGTTGCAAAAAATTTTTGCTATTGTTGCTATACAGAAACTGCCTCCTTTGTTTTTTTTATTTAATTCGGTGAAGTCTGCGGTTGGCGCGGCGCCTCGCGGAATGCCCGACATTTCCGGACGATATCCGGTCCGCGCCGCGGCGCCTTGTGGCTTTAGATAACTCTATCTGAATTTTGCTACATATGCTGTCTACCGATATGAATATTATGTTTACAATTTCCATAATCAAACCGTCACGTTAGGTATCAAAGTTTTCCTATGTTTACCAGTTTTTCTTGTTTTCTTGGCATTTCCCTGTTCTTCACTTTGCCCTTCAGAATCAGATAAACGATAATATAAAATAATTTAATGTCGTTCAAAGTACTGTAATCCTATTTGATAGGTATAGAATAGATAAGAGTTCGTTTTGTAGCTGTGTTCGCGAGAGACATTGAATTTGGCTCGTCAGCCACTTAGCCTTCAGCGGCTTTGTATAAAGTGAAATTTTCTGTGTCGCACGCTGATTCATAGCTAGTTGATTATGAATCATTCAACGTAATCGAGTTTTTGAATCGCGCCGGCCGAATGTAAATACTGCCGTAGTGACCCGCGATACAGGCGAACGCCGCGGCGTGACTCAGAGGGTTTTCCGAGAAAACAGAATGGAGCAGTTTTCACGAAGACGAAGGTCGTTCGACCAACTGCCTCCCATTAACTGCTAGCGGTCAATTTTCTTTCTCAGATGACTCATTTCGGTGAAATCATTTTCTAAAATTTTACTAGTGATCTTGTAGGTACGTTCGAAAAAAGAAACTTAATTTTCCATTCGTCTCGAGTTTCAATGTAATTTTTAATAAACCGTGGGGGAAACTTGCGAAACTATAGAGGGGTGATATATGACAGCGAAAAGTGCAAGGGCATTGACTGCAGTCGAAATGACTGGCGACTTTACGGTCTCCGTCGCGTTTCGTACATTGCCGTTTTTAGAGTAAATGTGGCGTCGAACGGTGCTAGTTTGTGCAGTAATGGTCGGGGTGCATGATTTAGTGTCGAGTAATAAAGGTGAGGTGAAGGGCTGTTGGCGCGGTGCCAGGCGACGATTTGTTTTATTATTCGCAGTGTGGCGGTCAATGTCGCGCCTGCTAGTCGCGGCGCCTTCTTACACATGTGCTGCTACATCCTATTCTTATTGTAAAATCAAAATGGAACTTCGCATCACAGCTTTTTTTGAAACAAACTGTACTTGTCTTACTTTTTGTACAAAGAACACAAAATGGAAGCGAAGTGTTGCAGTAAACATTGAAACATTCACGGAGCCTTGTAACATATACAAAGGCGCCCTTTAAATTCAAACGATAACTTAATGAACGGAAACCTTGACGGTCTGTTACCTACTTGAGAAACGAGCGAAGGAGTTTTTTGCAAATTATTCTAGCTTTACAATAATCTAACATTACAATACAATACAAATACTGTTTATTATAATCATTCTGACTTTTACCTACACTTAATTAGCAAGTGAATGGTTCTTGGAATGGTAACCTGACATCCCGTGCGCTATTAGGAGTCGGTACAGGCAATTAGCGATGCGTTAATGAGTTACGTAGCACCGACCAGATACGATGGTCGGCCATCGCGCCCGCCCATATCAGCATTAGTGACCACTTCAACTTGACGACCTAATCGGTTGGGAGTATTTTATGACGCCAGAACACAACTATCTTGAATGTGCTCTCTATTCTCCTTGTTATTGAGGTCGGTTTACCATCGCACGTGGCGGTCGTAAAGGCATGGGAAGAATTTAACGCTACTGGCGCGTTCCGAGTACCTATTAAACGCTTACGTTCCCATGTTTTGACGAGGTTTTAGAATATTCACATTCACACCCACTTGGGAAGATCTAAGGGAGGCGATGTTTACTTGTTGGTTTAGACGCCTTTGTGCCGTTGAAGTGTTGGCCGCGACAATTATTTTCCGGCCGTTATATGTACTTACATAACTTTGATGTCATCGATCATTAACATATACGTCTTAGCCAATGACATAGGGTATAATTTATCTGCATTCCTTTTCTTTTATCCCTGTCCTGTTTACAGTAGACAATAACTTTTGGCGGTTTTACTGGTTACAATAACAAAGTCATCAATTTACTGTAATAAGAACCAAGTTGTTTGTTTTAGTAGCTCCCGGGTGGTCGTCTCACCTGTCGCTTGCGCACATTCGGTGCACGTTTCGTGTCAAAAACTGCGCAATACATTTCAAATAACAACTTGCTTACAACGCTTGCCTACCATACTAATTCGTATTTGTTGACCGAGGGTTAAGGACCCTGTCGGTGTCAACGTTTTCGTTTTCAAGAGCTTTAATGTGTCGATACTTTGAACCGTTAATGACTAACAGTTATGGAGCTATTAGTTTAATTATGATATCGGTTTCTAAATTACCAAGAATATCGATGTCATGTGCAATAAATAGCATAACAGTTACTCCCTGGGGGCGATTGTTTGTTTTTGATTGCTTTGGACGGAAGCCAAGATTTCACTGTCTGTGATGATTTCCCAGAAATATTAGTAAATTGTATTTAGGAATATCAGTGTTATCAGACAACGTTCCCGCAAAAGAACAGGTGTTGCTGTCGCCATAAATTAATGCTAATGATTGAATTTAAGGAAAACTCTGATGTTTTGAATACAGTTTTCCTGCATCGATTAAAACTGTTAAAATTGCTGCCTATAAATCAGCGCTGTATGATCTGATGATCTGTAGATTTACGTTAATTTCATTCGAATTTAAGCCCTGGCTCCGCTTGTATCATCATAATTAACTACTCCTTCATAAAGAATCGACGTCGCCCGTATATGTTAATATTAGACATAAACAAAGGGCCCGGCAAAGGCCACATGGGCACGTTATTGTTAAATTAAGTGTGGACTATCGCAGTTCTGACGTGACGTTCAATAACTTGTTATACCGTATTTGTGCCGTTATCAATTTCACGAAACCGCCATACTTACCAGTATCGCATAGAGGTGAATAAATACAAATTTCCGCGAAATGCCCACGTGTACACTTGTACATACTGATATAAGGCATATTCCATACTCGTATTTACGTATTTGTTAACAATCCGATAGATAACCATAGGTTTTGTTTGTGCGTGGGCGCTCACACGTGCGGATAACGGGGCGGCCTTATCTGGCTCTTACAATACCTATTGCTAAATTGTATTTTGTGTTTTGGCTTGAGTTTAACGCTTTTGGATTTGCTCGACAACGTCAACACGTGGCTTAACTTAGGGATAACATTTGTGGCCATACATTTTAAACGAGTTTGTCTCTTTCTAACCGTGAAGCGTATTACAAACAATGCAATTTATCACAACTGACAAAGATACAGCTTAAGAATGAGAGGTATGATTGCACTGCCGTACAACCAAATATAGGTCTCTGTCAGTTATTATGATAAATTGTGTCATAATGCGTTTAAGTTTTTAAACTACATCCCTATATATACTACAACCAGGGCGATAAACTCCATCCATTAAGCTTCCTTTTGGCAGATATGGCATAAATAATAATCTGAATGTGTAACAAATAACGAACTAACCTATTTAGTCAATCTTAACTAGCAATCGTATAACCTACTCTAATGGCCGTCATTCTAAAGCATACTTCAACATAATATATCTTATCAGTATCTACCTATTACAAGCGATTTAAAAATTTCCACCGGGATATTAAACAATAAACATGTCAGACAGTCGTGGGAGTTATCAAGAAACCGAAAAGCACTGCCCTTCCAGTAGGTACTATACGTCACGACTAGTTATAGAGGTGATCTCACGGCGGGGTGAGCGTTCAGTTACAGCGGCCAACCGACACTTGAGGAAACAACGTAACTACCTAATAATGTCAATAATGAAATTGAGCCTCTGGCTTGTTACAAAGGAAATCAACGGATAGATGCAGGAAAACGCAATAAGTTTATGAGAAAAAGGCAGGAGAGATACTTTTGCTGTGAACCTATCGTGCGGGCTTTCTGTTTCACCCGTCGTGGTCTTGCGCCCGCATCGTGCGATAGAGAGAGTCCTCATGTAGGCCGTATGGTGCCTAATTTCCCGCAGAATTAGTGCTTCGGGCGGCAACGTTTTCCAGCCATTAAAACTTTATCAAATGAGACAGTATCAACCTTGATCGATTCGGTACATCCTTAACAAGGTTTATACGTTTTGCTTGTTTAGTAATTCTTTCAATACAAAAAAAAACTGGAGGAAGTTTCGAGTCAAAATAACGAATCTCCAAGGGTCCATATTTTCACTTGTAGGCAATTTTTCCTAAAAATCAAAACGTATAAACCTAGCATTTAATGATATCTACAACATTTCCAAAAATCATGCAAATCGGTTCAGGATCAGGGGGTGGAAAACGTTGCCACTTTTTTGTATGGAAAAATTCTGCTACACAATCCTCTTAATACGTACTAGAGTAATGCAGATGCAAGGTAGATGCTTGTGGTTCTTAGAATGGCCGTCTCTCAATTATTTAACATTGATAGATTCGCATTAGAAAATATTTGTGGAATATATGTACTGCTACAGGCTTACTGCCTTATTTACCCTTTTGACAGTCCAGGTTATGTATGCAGAACTGCAGATATGTCAACATAGTCAGCGTGGTCAAACTAATCCTATTAAAAAAATTTATTAATACATAATATCTTGGTATGTTCATTGCACCTGCTTTACATACTTACCTTGTCCTCCAACTATTTACTGAACACTTGTCAGATGGTTCAATGGCTCTGCTACAAATATGATTCACCGAGAATCCAATAGTTAAGGATAATTCATTTACGCTACCTAGGCCGTCTATTCTGCAAGGCAATTACGAAATAAACGTCTGTACGTTACATAAAGTTATTTGCTAGGTATGCACCGTAACCAATTAACGCACGTGGTCGTCAGTTGAGACGAATTTCATTTGAGCAATTGATGTAATTGACCATACGACCGCCTTCCGGAGCGCTTTGTCTCCTCATAAAAGCTTAATCAAGTTTAAACAAGTTAAGCGATTAATAAAGCTCTAGAAATTTCCCTGCGATTAACACGTTGAGCTCCTAATAGCTAGGCCATATATGGCGGTATTGACGGCTAAGTAACCAGCGTCTTCGCCCACAGATTTTACACGGCCTTGTCGCAAGGTTCGACCGAGCCTCCAGCCCGACCCACTCACGACAACACGGTGTGATTCAGAAGGAATAGACCTCGCCTATACTTTACTTTATCTACATAGATAGCACAAGGAGTGGTGTCAATTGTAGTACTCCAGTTTTGTTTGTCTACTGATTGTGTTATGGAACACGAGCGTGGTAGCATACTTTTAGAGGTTCAAGAAATGGTTGCGCTGAGCGATGGATCTTGGCTTTAGGGCTCGTTACTCCATCAGCGTTCATTACCTAAGATAACTAGCCACTGCCACATGCAGTGCGAAATGACGCGAAATATTTCCGGAGTTAGAGGAGTGTTCTATAAATAAATGATTCTACGTCGGTCGTGGGCGAAGATTTCGGGCTTGGTCGGCGCGGCGATCAGTAGCGCGCGAGAATCCGCGGCCGCCGGCGCGCGCGCAACGAACGAACGAACCGCACTCCCGCGCATCGCGCGACAACGACAAACTACCGAGCCCTACCGCAAACCAAACACTAGACCGAACGATAAAACCACCGGTCCAGCTCAGTAGTTAGAGAGTACGGATTAACGAACAAATCGACTAACAAACTCGAACGCACGAAGGTGTCGCGTCGCAAAAAGCGCAGCACAATAGAGTAAGCTTCTAATTATAACGTGGCAGCACTCGAAATGCAGAACATCGATCCCCTGGAGTTTGCCAACATCCTGGCCACCGAGCTGTGGTGCCAACAGGTATACCGACCCCTGACCCCGTCTCCGAAATGCGAGCTAAAACATGTCTCTCCAGTATTGGCATGCAGACAGAACTAAACAATGGTGCCTTGTCAATTGCCAGTGGCAGGTGCTCTACTAGCAAGATCTCATGTCTGCTAGTAACGAATTTTTAAATTTTATTTCTAAAAAACTACTATTAATCTTTTAACAGTACAGTGACAAAAGATCTCTTTAGACGGTTTGGTAGTATGATTGTTTTGTTTATCGTATAGAGATCTGGCGGAGTGATTTATAGTTTGCTATCAGTTTAGTTCATGAATCCTACGATGTACTTAACCGACTACGGAATGTTTTCCTCTTCGCCCCCGGCGGCGTGGGTCATAAACAGATTTAAGGCAAACACTGACAATGTTTATAGTCCGTGTGCACCTATTGCAAAATATTGCAAAATGTGTACTGGTATTGCAAAATAATAAGACAAGTTATGCAATTTCAGTATTTTAAACAAGTACTTAGAGGTCGATAAAGTACTTATCAATAAAAATTATATTAAGACTAATATAAATAAAGTATGCAAGTAAGTGTATGAATTTGTTTAAGTTTATTGATATTTGTTACAATAACATTTGAGATTGGAATGTGGAAGCATCTGCAGCTGAATAAAATAATAAATAAACATTGTATAACAATTTCACAACACCATCAAGACATGCAGTTATCGAGGACAAAATTCTCGAATTGCACCGAATAAATCGTTTAATAGGTCACTGTTACTATACCTTTCGTCTAAGTAAACAACATATTTAATTGTTTTACTGCATTGTTTCCAGTTTACTCGACTATTGAACGACCGGTAAGAACTCATAGTTGGCTTGGTCCATTTCTACACTAGGGAAGGAAAGTGCTTGTAACTGGCCTGAGTTTAGTACCTACGGAAAACCATACCAACGAAACCACGGGAAACTCGAATATCCTTATTTCGAACACGCTTATTTCATTTTCAATAGTCGAATTATGCTTGCTAGGTGTATATAAAATAGTAAACTTCCTGTAGGGAAAAATAATTATCCCGTCGTTCTATAATGAGGCAAGTATATTGTCTCTAGGAAATGTTTGTAGTAAAGCATACCTTTGTTTCCGCATTCACGACTTAATAAGGCCCGCGTT
Source organism: Epiblema foenella (assembly GCA_963556455.1). Taxonomy (NCBI): domain Eukaryota; kingdom Metazoa; phylum Arthropoda; class Insecta; order Lepidoptera; family Tortricidae; genus Epiblema; species Epiblema foenella. The sequence goes on from OY747112.1 coordinate 3,992,195, forward strand.
TTACAAAATTTCCTTAAAATTTTGTTAACGTTACGAGTGATAACGATAACGTCAAAAACATTGGGCCTTGCCTTAGCCCGTTCAGAGATCTGACGAAAACACTGAAGTTTGAGCTTCCAATGTGAAAAAGTAATGTAGAATTTATACTACACTAAAATTATTGTGGACTGAAAAAGAAACAAAATATATCAGAAAAATGCCTTGGTAACTCTGTCAAAAATTCCTAAATATCATTCTAAAAATTAACTATAATGCTGCAGATTTCGTAATTATCAACGACAGTGATATGTTTTTTTTTTACAAAAAGGACAGATTTTTATTGCGCTGACACAATAACCGGATCGATTTTTCATAAGTGATCCAAGTGTTCCAAAAATCAATTAAAATGTACTAAGTATTTACGAAATAGGTAGGAACATAAAAAGGGTTGCGGTCATAAAATACCGAGCTTTGCTAGCTTCATTAAACACAATGAAGTTTTTTTTTTGTAACTATTTTAAAATGTCTAGCTGTTTATGATGTTCTCCTTTTCGCTCGTGATAAACGACAAGGTAAAGCATCCTATCACTTTCTGTCAGGACTTGATAGAAAATTATGGATTATCACGTTACATTATACAGCCAGAAGTCTCAGCAGCCTATACTACATATATTATTGACGCGGATTTTTATTGTTATAAATGATGTGATTTTAGTAGTATGATCATTTTTTAAATAATTTTGATAATTGTTGTATAATTTAATGTTATTATTATTATTATCATTTTTGACATTTCATAATTTTTTTGACGATCATAATATAAAGTCGTATAAATTGACTTAGGATAATTTATATTGTATTGTTATATTATGAAATAAATAAATCTAATCTAAATCTAATCTAATCTACTAATGTTGCGTTCTCTTTATTTCCAGTTGGCGAACCTCGAGGGCCTCCAGTCGGGGGTCCCGACCCGCACCACGGCGACCATCACGCCCACCCAACTGCGCAACTTCGAGCAGACATACATCGAGCTGAGCAACTGCCACAGCGAGCAGGCGAACCACGCCGGATTCGTGCCGCCGTCCGTCACGCACGCCAATAGCTACGGTACGGTATTTTGAAATGAAATGAAAATGAAAATAATTTATTCCAGAACAAGTCCATAGATAGCATTATAATATAAAAATTTAAAAATGACATTGAATTAAATTAAATTGAATAGATAAAATTAAAATTACAATAAATGAATATGCACCTCTCCAAATCGCGGGTTACCCCGAGCCCCGACGACAGGCCTATGGTACCCCCTCCAACCGCTCGTGTAGCGGGTGTTTTATGATCACAGCCACTCACAGCTAAGAGGCAATTCGACTATTGAAGGATAAACATTTTGACCTAATCCCGGATTAAGCTATTAATCCCTTTGATTTACCAAAACATTAGAAACTCTGCCATGTATACATAACGCTGCTCCAATTTTACAGGGTTCTATTCATCATTCATTTTTGGAGTAGTTAATATTAGATTTAGTGTCACTATGACAAGGTTTCATTTTCAACTGGTTAAAAGTGAAACATAGTGAAACATACTGTAATATTGGGGCAGCGATATTTGTACCTACAGTAAAAACCAAACGCAAAATGTATTTGTGTTTGATCGCAAGGTTTGAGGACTGTCTTAGTTCATTTAGTTTTTTAAGCCCTTCTTCATTGACTAACATTTGATGCCTAAGGTTTGAGTACTGCCGGAACGGAACATGAATTCCGTCAAGAATATGAGAATGTTGCATTGTGACAATAAATCGTTTATAAATACAGGGTGGCCACTTTCTGGAAAACCGGGAAAACCGGGAAAAGTCAGGGAATTTCGCTAGTCATGGAAAAGTCAGGGAATTGTCAGGGAAATTTATAGAAGGTCAGGGAATAAAAATGTATCTTTATGTAAATGAAATAAATGAACTTTATTCTGCAAGTAGGGCGCAGTGGCACTTTTGCAAGTCAAACTCTAGTCAGTCATTTTCTCCAAAAATATGATTATTGAGTGAACCCACGACTTCCGTCTAAAAATGCTTTCGCTCTTACCAACTGAGCTATTCAGATACTACTTCTTATTATTTCCGTTTTTGTATTATGTCATTGTATTTATAAATTGTAATTTACTAGCAGATAATTCTGAAAAAACGTATTCAAATTATATATTTTATATTTATTACATTTAAGATTATGGTCAGGGAAAAACTTGAAAAAACGCCTGGAAAACCGGGAAAAGTCAGGGAATTTTGGTTGTAGTAAATAGTGGTCACCCTGTAAATAGAATAGAATAGAATAGAAAAACATTTATTGATAAACCAAACATACAGCACCACATGAAAATATTTAAACAAATAGAACAAAGTAAAAAAAAGTAACACATTTTGAATTATAAAACAGACAAAATGAACTTATACCTATTCAACAATATGATCTTTCCCGATTACAGGCATACTGAATCAAGGGGGCTATTGCGACGCGGGCCCGACGACGGCGCTGCATGTGTCGCCGGGCCCGCTCTCCGCCAGCGACAGCAGCTGCAGCCCCGGGCCCGCGCCCAAGCGCCGCAACATGGGCGGCCGTCGGCCCACTAAAGCCCCCCAGGACATCTCCCCCGAGGAGGAGGAGCGCAGGAAGATCAGGAGAGAACGCAACAAGATGGCCGCCGCCCGCTGCAGAAAACGCAGGCTCGATCACACCAACGAGCTACAAGATGAAACTGACAAGCTCGAGGAAAAGAAACATGCGCTGCAAGAAGAGATCCGCAAACTCAACTCCGACAGGGACCAGCTGCAGGCGATCTTGCAAACTCACCTCAGGACGTGTAGACTCGCTAAACGCGCCCCTAGTCCCCCAGACGTGAAGCCCTTTCAAGAGTACCCGTACATAGAGGAGGGAGTCAGAATTAAAGAGGAGGTGGTGGACCACACGAACGATCCGACGCTAGCGCTGGACAATGACGTGATGTTCACATCGCCGACACCGGACAAAAGGTGAGAATTATACGATGATAGAGCTTCCAATCAATCAAACATGTCAAAACTGTTTATTTATCAGTCTACGCCGCCTCCGATGCCTTGACGCCAATTTATCGACGGCGATGACACTTTTCGATATTAGTTAAAGGGCAGTTATCTTACGATGTCCCTTCTGAATTTTCAAATGATAAGGGTCTTGTCAATTCTCCAAGCCACTGCCAAAGGCACTTATATGTCCAGCTTCATCAACTTAATGACATGACAGGATGATACATGAAATAACAAGACCGTTATCGTTATAAAATGCAGTTTAACGCGTTATGAACTCTTTCACCGCCACAGACGGCAAATCACGGCATCGGAAAATCGTGCAATGGACGCCAACGACGTCTACAGCCGGCAGCCTCGCCAAAGCAATAGCCATCTATGCGCGTTTGCGTAAGGTTTAATTTAATTTAGCGGCGCGTCATTTGTGTCCAATGCTAGGCGGTCAAAAGGTTTTCTTACACCCACCCCAACGAGTACAGCAAGAGAGCACTGAAAACTACTCAACCGAGCACTCGTTGAACACAAAACGCGCTATGTCAAAGTGACTTTGCCCTAAGGGAACGTACCTATACTACGTGACCGGTTAGGGGGGGAGAGGGTCCTCAAAATACTACGGTTGGTCACTGGGAGGAGGTCTTAGGTCTTCGTCACGTAGACAATATCCCCTGGGAAAACGCGCTTAGTCGAGGTGTATTCAAATTATGGCGAAGCGTTCAACGCTTTTTAAACTCGCAGCACTCAGGGATGTCGTTGTATTTTGCTCTGCCCGCAAAATGACATTATAAACCATAAATGACTACGTGAAAACTAGCTGGGTAGGGGGGTAAAACATGTTTAAAAGTGGGTTACGTTGTACAGGTATGTTCCCTAACCTAAACTGACAGGTTGGACCCTCAGACTAATACTCCTGTAATTCTTTGTTTAAGCATCGACCACACTTTTCTGACTGGTGAATATGGCGCCGGCAGCTGTTACATCATAGAGGATTTTCAAACTGATTTTAACCTTTTGGACGCCGACGACGGATATATCCGTCACGGCGATATCAACCTACATGCATTTCTATAGGATTCAACTTCGCGTTTGACATTCCGATGTAACGGCGTGTGAGTGACAGCTTATGTATTTTACAGAGCGTTGAAAAGGTTGGGCTTGTTTTATGGGTACTAACCGACGATATACATACTTAGAGATAAATGGATACTTAAATGCATAGAAAAGATCCAAGCCCCAGGAACAAATATTCGTGTTCATCACATAAATAAATGCCCTGCCTGGGAATCGAACCTGGGACCTTCAGTTTTGTAGGCAGAGTCACTACCAACTAGACTAAAGTGGTCTTCATTTACCGTCCGTTTGAAACACAGGCTTACATTTAGGGTGGGTTGCACCGAACCGTCTGTAATCGTAAGCGGTGTTCGTTAAAATCTGATTGTATGGAAAGTTTGACAAGTTTCTATGGGATGACAGCTGCCGGCGCCATATTTGACGATGACCGGCCTGTGATCGTATGTCGGTGCAACCGACCCTTAGCGTGTTTTGCAAGCATGTGTTAACCCTCACGTTGTTTGTTGCAGGATAATGTTGTCGGCGGCCAGCCCAGCGATGGGTCTCACGCTGGACACGCCCCCCGTGCCCGCGCGGCCCTCGCGCCCCAACTTCCTGCAGGTGCCGGTCTTTCTCACCCCCGCACAGGTTACACACGCCCGATACTAGCGAGGTGGCTCGAGTGTTTGCTTAGGCTGTGTTCCGAATCACGCTCGCAGCGCGCTCACGATCGGACCGATTCACGCTGATAGCGCTTACATTAAATAAATAAATATTAGAGGACAATCTTACACAAATCGAACTAGTCCCACAGTAAGCTCAAGAAGGCTTGTGTTATGGGTACTAGACGACGATATATTTAATAGATACATACATACATTAGATATATTTAATAGATACTTACATTAGATGTTCTGATGTCATAGACGGCGCTCACGGTGCTCACACCCCCAGGCGTAAGCACCTTTTTTTATGCAACGCCGGTGGCAAACAAGCTTACGGTCCACCTGATGGTAAGCGGCCACCGCAGCCTATAGACGCCCGCAACTCCAAAGGAGTCACGTACGCGTTGCCGACCCTTTATAAAATTTGAGGTTGCACTGTGTTGACAACAGAAGGGATAAATTTAGGTTCCTCGCTCTCAACACAGTGCATCCTCGGGAGCTCTGGCAACCTTGCTCACCTCCAGGAACACAACACTACATACTTGTATAGTAGATAATGTTATTATGGCTGTGGTCTTCTGCAAGCTTGAGCGCAAACGTCAAGTTGACGTTTGATATGAACATGACAGTTAAAATAACGGGCTACGAGCGTGAATAGGTTCGATCGTGAGCGCGCTGAGCGGTGACCGGTCCGAAACAAACTCCACTCACGCGGCCTTGAGGGCGTTAACTGATTCGGACCGGCCGTCACCACTGCAAGCGCTATGAACGTTGCACGTTGTTAGCGTGATTCTGAACACGGGGTTAGTGTGACAGCTTTTTTTTTTATTACGGCCTGGATGCGAGTCCTTTAAGCCGAGTTGCTTTTGGGTGTTTTCAATAAAAAGTGTACCTAACTATTTTTTTTTCTCAGAATTTGGAAAATTTGGTTGTTTCTAATCCGAATCATGAGCACTCTGAATTCTGATAAGGGAATGGGTCCTCAAATGTTTTATACCATTATGTGACGTTTGAACTTTTACGCGCCGTCACAAAATAGAACCTGTTAAGGCTCGGTTTTATAAAGATCCGTTAGACCTTATGTCGGTTTGTTATGTTAAGTGAGTTACTGAAATTTGATCTGTAATTTGGTCTAACGGATCTTTATAAAACCCGGCCTAAATGTATGAAAATTGGGGACCCCCTTTTCTTTAGAATCACACACGAACAACAACCAAAAACTTCCAATTTCTACTTTTGATTGAAAACGTTCTTTGGGGTTTGTTGTGGAATATGAGAACGGTCGAGTTACGTTCCTCTTTAAATATGAGTTGCCAGCTTAACGTAACTGGGGTATGGGTTTAATATTGAACATGAACGGCCGAGTCTGAGTCTAAAGCGAGTCGTCTATGAGTAAGAATAAGACATATTTCCACATGCAGTTCTTATATACTAAAAAGTTTCCTAACTTTAATGCAGTATATCGCCGTTTTCTGTCAAGACTAATGCTATTTATAAATCTTGACAAGAACAATTGGATGCTTTTATGCAATAATGTATCAACCTAATAGGAAAACCTATAGTTGGTTGACGCATTATTGCATAACAGCGTCCAATTAATTCATTCTTTATTGTTTGCCAAATAATGTGCAACTTAACTTTTAGTTTTATGCACAAATAGATGTTGTTTTATTCACGTGTTCATATAATTATTTACATCCATGCACTTGCACATTGACACTTGTCTACTCCAATCATTTTGTATGAAAAGACTAGCAGCGCCCTGCGGTGTTACCCGCGGATAAAAGGTAGCCTATGTCCTATTCTGATGTCTAAGCTACAATACTGAAAAGTTTCATAGAGATCCGTTCAGTAGTTTGAGGTTAAGCGGAACGTACATTCATCCGCACAAACTTTCACGTTTATAAGATTACTAGCAGCGCCCTGCGGTGTTACCCGCGGATAAAAGGTAGCCTATGTCTTATTCTGATGTCTAAGCTACAATACTGGAAAGTTTCATAGAGATCCGTTCAGTAGTTTTGAGATTAAGCGGAACGTACATCCATCCGCACAAACTTTCACGTTTATAATATTATTAGGATTAGGATATGTCGTCGGGATACTTCGGGATCGGTAGATGACGTAGTTATTCTTGCAATGATACAATATCCATGTATCGTAGATTATTCAAGGAACTCGAGCCATGTGTTTGGAATCTTAATTGTATTACGTATTAATGCTACTGAAATAATAAAATTAAAGACGCTAGTAATTGGGCATAACACTTCACAATCTGATTTGGCTTTTAATTCAAAATTGGATACTTAACACTCATAACAAACATCATATACATAAGTAATCTTGAGAATTAAACATATCGGAGTGTTGAAAATGTTAATAATAATCGTAATGGCGGGTTTTGGTCCAAGTAACCTAACATGCAGTTTGGCATCGTCTGTCCAATTTAGGGTCGGTTGCACCGACATACGATCACAGGCCAGTCATCGTCAAATATGGCGCCGGCAGCTGTCATCCCGTAGAAACTTGTCAAACATTCTATACATCAGATTTTAATAACGAACACCGCTTGCACAGACGGTTTGGTGCAACCCCACCCTTCATTGCGAAAAATGGACTTAAAGTGCAATGATATTTTGTTTGGTCCAAATCCACCATTCTCGTAGCAAAGTGTGGAGCTTATTATTCAATGTTTAACATAATATTTACTAAAGTATTTTAGAAAGTAAGCACATAGAAGATTGTCTGATGTCTGATGTGTATGAGTTAGAAGGACGAGTCGAAAGGCGTGGCCTTGTATAGCACTAATCAGGCATTTGTTGTCACGGTTGGATATATTTTTGCACTAATATATTACTTTTAAAGCTGCTTTCTCACTCCGATATGTCGAATTCTACAATTCGTCTATAAAACTAAACGTGTTATCTAATAAAGTATTATCTTTCCAGATCCACAACAACAAAGCGTTAGCGAACAGCAACAAGATCGCAGGCATCGAGATTAGCACGCCCAGCAACGGCATCCCGTTCAACTTTGACAGCCTCATGGAGGGCGGCACCGGCCTCACACCCGTGCACCCTCACCCTCACCCGTGCGCGCAGCAGCAGCGCACCCAACCCGATGTCGCCTCACCCGACCACGGCAGTCTCGTCAGTCTTTGAGGAATGGACCTATTCTGCTTCCAGATGGAGATAGGGGAGTTCTCCTAGACCGTACTCGGCTGATGCTCGGCCTATCGCTTGAAGCTCTCGATTGTGTTGTTTCAACATTGAAATGCTGTTTAAAACCGGTTTTTGTGTAAATAAAGCAATCTCAAGTATGTCCAAAATGGCGTCTCGGGCTGTTTTATTTACGACAAAATTACTTTTTGACATTAGCAGCATTTTGAGGTTATACAATACAAATTATGAGCAAGATAATCTAGCGTTGACGAGCATAACGTTTAGGCCATTGAGGTACGAACCGTCCTGTGAGTGGAGCAGAAAGGGCCCTTGAATATTGCTTACATTGACTGCGCCTTGAGCGGTAGCCGGCGTAAGACGCCAACGAACCAAGTTCGCGTTCGAGTTTCGTCTACCAGAATACTATTTATTATATGTAATTGTTCTTTCTAAATCTATTTTTCCACTTTGTAACGTCCTATTTATTAATTCAGCTGCCGCAGTCGGCGATCGCTCCGCGGAGCGCTTAGTAACTACTTGCTCACGATGTGCTTTGTATTTGTACCGTAGTCTTGTAAGCTAGCGTACGGCCCCGGCCGGTTGGAGTCAATTCACGAGCTGTTCTAGTATTCTAAAGGAGAATATTTTTATAAATAGATTTGTATTTCCCCAAGTAATATAGAAATTGTGATTTAAAATAAAACAGAGTTTTATTTGAAGCATTTCAGGGAATTAATTCGAGTTGTGCTTATCTAGCGAGGCTAGACGGTGCGTTTATATTGTAAGTTAACGTAAAAGATCTCTTTTACACGTTGGTTAATTTTGGAACGGCACAAACTTGTATTTATGAAATCCTCGAAGTATCTTGTCATAATAAACCTCGTGCCATTCGCTCTACTCTCAATACAATTATGACTACAAAATATTTAGTTAACCATAAACTAACAGCAATACTACTTAAAGAATATTAATATATTGTATGTAAGTTAGCTCAATATTGGTGTAACGTTTACCGTTCCATTGGTTAGGTACTGGTAGTGTAGCATTTGTTAAGGTATTTGTGATATGTCCAGTGATAGGCGGTCCCGGGGACTAGTGAGCCACGGACCTTATTGCAACTCGATTAGTATCATACTGCCTTATTTACTCAATGTGGGCTTTTATAAGTAATACCCCCTTAATTATCGACCTTATTTTCTGTATGTTAAGATTTATCTTCGAAGACTCCACCTATTATAATGCATAAAGTGTCATAATTAGTGGCTTACTAATGAGTTTGCAGTAACGCCCTTGTTTTTATTGTGTATTTGACTCGTGCCGTATTTCTTCTCGTTCTCTCTTTCAATAGGGATGTTGACTCAAAATTTATTGGTATCTAAATTATTATCCAAAAGAAAGAAGACATAAAACTATGCCAAATGGTGAAAATCCCATTAAAATATCTCAAAAAATAACGAAGCTACAACCGTTAGAATGTTGTTAATAAGAGTGAGAAAGCACAATTTGTAGTGACGTCACTGACTTAAAGCGCCATAGTAAATAAAGATCGTTCCATACAGAGGTGCGTTTTACGAAAAAGGGACAGAACATGCCCCCACTTAAAACTTTGATGACTTGTAATTATGTAATTATTTATTTTTTTGAGTTACTTTTTTCGCTATTTGGTTGAGAATTTGATCCTTTTTCGAGAAAATTTGAAGTAGTTGAGTTTCTTACTTAGTGTCAACATCCCTATTCATGTAAAACCTGTTGCTGTCCAATTTCCATTGTAAGTTACACATGGACCCTGGGTATGTTGAAATTGGATTGTAATGAAGGTTATTTTCTGGAGCGTTCAGATCGGCTCACTGGTTGTATTGAAGTGAACTTTTGTTACATGATTGTTATAATTTGATGAATTTTGAATGTTTTGTAACGATTTGCTTCGTGAAGTTCCCAGCTCATGTATAAAATATGGATATATATTTGGCATGTGGCATGGGTTGCTGCATCGTACCGATAAAGACCACTGGATTAAAATACGATAGTTTAAGGCAATAATTAGAGTAAATGCACTTAACAATTTATTATATGCATAACTTAGACCAAATTATTAATTTTACGTGCTTTATCTTAGTTTTAATTAAAATCTAAGCCAAATATTGATTTTATCGTTATTGTAAGTTAGGTTAGTGCTGTTTACGTGAAAGTATTAGCCGGAGCGCCAAGTATTTATTTAGCTACTCCAATGAGTATCTCCGAGACTAGCGCTAGCGAATATCTCCCGACATTTCTATTAAATAAAATAGCATTCGACATGTGGTACGCATAATATGAACATCTAGTTGTATAAGAGAGATGTAATTTTTTCTAGAACTATTTTCTAAACGCAATTGTAGAATACTTTTGTATTTTTTCAAGAATATTAGCAAAGCAATATATTTGATAAAATTATTTGGAAAATCTAGCCAGATGTAGTGAAATATATATGTAAATCAGAAAATATAAAGTTGTTTACATACACCTGGATTCGAGTTGTTATTGTTTGCAAATATCACATTTTACTATCCCACCCTAAACGCGTAATAAAAATCTTAGATTTTCTTAGTTAAAAATGATATAAAAAAACCTTATGAAATAAATACACTAAGGCCGGGTTTTATAAAGATCCGTTACACCAAATGTCAGATCAGTAACTCAGTACATTTTTTGACATAACAAACGCTTCACAAATAATACAGATGAAACGTTCTGAGCAACGCATTATTTAATGTGAAACAACTTTTAGTATACACAGTGCAGAACAACTTTACAAGTGGAAACCTCTACAATCTTCAAATCATTCAACCGTAGCCCTGTATTGCTCTATCTGGTGCTCCACTGCGCGCTGCAGTCGCCTGCGCAGGTAGTTCTCGAGCGCCTTGCGCGTGAAGTAAGCCATCTCGAGCACGCTCACTACGCTCACTCCCATGCACAGACCGAATATCCCGCCGAGGTTCGCTGGAAAAATCGTAGACTAGAAGGCCGATCGTGTAACTCATAATTATTTACAATATTACATCATCAAAATGGCCATTTATAAATAAATGATGATTTAAGCAGCGTCCATTGGCCATATTACAACATCGTTCAATCCGCGAAGAACCGCTCCACTCTTTCTTGAGCGGCAGGTTGAGTTTGTGTTTTGTCCATATGTTACGTACTTAGTGCTTACGTATTTAGCTAGCGCCGTAAAAAAGAATCTCAGAACAGAAAGCTAATAGCAGTTTTCTATTACGCTCACTGTTAGGAGTGAGTGGGGTGCTTCTTTGAAGTAAACGACGTTGTACTGGTAAAGACAGGTTTAGTATGTGCTTTTAAAAAAAGATAAGCAATAATAAGACCCACAAGCTAAACTGATTAACGACATGACTGTCTCTTGTTTCTTCTTCACGTAAACGGAGCTGGGGAAGTAGAAATGCATGATGGTTGTAGTTTCGTTGAACTTGATGTTAGAACTGAAAAAATAAACAAAGGCTTAAAAAAGTTCCATATCTGTCCTAATCCATGTCATCATCATGGGATGACATCATCGAAATATAATAAGTATAGAAGTATATCGCCTAACAAACCTGACGTTAAATTTTGACCCATTTACGACGACTTTGAAACCAAAATGTCTTATAAGTCGTTATCCAATCAACATTCACTTGAAGTTTGAGTAGACCTAATTTCCGCAATGGTTTTATACCATTTCACCTAAGTTCACAAATAAGAAAAGTTTTATGTATTGTGACTGGTTATAATCTATTTGACACGAGTTGCTGATTTGTCAATAGTTTGACATATTCAACGTGGATGGTTTTATTCTATAACAATTCAATTGCGTAATCAACAATTAATACATAAAAAAATCTAAAAATATTTATTTAATAAAATGAAAGATATTACTACTATTAAACGTTTATTGAAATCGATTTTTACAAATATACAGGTACACCTTCGCCTCGCTTTTTCAAAAATAACGATTAATATCAAAATTTTGTGGTACTACTACTTACTGTGAACTATGTACAATTGGTTTACCAGTTTACTATTTACCTACAACTCAATTTTTTCATAATATGATGTATAATTTTATTTACTCCGTTTTGGATACATTAAGCATTCTATCATCATACGTAATTGTAAATACACGAATAAAGATCTACATTATAATAACTTAGGTATATTACTCGTATCATTACGAGCATCATGAGGAAAAAAGTCTACATCCATACATTATTTTTCCTTGGATATTCTTTAACTAAGGCCGAACCTAAATCGGTTACACACAACACTTGAATAAGATAAAACACCGGCCAAGTGCGAGTCGGACTCGTGCGAAGGGTTCCGTAACATTATCTATAAAAACGGCATAAAATCACGTTTCTTGTATGGGAGCCCCCTTAAATATTAATTTTATTCTGTTTTGTAGTATACAGTTTTTAACTAAGTGTACCTAACAAAAAAACCGGCCAAGTGCGTGTCGGGCCACGCACAGTGTAGGGTTCCGTAGTTGCCCGTCCATCACGTCACCGGTCATATGCGGAATTACGGACCCGTAGAAGGGTTTTTACTGATCTTAGTACTGATGATGTACTTTTTTGAGATGTTGTGTTGTATACATATTTTTGCCCTTTACGGTAATGTCTACTTCGCTGTGATAGTTTTCCTTTTAAATTCATCGTATATATTACCATGATTTTTTTCACATGCCTTGTAGCCACCGTTTAGCTGGCAGGGGGACGACGACGACGACGACGACGACGACATACACACTTGACCATAGCAAAAATTATCACTTCAAAGCTTAATATCACGCCAACCGATTCTTGAAAGAGCTATCCAACGATACTCCCACACGATGGGGTTTGGAAGAAAAAAAATTGCACCACCACTTTACATGTAGGGGAGGTACCTTAAAAAAAATGATTTTATTCTACCATTTTGTCGGCGTCATTGATATGTATACTCATGCCAAATTACAGCTTTCTAGTACTAACGGTTATGAGAAAAGCGGGGGACGGACGGACAGACATGGCGAAACTATAAGAGTTCCTCGTTTACTACGGAACCCTAGAAATAACGAAGCTACAACCGTTAAAATGTTTTTAATTAGAGAGAGAAAGCGCTACAAATCAGTGACGTCACTGACCTAAAGCGCCATAGTAAATGACGATCGTTCAATACAAAGGTGCATATTGCGAAAAATCGACAGAACATGCTCCCATTTGAACTTTGAAGTCTAATAATTATATAATTATTTCCTTTTTTCGCCTTTTTGTTGAGAATTTGATCCTTTTTCGAGAAAATTTGAAGGCATTGATTCGATCCCGCGAGATCCCGATCTCGCGAGATCTCGGGTAATTTTTCGGGATCAATCCCGACGCCTCATATGACGAGATCCCGTTCGAGATTGACGAGATTGGGCGGCAGTAGTCAGCGACGCTACACACGTCCACTCGGTTAATACCCTTTGTTTTTAAGGAGTCATTTTCAAAATCACTCGTCTTAGGTAACTACTTCCTAATTCCTTTGAAATATGTTTATTATTTTGATTACCTAATTTACCTATGTTAATTTCCTTAAAACCTGATAATTATTTTTGGTTGGTAAGATTAAAGAATAAAGGTTTTTATTTTCTTTCGAGTAATATGTTATTTTACTTAACCTCACTATCACAAACAAGCAGTTATTAGCTTTTTTAGTCATCCAAATTTATTATTTTTTTAAAACTAGACGGGATCCCGAAAATTCCGGGATCCCGCGGGATTGATATTTCTAATCCCGCGGGATCTCGAATTTGCAATCTCGAGTCGGGATTGCATTCCCTAATCCCTATTATAAGTCTTCAAAGTTTTAAGAGGGGACATACTCTGTCCCTTTTCCGCAAAACGCAACTTTGTATTAGAACGATCGTCATTTACTATGGCGCTCGTGGTCGATGACGTCACTGATCTGTCGCGTTTTCTCCCTCTAACCAGTAACAATATGGTACTGTCGTTGTAGCTCCGTTATTTTTTGAGATATTTGAATAGGACTTTCAGCATTTGGCATATTTCTTTGCCTTTTTTCTTTTGGAGTAGTCTTATAGAGTAGAGAAATTTTCAGTCAACGTCTCTATTGAAGGCTATTTAATTAAAGGGGGCTTTTACACTACGACTGCGGCAAACAAAACAAGCATGCACCTTGTCTTCCTATTTAAGCTTGAGATGAAGCTTCAGAGAATCACAAGCACGTTGTCGACCTTTTATTGATTTGAAAATTTGTAGTGTTGTAAGCTAGGATCAAATGCGGGCTTCTCACTCTCCACTTAATCGGGAGCTCCACACGTAGTACTATTATGTACTTATTTTGTGGCTCCGGTGATCTTACGGCCTAAATCATTAATATTTTCACATAAAATATAAGAAATAAGAAATATTTATTCGAGACAAAGACAACAATTAACACAGCAAAAATAGAATATAAAAATAAACAAAAAAGTTGTGTTATCTCGAAACGGTACCATCTCAGCATAATGCGGGCAATCGCCAGCGCTGGTCTTCCGATGGGACCGTCGAGTGATTTCACGGTGTGTAACTGTACGAACATAAAATAGTAATAAATAAAGAACGATTAACATGAAGAAGAAGAAGACGGATTTTAAAAACAAAGTTTGACATTAATATGACCATAAAATATATCATGCTAGCTGGGCAGGGTGCATAAGTGCGAACCCGGTTTGTATGTGAAGTTTAAAATAAATATATGACCGTTCTTATTAGATACTAGCGACCCGCCCCGGCTTCGCACGGGTGCAATGCTGATGCATGTATTATACATATAAAACCTACCCCTTGAGTCACTCTATCTATTAAAAAAACCGCATCAAAATCCGTTGCGTAGTTTTAAAGATTTAAGCATACATAGGGACATAGAGACAGAGAAAGCGACTTTGTTTTATACTATGTAGTGAAGCACACTCACTAGGGGTTGAAGGTCATGTAGGGCAAGCTGCGAAGGTTCCCAAGGCTGAGGTCAACCGAGTACGTTCGCGACTCGCAGTCGCGCGGACAGTCGCAGTCGCTTGACAATTCTGTCCCAAAAGGTACCTTGTCATAATAAAAATTATAGAAAAAGGAATTGAAATATGCTTCGCACCAGGGCAGGAGGGCAGGCGACGCCTGTGGTGGCTGTACTCCTTCGCTAAGTTCCCTTGGACGACACAGAGTGGGCGAGTAGATTGCTGACCAACCCCGTCGCGTTACTAAGATCTACATATTTGTGATAATCCACATCGAAAGGGACCTTATGGCGGCCGGCACTTACGTCTTTATTGCCGCTATTCCAATACAATAGTGAATAGGTGTAACGTAAGCGCCTGCCGCCATAAGGTCCCTTTCGATATGGATTATCACATTTATGAAGGGTCGAGCGAATATCGGACATGTCTAAATATCGACAGTTTCACTAGACGCGAGATCTAAGAAACACCCATATGATCTAAGAAAACAATGTCTGACACTCTGGATTCTTGACACCGTGACCTCACGTTGACGATACACTCACACTTACATCCGCATACCATCGATAGGCTGATAGCTGATGATGCTACGTCACCATCGTGTCACCCACACTATTTACCGATGTACCGGATTGCCATCCCTGTCTCAGTATGTTATTGTATCATGATGCAGGTCCTTGTCTCCGGCAGCCGTAGCCGATAAGTTGAACACGTGAGCTCTTAGAACAGTATTCGGGTTCAGGCCAAATCGTTTAGTAAAAGAAAGAAACTGAGGAATGTAGTCTCAAATCCTATTCTAAATGCTCACAGATTATGACGCTCCAGCAATAAGATGCTATAAGAACGAAATAGGTACTCATACTCATACTCATACTCATTTATTTGCAATGGATCATATACATTACTCGTCAGAAACAATGATTGACAATGATAAAAATGTCAAGGTATGATTGATTTACAATTTGTCAAACTGTCACAGTAAAATTACATTTAAATTTGGAATTCCAGTATAAAATTAAAATAATAATAATAATAATAATCATAAATCCATTTAAAACAATAATAATATTTAAAAAAGAAACACATGTATTATTTAATATTTAAATGTCACATAGTTCTGAAATGTTATAGTAGGCATTTTCAAGGAGCCATGATTTAAGTTTATTATAGAAGGAGTGTCCGTATATGTGGCGTTATAGGAGGTATGTCAAGATTATTCGAATCCCTATATCTTTCTATCTTATAGCGTCGTACCGCTCATGCCGTCTGTCGCGTCAGGATGCGCCTTCTGGCACAGCTAATCCTAGCAGTTATCTACTATGGCTCAGGAGTTCAGGAATGTACTGTACCTGTAACCTGGTTGATGCATTGTATCTGGGTGACGTCGCAGGCCCGCGCGATGCCCACATGAGGCACGAACGCGGGCTGACACTGACAGTGCTCCTCCACAGCGCGCACGTAGCATAGAAGGTTGCAGTCCGAGTTGTGGTAATTCCAGAAGTAATGCAACCGTCGCTCGTCAGCGAACAGACATTGCCGACTGGAGAAATAGTGAACTTTTTTTTTATTTATTTATTCAGTAAAAGCAAATGACATGCCTTAAAATTAAATACAACGTCCCGCAAAACTGTTTGCACAGTTTAACTGTGGGATCCATGAGTCTATTATAATCTTAAGTATATAAGTAGTAATCTTAAGTGAGTGTTACCTACTATTTACTAGCAGTTTCAGAAATCTAAAGTCTTAATGAATAAAAAAAACAGCCTTAAGTGTTGTGGCAAAAAATTGGATAGTCAGCTAGACATGAGGTACCTATTTACATACTGTCGAGGGTATTGCGACTATCTAACACTGGACGTCAAATTATTAGTTACGTAAGGTATGCTGTCTAGTCCAGTTAACTTGTCCAATTATTTGCGTTATCATTTAAGTATACCAGCATTTTCCGTATAATGAAAAGGAGCAACTAATCGGGACATAAACGATCCTGTCCCTCGGGAATATTCCTGGGAACACATCTCTAACAATACCTCCAAATAGGCAGGGTAGCCACCTCGTCTGAACAATAGGTGAAGGTGCCGTGAATGGCAAGGAAGGCTTCCACGCGCGGGTACACAAGCAGGGTTTGGTCTTGAGAAGGAAATTCCATCCAGTCCCCAAGATATACCTAGTGAGAAATTAAAAGTAAGTATTTATAATTTTTCACCGGCAGGTGGAGTGCAAATTGGCGGCGATTGCCCACCCTCCCATTATTTGCACTCCCAAAACTAAACGTTTCTAAAGGCTTGATCGGCTCTGCCAGGACTTCAAGCTTTTTGAATTGTAGGTAGTTTTGTTTTTGTGTTGTAAGTAGGTATCGTATCCTTGTAACGATTACTTAAAGAAATTATATATCTATAAGTACTTAGCGCTACATACTAATCTATTAATCTGTGGACAATGTCGTTGGTTTCACACTGTAATTTTACAACTTCTACACTTAAAGCATGTAACCTTGTGTGTAACTGTTTTTTGTCCTTAATAAATAAAAATAAAAAATTACTGGTCTAGTTAACTTGTCGTCTACCGGTCCCTGGGATCCCAGGGCTCATTACAAAATAATACTATTTTTTATTCTTTTCGCAGGAAGACGACGGCTTAATCTAATCCAACTTGACGGGAGAAGCTTGCCACGAGGCGGCTTGGCTTTGACTAACGACTTCAGCGGTGTGCTTACGATACCTTTCAGCGAAGGTCTCTCGCTTCCCAAGTATAGCACATTGCTACCGATGCCGGCTGCATATGTATACTCAGACTCGAGGCCGAGCTCTTAAGGAAAGGACTTAAAAGCTCTAACGGTATTACCCTGATGGAGCCGACGTGGAACAAAGTCTTCGGGATGGCGTCCTCGGGCTTGTAATCCACCACAACGCGGAGCGCGTCCTGGATACCCTCCAGGCTCGCTATTTCAGGCTGGAAGTGCATATCCTTCTCGTTCCTGCGAATACTCCCAAATGTGTCATACTTAGTTGAAAAAACAAGTCGTCCCTCCTGTGGTCAATAGTTAACGGCTTATCTGCATGTTAGCTATGTTTTTATTATAGAAACGGAGACACTGTTTATGCGGGTTACTGGTCCAATCCAAAATTAAGCTTTGTAGCCCTTAACTTTTGGTATGTCCACAGAAAAGACGCTAACCTAAATCGGCTTATGACCCAAATATCAGTATCAAAGAACACGTGGGCCAAGCGAGACATGCATGCTTTCAACTTCCCTGTACATAATTTGAAGGAGTTGGCCGAGAACGGATAAATCTAGTTTTGTCCAAACTTTATTACTGTTCTCAGCGTCTCATCCAAAAAGTACAAGTGTGCGTGAGGAAGATTATACAAATATACATGTTTCAAAATCCCTCGCCGGACTCATCACGTTACGCCATTCTTGAATAACGCAGGTATGTTTTTTTATGTTATAGGGGGCAAACGAGCAGACGGATCGCCTGATGGTAAGCAATTACCGTCGCTCATAAACACCTGCAACACCAGAGGAGTAGCAAGTGCGTTGCCGGCCTTTCAGAAGGGAATACGCTCTTTTCTTGAAGGTTTAAAGATGGCCGCATGTCAAGAGCTCATGTACTTTTTTGAGGTGTTCAATAATGCTATTACATTGCAATGGTAGCTATTGAAGTCGAGTAACGCGTTCAGACCACGAAGCTTGCCGAGTTAACTCTTTTACACACACAAAGTTTGATTACCTATACTTTTTTTTCTCTTAATTTTTTTTCAGTCATCTCTTTTCACCGTTAACAACCAACTTCTGTCATGTCTGTCACCTATGTTTAGTCATAAGGAATGTTAGCTGGTACTTGTGATACATGTTATGTTTGACCTATTACAACTACAACAGCGGCACATTGTCTAATTGATGTTAAGTAACTCACAGTTGTTAATGAATCGTACTTTCTTAACTTATTCGTGAATAAAACTTATTATATTACTATGTACGTATATATGCCTTTGGGATATCGTAGCACAATGTCCGGTTTTTTTGGAAGGCGTTCATGGGGATATATGTGATAATCCATATTGAAAGGAACCTTATGGCGGCCGGCACTTACGCCTTTATTGCCGCTGTTCCAATACAATAGTGAATAGGTGCAACGTAAGCGCCTGCCGCCATAAGGTCCCTTTCGACGTGGATTATCACATATTATTATTATTACTTAAACTGACCTGTGTTCTTTGAAATGGTAGACGCTGTTGAACGCACAACACAGCCCTTGCCTGGTGAGGACTGGGCGGAACAGATCGCGACACCGCCGCACCTTCATTCTGAAGATGCACAATTTCAGAAAGTCGTTGCAGTTTTGGGACATTAAACCCATCACTTCTGGCACCTTAAATATATTGAGATACTAAGTTAATCCGAAATAAACCTAGTCATCTCCGTTTCTATAGATATCGGATCTGTAGCACTTACGTAATTCCATAAGGGTTAGAATTTAAGGTATCTTATATATTTTACTAAACGGTTAAAACTTAAGTATTGTCACTCTGGGCGACATGTTTCGAACTCTTCGGGAGTGTGCAATCCGCGCGGGTCGCAGACGCACTCATCCTGACGAAAAACTCTCGAAGAGTTCGAAACATTAAAAAATGCAAATCCTTAAAAAATAAAGTTACTTATTTCAGACCTACACTATCCATAGATTGTTAGTTTTTTAGTTACAGTGGAGACAGAAATATAATAATTTAACTATTTTAATTTGACTGGGGTCATGCTTATTTAGAGCTCCCACGGTGGCTATCCACCTCAACCCAGTATTTGACGAGTGCACCGTCCAGGCGCTCCGCCAACGGCTGCGTTCATGGTCAGCGCAATTTTAAGGCCCGCACAGACGAACCACTTGTCGGTGCGTTTGCGCAAACTATTTGTTATTTTTGTTATCTGCGCTGAGAAAATATGTATTTGTTTTTTGTTTTGTTATGTTAGCTTATTTGTGTAACCTTTTTATTTTCTATTATTGTGTGTTACCCCCCGTGCCGACACGACACCTAATGGGTCCAACGGAAGACCAGCGCCGGCTGTAATGCCGGCATTATGCTGAGTTGGGTCCATTTCGTGACACGACTGTTTTTGTATTCTGTCCCATTATTATGTACTTGTCTGTCATGAATAAATGTTTGAATCTGAATCTGAATCTATACCCTCAGAAGGCCGCTGCCTCTCAGACGTCTTAAAAGCTACGCTACTCGTTTGATGGAAAAGAAGTCTTCAGTGCCTTTACCATGAGTTTACATAACCGTACTCGCTAGCGACTGCGCAAAAGTACAGCGCCTCTGGCGGTTACGCAATAAAACTAAGAATCGGCATACTAAATCGTTTAGGTAGTCGTTAGCGAGTACGGTCATGCAAACTCATGGTAAAGGCACAGTGCGCGCCTGAGCGAACATACCCAGTGCCTTGACTACCTCAACAGGAATCTAAGTATGTTGTTTGTACTGCACTCGTATTGCGGCTACAATGTAGATCTTAACTAAGTAATTACATCCATCAGGAAACAACGAACGCTAACGCATTAAATAAAAAGGATTTTGACCGGTGAACACTATTCTATGCCCACAATACCAGTGGAGATTCGCCTGCTGGTACTTACTGTGTATCGGTTTTCATCAATAAGTCTCTGAAGACGGCCCAGTTCTTCATTGTTGATGTCTTTGATAAACGTATAAAATCCCAAAAGTTGTGGCAGAGCGGTTTCCAGATCCACAGTTGTGTTACCATCACTAGAACAACGTATGAATCTAAGTAAACAGTGGACTAACAGTGAAGTGCAACATCTTTACTAAAAGTCCTTTGAACTCCTTTGTGCGGACGGATGCCTGGCTGCTAAGAGAAGAAAGGACGCGAAGAACACTTAGGCCGGGTTTTATAAAGATCCGTTAGACCAAATGTCAGATCAAATTTCAGTACCTAACTCAGTACATTTTTTTGACATAACAAACCGACATAAGGTCTAACGGATTTTTATAAAACCGAGCCTTAGTGTTGCCTGTTGCCATGCCCCCAATATGATAGGCTTACTAAAGTGAGATGTATCAGAAGACTGATATGGATGTAGCACAATTTTGACATCTCATAATTAGTCAAGTTGTATATATACATTGGCGCCAAATTTAAATTAAGCCTAGGCTTGAATGAATACATAACGTTTTGGTGACACAGGCTGATGACAAATAATACTCTTATGCTCACTTCATGGTTACGGAAAATGATCGTGTAGGTTAGGTTAGGACGTTAGGTCACTGCCATACATGAAGAATGGTGTATAAAGGGTTAAATTTCATGTGCTCTGACGCCTACCTCATGTAGCGACATTACTATGAGATCTATATGGCGGCTTCTATATTGATTTTTACTGTGACAAGGTTCGAAGTGACCCAGTAATCTAATTGGTTAATTGTATGTGCTGAAACATAATTTTATACAGCAGAAACTCACATCAAGGTCTTGTTGAAGTGCCTCATAGAACTGAGCGTCATCTGGTTGGGCGAGCAGATGGTGATGGCGGGGTAGGGCATGGTGGCGAGTGACTCGTACTGGTTCTCTATAGTGATGCGCGTGGGCATCTCCTGGAAGCGGCAGTACAACAGCACCGTCAGGTTGCACGCAAATACCACTATCAGGATCAGGGTTACCGCCCAGAAGCATCTGAATAGTAAAGTGATTTTAAGCACACTCACAACATGCGAAGTGGATCGAGGAAGGATGATCAATGGGCTAGATTCTCGCTTGATCTTATAGCTTGCACCGCTATCATGCAGGACCGTGTGGTAGCGATTTTTACTTCTCAGACATTACGCACTTAGCAAACTCGTTTGAAAAGTATTTATTTCTATCCCAGAGAGCGCAGCTTGGGTGTTGAAGGGGTTAAGTAGTTCGAAAGCTGTGATCTTGTGAATTAGTTAACCACAAAGTTGGCCGTTTCCACAGTTTCATTGCCAGAGCCCGATTTTTTGTCTTATTCCTCTGTCATATATTTATAAACTTATTTGATAAAAAGATTGCTCCCATGAAACTAGATTTGTTCACAAACATAAATATTGTTTAGGCGCTCATTGTTATGAAATCATTCAGAAAATTTAGTTTTTGTGTCCAGAGGAATAAGAAATTGACGACAGAGGAATCTAAATAGGGATAGAAAAATTATAGAGGATGTGTTATATCCAGAATGTAAAAATAACTGCTTACACTGTTGTAAGTACTCAATCATATATTATACGTATCGAGTTGAAAATAATATGAGTAATTTGTTTCTTTATTTATTGTTTCTTGTTTTTGAATAAAAAAACATATCAGCGACAGTAAAAAACCATGATTCCACTGTCCATTTATTCATAGCAATAAAGGGCAAAGGAATAGGAAAGAATTTTAAAAAAGCTAATGTTTCATAACACAAATATACTGGAATGAAATTGCCTTTAATACTTGAGAAAGGTAGTATTTAAAGCAATTAATGTACAATTTCATAAAAATTTAATTTATACAAGCTTCATAAACCTGATAGGAATAAGAATGTTGCGTAAAAGTGAAAACCGCCTGCGTGGGAGTTTATCGCCAAATCCTTAAAAAAACGTCTTTATGATATTGATTGAAGCGCGCTTCAAAGCAATATTAAGAATTTTATGGCGGACACATCTTATTTTCTCAGCTATAAGAATAGGTAAAAAATATTCGTCAAATCTTGTTAATTACTACTTAATTCTCCTTTGATGTGGTCACTCAACATATTGATAAAGATGACTAGTTTTGATATTATCGTATGTTTTCATGAATGGAGAATGGGCACGACTGAGTAAGTAGAAAGAATCATGGGCTTAACAATTCTTTTATAAATAATTATAAAATCAGTTATACAAACAATGACATGTATGTGTTAAATACGATAACAAGCTACCTTTAAAAGAAACTACATACTACATAAACTAAAGAGTTAATTGAAATAAGACGTGGAAAATCGGGGCCCTGAAGAATCAGCGCTTTCCTCTAATAAATCGTTGGCACTGTAAATATTGTGTAAAAGCAGACATTTATAATTTTCCAATTATTTTTTCCTATGTGTGAGAAAAATAAGAAACTCATTCCATACGATTTCGTAATGTTGCGCTCGTAGAGAAAATAAGTAATAACATTCGAAATCTTTAGTTACACGTCTGAGAATGAGAGCATGCCGTGCCGTCCCTTTCACCTGTATAGTGTACTAGCGACCCGCCCCGGCTACGCACGGGTGCACTGTTTAATGGATGTTATTATAGGTACATATAAACCTTCCTCTTCAATCACTCTATCTATTAAAAAAAAACCGCATCAAGATCCGTTGCGTAGTTTTAAAGATTTAAGCATACATAGGGATATAGGGACAGAGAAAGCGACTTTGTTTTATACTATGTAGTGATAACCAGGGACCGATACCGGTATTTTTAAAAAACCCTGAATTAGCCCAATATATTGGATTATTTTTTGCTCTTTACGTAGGGCTGAATCATGTATTTAGGTAACAACGTCGTATTATTAGATTGTTCCATTAAAAATGAAATAATAAACCGGTGACCGTAATAATACCGGTATTTTTTTATGGAGAAAATACCGGTATCCGATCCCTGGTGATAACACGAGTGTTCGGCACGATACGAAGTTCGGATTTCGAAGTTCGGAGTAGCCCCTCAGGTAAAAAAATACCCTGAATCATCCATCGCAACAAATTTAGACTCACCTGGATATTTTATCGGGATATATATAAAAGTACTTCAGCCCTAAGACAGTCCCCTCTAAACAAAAACGCTTCAGTAAAGTTCTGGCATTTCCTTTCATTACATTTTTCTCCATTTTCCGTAAAATGTTACCAGTAGGTACATATGTGGTTGTCGAGTAAAGTATCGCTGAATTACTGATGCGTAATTACTGTTGGTTGAACGCTAAACAGTTTTACTGTGCATGATTAAGATTGATAAGTAGATAATTTGACGTGCATATTTGTCACGCTACGGATAAATAATAAACGAAATAGATAAAGTCCGACTGGCAATATACTCTATATAGTCCTGTTCGTTTGTTTGGGAATTGTGAAAATATCGAGAGTATGAAATATATAAGTACAGTACCTAGAAGTGGCAGGCATAACGAAAACTGACACCCAGGTTTCGTGCCTCTATCTAGCAACTATCTAGCACAACAGTTGAAATGTCCCTCGGCAAAAGTTAAAAAATCCCGTCATTATCGGTTATTAATTAGGTACCGGTTCATTTGAACGCCCACACCTATAGATACCTACAAATATTTATGTATGGGTACCGATTTTTACTATACGAGGGCGGTCTTTCCTAAACCACAATATCACTTATGAGGTGATCTATTCTATGGTATTATGGTAAAGCTCAAACTATATAAAAAATAAATAAATAAATATTCTCAACCACTCAGCATATTCTAGGAAAGTAGCAACGCGAATCTATTTTGAGGGTTCCGTACAAAAATTTTAAATAAGAACTCGCTCTTTTTCACTTCGTCTGTCTGTCTGTTTGTCACATCGCTAATTATCTCAAGAATTACTTATGCTATCGATTTGAAATTTAGAATATTTATAAAGAGTAACCCCCAGGGGTGGAACATGTTTTTTTTAATACTTCCTTTTATCTTCTGTGAAACATTACAGATAAAGGTGAGGGTTCAAAATTTCAGTCTAGTGAATATGTCAAGCTATATGAAAGGGCTTGAGTTACACATTCTGGAATATTTTTTTTTGTAACATCGATAACATTAATATCAATGTATATTTTACAGGAAAAATATAACCACAGCTCCAACTGGTTTTTCTTTTTTTTATCATCAAAAACATTTCGATACTTGATTCACATTAGACCGTTCCGTGTCGTAATTTAAAATCATCTTTGAACGTATTTTTGTTTTACAAATTCCTACGTGATTATGCTGAAAGTACCTTCTTTCAAATTGAAATCGGTTCACGCGGTAAAGAATTGTCCTTGAAAAACCACCTTGTAAAATTTCGGGCGCTGTATCCATGGCGTTAAATTTCTACACTATGTTGTTAAGATTTTCCTGAATTAATTGGGTTGGGACGGGTAGGTACACTGTGTTCGGAACCCTCGGTGCGCGAGTCGGACTCGCACTTGACAGGCTTTTTTTTTTCAAAAAAATACTGAGTAAGGAGGAGAACTACTATATTTCAATTGAAAACGATGGCCAAAAACATGGCTTCTGTTTTCGTTACGCATCCGAGTAGAAAAAAGAAACAAAGTATTGTCAACTTATCACTTAGGAACGCATCGTTATGGCATAGTAAAGTCGCCTTTAGATACAATATGTACACTTCAGTACAAATCATTGTGGTTGACTGTGTATCCGCATGACGTACCATGAAATTGACTTACACTAGAAATGTCACTTACGAGAGTTTGACGTAATCAAAATCTAACTAAAATAGAAATAGCCTTCTCAGAATTTATTCGTTAGCGAATTTGACATAACCAGTATTCAACTTATTACTATCACGACCTCATAAGAGTAGGACACTTTTGGAACCTGACTAAATAAGAATCTGGATGAGTCAGAATTAAACCTATTCCGAATTTGGTAACCTTCGCCAAAAGCGTTCAAAAATATCTGAACATGCACTCTAATGCCTTGACAATAGAGCCGTATTCAGTATCTAGAGGCCATTCAAAAGCCGCGTGCACCCTTTAGTTACTCCGTACTGTTTATTTTATTTTCACACCACCTGCTCAATAAAATGCTCAATGGCTAATTATATATCATGCAAACCTTACCAAAGCAAATCATTATAGCTCTCGGCTTGAGCCGGGTTGTAATATTGTACTGAATTTCATTATAAACCGCAGGGTAATAACGTGATTTCACTTTTCATAGTTCTTATTGTTATATCTTTAGTCTAAAGGTGCGTCTACGCTAGACGAACCGAGCACGAGCGAAGCACGAGCAGAGCACGAGCCGAACACAATTCGTCTAGAGTGGACCGACTTACGAGCCTCGAACGAGCGCGCTCCGAACGTTTTGCTCGTGCTCGGCTGCGTTCCGCCAGTTGTCGGTTTTTTGACGAACACAAAGGGATTCGCTTCGATTGAGGTAAATGCTCGTTGTAGGTTCGTTGTACGTCCAGGCTTGACACCGCGAACGACGAACCCGAGAACGGCTCTGCTCGTGCTTCGCTCGTGCTCGGTTCGTCTAGCGTAGACGCACCTTTAAGTTCGTGAAGTTCTCACGGCGGCGGCGGGGGCGAGCATGGGACGCGCCAGCTCCGCGTCGTTCGCCCGCGGCCGTCGCGTTCGAAACAAAACACGAAACAAAGCCGGCCGTGGTGCCGCGCTTGTTTCTAATTATTACTGAAATCCTTGGAATTTAATTTGGAGCTTCCTTATAATTTTCAAACTTCATTGCATTTTTTGAGAAACGGCCTCGGCCGGAATAGGGATGACCTTCCTTCGCGGCCTTAGCGGTAATGTACCTACTATTAAATATCTAAAACAAAAACCGCGAGTGCTACAAGACGCTGCATTATACGGAGTAAAACTACAAATCCTACAAAAATAGAAGACTCAATTCTAATAACATGGCGAGTCACGAAAGTGATTCGGCTTTGGCGGACTGAATGATTCTGTTTCTAGTTAGCCTTGGTTTTTCTTTATTGTCTCGCAAATGGTGAGAAAAGTAGAGTTTACTCCTCGGGGATAAAACTATTTTAGTCTTGGGCGCGCTTAAATCCCTCACTACACTCAGGACTCTTCTTAATTTTCTCGCTTCGCTCGGGAGTAAAATCAGGAGTCCTTCGTTACGTTCAGAATTCAATATGGTGCCCATGACATAATACAGTGCTTTATTCCCTTCGTGTATAATCTACTATTTCGTAATTTCCTTATATGGTAGTAGACTCGTAGCCGATTGCATGCGATTCGCCGTACGTCTAAGAAAACAAGGTCTGACAAAGTGACAATCCGGATCGTGACACCGCATTACGTCACTGTCGACTACACACTCATTTATATCCGCATACCGTCGATAGGCTGATGCAAGGCTGATGACGTAAGTCGAGTCACCCACACAACTAACCGATACACGGGATTGCCATACCGGAGCAGTATATTATTGTATCATGGGTAGAGGAAACTGCGTAGCGCTAGGAAAAGGTGGGATATAATAAAACATTATTTAGGAAAAATGTATAAAGTGATTTATTGAGAAACGTATTACATGAGTATTCCAACAATTTCAAAAGTGCCGTTGATTTTTTGAATCGAGTATTTGTAGCTGTTATCCATTAATACGTTAAATTGCAAAATTATTGAATAGAAGTTTAAGTAGGTAAGAAGCTATATTCACTGAATAACTGTTCTGTAATTGAAATCCTATAGTACTGTATGTTTGCTAAATACGAGTATGTGTTGAAATAGTAGTTAATTAACCGATAGTTATAGTAATTACCTAGTCATGCTATGAGTACAAGTTGTAATTTAATTCGAGATAGTGTGACATTGAATTACTGCAGGTAGTAAGTACTTAGGTAGCATGATCGTATACGTTTGACATTAAAGCAATATGGTATTTAAACAACAGTAAAAAATATTATGAAACCCTCTCGCACTGATACACATAGTGAGGGACGAATACACGACGCCGAACATTGGCGACGTCGGACATAAACGCGACCATGCTAGCTAGGCTGATAATTTTCTGTATAAAAATGATTCCTATTCACATTGTCTCTAAAACTTATTACTCGTAACGTTAACAATTAAGAATTATTTATACGAATTTGAACGTTAATTACTTATACACATGAAGTTTTATGCAAAACATGTAGGTACCAAAATTACTTAAAACTAGACATTTTACAAAGCAATTCAGAAATGTTCTTATGGCATGTAAATTTTAGGAAGTGTTGCGTTATCTACATACATAGTTTAGATACTGATTTGATTATAAATAAAATTAGTTTTATTAAGAGGAGATATTCGAAAAAATACAATATTTTACCCTATTTAAAGACTAGGTATTATTCAGGTATACTATTTTTGGCGCTGAAGAGTATTATTGAGTATTAAAATGACATTATTTTAATCATCTTTTAGTGGTCTATATCCTATTGGTCAGTTGCATACTTTTTGCACAATTTAAAAGTCAGTAGCATCCTTAAATACGTATGAAATAAAATAAATTAAATAGGTACTACTATACTATCATGGGTGCATAATCATCATCATAATAATATATGTAAAGTAGAACCAAGATAGCGGCATACGCGCAGGTGTATTAGTGCGTATGTTCAAATAGCGCGGAATTCCTTTCCATTGCTATCTCTGTCCCCTTGTCCCATCTCTCTTCACACTACACCCGATACTCGTCTAAACTCATGGCCTACCTATATAAATGCTGGCAATGGTAAGAACAAACCCATTTGCAATATAAAAGAAAATACTGCGCAGGTCGACCGCCGTTTAACTGAGAAGTCGCGAACGGGTAGCAGAAGGGTTACCAGATCAGATTTCCAAATATTCGGGACAACAGCGTTAACAACAGCGTTAAAGTTTCGGGACTTACGGTTAAAATTCGAGACAAAATTAATTAGTGTGTTTTTCTTAAATTCAACACATATTTATTCTATGTCAGTGAAACGTAAAACGTCTTGTGTGTTAATGAAGGTAAAGTTTTTTTTGTTTGTTATAGTTGAATTTTATTATTGATAAGATAAGATAAGATAAGATAAGACACAGTGACGGAAAAGGCATTTTTATTGGTTTAGGTAATGATTGCCCGAAATTCAGGAAAATTTTCTGTCCCTAATTGGGTTCACCGATTTATGTGCGCATGGCTAAATATCAACGCTGTAAATCAGGACGTCATGAAAAATCCGGGACATCTGGTCACCCTAGGTAGCGGGAGACAGGGCCCCGCCGCTCGCCACCCGCCCGCAACCCTTCGACGTCACCCCTCTTCCCCCTCCTTCCCCCATAGGCGCAATTCATGAGCCGGTTCTTCATAAGTTACATCATAGACAGCAAACAAGTATACAATACATTATACATACTCGTACAATACAATATTATAAAGGTTAAGTAAAGTATAGGCCAAGTTATTTAAGAAGTAGGCAAATATAAAGCTGGATGATCTTTGAAAATCCTAAGAATCTATACCTAAAATATTAATTACTAATGTTTTATACGATAATATAAGCAGGTAAGTAAGTACATAGATGCGCGACCTTGATGAAAATGTATCATTTCACTCATAATAGATTGAATAAGTGACTGATAATCTTTACGTTAAGCCCAGCGTAGCGGCTTCGGAGGGTATATAGTTTGCTGAGGGGTTACTACGAAATCCGAAATTCGTATCATGCCCTTCCTTTCACTGATATAGTGTATAACACGAGAGTGAAAGGGACGAATACGAAGTTCGGAGTACAAGCCCTGTTCAATATATGGCCGAGAAACGCCAAAAAAAATTGAAATTAATTGGAATAATCTAAGTGCATCTGCAATAAATTAAGGAAATAAAAAAGGTTTTATTATTATATATGACCGAGCGAGCGTAGCCTCTCTGTTTGAGATTTGGTGAGCAGTTCGATCATTAGGTAGTTCATTATATAGATTTATTCCATTGCGTTTTTGGAATTTAAAAAAATGGAATGGAATCCTTGAGGGTTGAAAATGTAAAAAATATCAAACGCGAGGTGTACAGATACAGATCATAGAGCCACAAGTTTATACATATATTTACCGTTATTAGAGACTTATAATATTTCTTAGACTCGCCAATTGTCCAACAGACCTGTTAGTCCTTAGTTGTCATGGTGTATTTTTAGGTATAGAAATTTCCAATAAAGATTGTCATTCGTAAATTGAATATATATGATATATATATCTATATGTTTGATGCCAAATAGGACTGAAGAATGTTTCGTAGCTACAACCGAGCAGCTACCACAATCAATTTAATAATGTGCGAAGTTGGTAGCTCTAGTCACCAAAAAGCAAGTGAGAGTTACACATTATTAATCAAATCTACATACAAATAATTTGTATTAACCTAATAGTCTTTCTAAGCCGTTATATTTGCCTACAACTACAATTACTTGGTATAATGTAACATAGCTTTCCAAAATCCCTTACGTATAACATACAAAGAATTAATTTATAATCTGTATTTAATTTTATGATTAGGTACATAAAATCTACCGTTATTTTCGAAGATTAAAGCTAAAATAAACATCACACCAATATTAATAAATAAATCCATCGTAGTTTCACTATAAGATCCATTGACTAAGAATCTACAAATTTAAAGAATAGCATAAAGTTCAGCATAATACCGATACTTTTTATTATTAATATCCTTTTCTTTTTTTTGGTCATTTGGCGTTATATCGTAATCTGTGTAACCATATTAAGCATTAATATCACGAACGCAATTTTTACGTCGCGTTATAGCATTGACATTGACCATTAGATTTGGTTGAATTCGGCTCATAAAAAAAAAATAGTTTTTTTTTATGTTATAGGGGGCAAACGAGCAGACGGATCGCCTGATGGTAAGCAATACCGTCGCCCATAAACACCTGCAACACTAGAGGAGTCGCAAGTGCGTTGCCGGCCTTTCTGAAAGGAATATTCCTCATGGAATGAAATACCTATACATATATTTATATGCATTAGTAAAACTGTTAATATGTACAGGTAAATATCGTTTAGTGATGATAATATTACCCTTACAGTTATGCAACCTTGTATCCTTATAGTTAAGCTTATGCCAGAGAAAGATATAAAATAAAGTAGAAACTTATCGTTCAATTATTTTTTGAAAAAGGGTGTTAATTTAATATTTGTTTTAGAAGCTTACATTATGTCCAGGCTATTCATACAATATATTATTATTGTAATTTTATAAATATTAAACCAATCTGGATCAAGATATATTTCAAACTTTACATGGCCATTGTGTGATATACCATCCAGCCCGGCAATCACAAGAGGCCGCGCGAGACATCTCGCGGCGTGACAGCAGTGTTGCCAGGGCTCGAATTTGATTCCAACCGATTTCAGCCTTGAAAAGATACGAAAAAAGTCACGAGGATTCGCCACGTACAATTTCATTATTTTCTCATACATTAGGAAGCGGTCCGATTTGTTCCGCGGTCCGCTTTGACCGCCACAAGATCCGCCTCAATTATCCGAAATCGGACCAAAAGATCCGCACTGACAACACTGCATGACAGAATTCGCTCGCGGCTGTATTTTCTTTTCGGTCGCGCCGTCAATTCTCTAGATTTTGGTAGCACAAATTGACACATAGAAAGTCGGCCCAAGCGCGAGAGCTCTGTCGAGCGCGACATAGAGAATTGTGGTACTCGGCGATTAAAATGAATTCATTGACAAATTTTGACCGTTTTCTATCACTATACCTAATTATATATTAACAATTTTCAAATCAAGGATATATATAATGCGTCGGGGATAATTACTTAATGTAACTATGTGTACAAGTATACATATATATATGTATAAACCTCGTTATGTCGTATCCTACTCTCACCAGTATTGTGCGCTGCATGTCTCCCCATCGATATAAAATGCTACTTCATATGATTACACGATATTTTTGGGAATTGAAGATATATCAATACAAATAGTTCTTTCAAAAGTATTCCTTACACTATGTTTACATTACAACATTCAAATTTGAAATAAAATCGATACGAAGCCTTTCTAAGATGTCAACATTTTAATTCGACATAAAAATATAAATTAAGTTTATATGCTACTGCGACAGAAAACTTAATTATTTGTATCCATAAGCAAACATGCTTCTTATTTAGGTAGAAGCTAAAGAAAAACATGGTTTCCACAGTTTGTTATACAAAATCGAACAACCATTTGATGATAGACCCTAAAGAACAACAATTGTAAATATATATTCTATATGTATATTAATACAACGGGACAAAGAGACTCATGCGCATCACATGAAATACGCTTTTTTGAATCAGGAAAAACATTTAAAAAGAGTTGAACTCAGAAATGTACAATTCCCTCACAATGCGTTAAAATTACTAAAACATATTTCAAGCTATCAATTCTAGATAAATATTGGAGTATTTTATTGTAGAATATTATTCAAAATCCATAAAATCTTTGTAACATCGAAACTTTCAATCAGTCGGAAACGTGCGTGCCTTACTTTACACACACGTGTTGTGTCGACACACCAATGCAAAAATGACCTGCATCAAATGCCAGTGCAGTCAATACAAAGCAAGCGAGCTCGCGGCAAGATCTTGAAAAACAAGCGAGTGGGCTTGAGCCAGTGGCTGTCCAAGCGAGTCCACTCGTGCGAGTCGCGGGTCGGCGATCAGGGGCGGAAAGGGCCCTGTTACGAAGTCAGTTCTCAGACGAGCGCGGTGTCGCGCTAGGTCGGGGGCCGTCAGGACTCTAACAGCACGTGCCAGCGCTGGACCTGCGGATTAGCCTGCAGTCACTCAATACAGAATTTAAAACGCTTTATAGTGAGCGTCATATCATATGGTCCATCCATATGGATCTAATCGAATCACGCATATCAGTGTGATTAAATACCTACTCGTATACAAGGTGCCTTAGGAATTAGGAATTAGGATGTATCCGAATATATATCAATAAATAAACTCATTTGTACTACAAAAACACGGCGGACTGAGGGCTACCGCGTATGAATTCGCCACTACAAGCGCTAGTGTGATGCGTGATCTCTGAAATTATGTCAAATCTCACTGTTTGTGGGTGAATTAGAAAAATATGGTAGCTATTTTGGCACTTGTCCCACCGCCGGCGAGCAGCGAGTACTCTCATAGTAATTCTACTCGTTTTCTCGCTCAAGCGAGTGGAATTACTATTACTCGTTACTCGACGGCGGTGGGATAAGTGCCTTTGCAATACTTGAGATTGATTATGGCAAATATGAGTTACGAATTTTTGAGACCTCCTTTTTTTTTCGAATGAAACGGGACTGCGCTACAATACGGGATGTTCGATAGTTCTACGGTACGGTTTTAATGTATTTATTACGATTTCAACGTGAACTTTGTTTTCACCAATAACAAACTGACAGTTGGCCCTACTCGACTAGTGGCGCCAACTGGTGATCGCAAAACAGATATTTTGTATGAACAAACTTTATTTTTGTCTTTTCTAATTGAGCTACGGTCCCCTAAAAACACGTAATTGGATCTAGGTTCTTTTACCTTCTTTTTTACTCTAGTCGACCTCATGAATACGCTTTTTCTCTGTTCTTTAATTAAATTAACAATATTCAAGGGTCACTAGACGTAATATAATTACCGATGGGAGTTTTATACCTTCTCTCCCGAACCCTGATAATGACTCACTGATGGCTAGATGGAGACGAAGACGGCTTTTTTTTTTAACCTGTCTGTGGCTTTATAGGCCGGGCCCAATAAAGCGATAGGAGTGCGCGGTTAGAGAGTAGCCTGGGGAAAATCCAGGGGAAAACCTCCGACACGACCACGCGTGTGGTTTGGAACACTGGAATACTCTAAGAGTTTGCGCTCCAGTGAGATTAGTTGAGCGGTTTCAACCGAATCTGAGGTGTGAGTGGAATCGAGCTACTGTTTTGTCGCTAGTTCACTAGACCTAGCCTAGCTGAGAAGAGTCCAGCAAGAAACTGAGCTAGGCCCGACCTGGGTCGGACTGACTCGAAGACGACCCTCGCTTGGCATTTAGATGGCTTACCTGTTCGCCGTGTCCCTCGCAGAGCTCCTGCCAGTGCCGCTCCTCGTCCCGGCCCGAGGGGCTGTGCCCCAGCGAGAACCAGCCCACCATCTCGTTCCGCTTCACGCTGCGCCGCCACCACACTGACACCATCAGCGTTACCTCGGTTAGTTGGAACAGCGCCACCTGACAAAGAGATTGAAAATGAATACAGGTTCGGAAACCTAAAATATTGTCTCAAGGAGGTGCGAACCACGGATTATTGACATTTTAAGAGAGAAACCTTAAAGCGCCGCAAATATGTTGATCTGTCAAACAATAACATATTTGCGGCATTTGCTGTCGAAACCCTAGGGCCATGGAGTCCGGACGCCCACAATCTAATAAAAAATATAAATAAAAAACTACGGGAGTCCAACGCAGATCGCAGGGCTGGCTCATTCCTCTGCCAAAGGATAGGCATCGCGATCCAGCGGGGTAAAGTAGCCAGCCTTGTGGGCAGCCTGCCACAGGGGATCGATTTGGGGGATCTTTATTAGGTTTATATTTAGTAATAGGTTAGTTTTAATGTTATTTTTTATTAATAATTATGTCCATAGATCGAAAATAATAACGTTTGACCAGAGAGAATAGAAGAAATATTTTTTAAGATAGAATGTTAAGGGTCATTTTCGTTCATATCTCTTCGAATCCTTGGGATCTCTGAAGATAATATTGTACTAACAATATTATCTATACTAATAATATTGTTAGTACAATATTATCTATACTAATAATATTGTTAGTACAATATTATCTTCAGTATTCGTATTTGTATTCATTTCACATCTTTCAGTAGTTAAAATCACGTTTCAAAGACGTCACATATTTTCCAGTTTCAAAATTGTTTTCTTTGTAATCGTACGACGGATAACGCACGATTTTTCTAATCTTAAAAAAACGGAGAGAACGGCAACAATACTCACCCGAGCAAGCGAATTCCTGTTTTAATAAACAAAAAATATATAAAAAAACAATGTACCTAAGCGCAATATTTCACGACCTAAACGGCAAATTATTCGTTTATCTATACAATATCTATACGGTCGCATAGTATATGACGTCACCGTCACATACTATGCTCAATTACTATGTGACGTTTTGAGCGCTCGGAATTTATGCTGTATTTTGAAATCCATTTTTGTCATTTGTGTTTTCTAATTATACTTGTTCCATATACACATTTGTTCCTTTCTAAAAACTGGTTAGAATGATATCTAGAAAAAAAAAGATGCATATTCTATATTGTCATGGATGTCGATTAATTCACCGTTTAGAAGAAAGAAAATACATTTAACGACGACGAAAAATAATAATAAACGACGCTAAAAAGGCCCCACTCAGCATAATGCCACGGCAAGCCGCGACGCTGGTTTTCAGTGGGGTCCTGCCTTAAAACTATCGACGACACATACATAACAACATAGAAAAAACAAAAAAAAAAATCTACCCTCGTATAAGTTCTACGTGACGACCGAGAGTGTGATATGAGGGCTATTATTAAGCTCTTATCTCTTATCGAGCTCTTATCGAATAACCATCATAGACTTGCTGAGGTATGGCCAACCAATTTGATTTCTGGTACCTTGTCAGGGTGACATTAATATGAGAACGCTAGCGGTTTTCATATTGATTTTCACTGTGATAGGGTACGAAGTGGCCTAGACGCTTGACTGTACCTGGAAGATGAAAAGCTCCTTGTAGAGCGGGTTGGACTGTGCGCGGCGCGTGGTGGACTTGCAGCGGCCCATCTCCATGCCCAGCGAGCTGATGAGGCTGAGCTTCACGTACGTGTCCGGGGCCTTGTTCGGGGACAGCTTGCGGAAGTGCGTGCCTTTTATTATCTGGAACACACGAAGAAAATTAGTGCCGCATCGTGGCCGCATCTGGCGGAGAACCGGAATGACTGGCGATTACTCCACCGACAAGATGATGATGACATACTTAAGTTTGATGATGACATCGAGTAAATTAATGATCGCACATAAATTAGCAGCATGAGTGAACTAGCAGAAGAACTTCGATGTTTGTACAGACTACGCCCCATATAACGTCATATTAGTCAACAACCTTCGACTAAATGTTTACTTGTATACAAAACATCTACGTACTCGTACTCGATACATGTTTCGTAGTATTGAGAAACAAACAACCGAAAACAAACTAAGTATTAAGCTTAACCTGAATAAAAATTAAATTGTACCGATGACGCTGGCAGCATTTCCTCGCTGAATAGCAAGTCTTATTTTTGGGCGAGGTAGTTGCCAGCTCTTAGGTCCACGGTGAATGAAATGATTGTGCTCACATAGTGGTAACAGGTTTAGACATATTAGAAGCGACGTCCATTTAAAATGATAGAATAGGAAATACTGGCGGACGCTACAATTTACATACCCCCACGGACAAATATTCCATGATGGAGCTGTACTGCAGACCCAACAGAAGTTCAGGGGCGGAGCGGGCGCTGCAGCAGGACGACGCCGAGTCGGAGCGAGCCAGGGTGCACGTTCCCGCCCCCCAATACTAACGGACGCTTTACATACCTCCACAGACAAATGTCCCGTGATGGAGCTGTACTGCAGACCCAGCAGAAGTTCAGGGGCGGAGCGGGCGCTGCAGCAGGACGACGCCGAGTCGGAGCGAGCCAGGCTGCACGCTCCCCGCCCCCCAATACTAACGGACGCTTTACATACCTCCACAGACAAATGTCCCGTGATGGAGCTGTACTGCAGACCCAGCAGAAGTTCAGGGGCGGAGCGGGCGCTGCAGCAGGACGACGCCGAGTCGGAGCGAGCCGGGCTGCACGCTCCCCGCCCCCCAATACTAACGGACGCTTTACATACCTCCACAGACAAATGTCCCGTGATGGAGCTGTACTGCAGACCCAGCAGAAGTTCAGGCGCGGAGCGGGCGCTGCAGCAGGACGACGCCGAGTCGGAGCGAGCCGGGCTGCACGCTCCCCGCCCCCCAATACTAACGGACGCTTTACATACCTCCACAGACAAATGTCCCGTGATGGAGCTGTACTGCAGACCCAGCAGAAGTTCAGGCGCGGAGCGGGCGCTGCAGCAGGACGACGCCGAGTCGGAGCGAGCCAGGCTGCACGCTCCCCGCCCCCCAATACTAACGGACGCTTTACATACCTCCACAGACAAATGTCCCGTGATGGAGCTGTACTGCAGACCCAGCAGAAGTTCAGGCGCGGAGCGGGCGCTGCAGCAGGACGACGCCGAGTCGGAGCGAGCCAGGCTGCACGCTCCCCGCCCCCCAATACTAACGGACGCTTTACATACCTCCACAGACAAATGTCCCGTGATGGAGCTGTACTGCAGACCCAGCAGAAGTTCAGGGGCGGAGCGGGCGCTGCAGCAGGACGACGCCGAGTCGGAGCGAGCCAGGCTGCACGCCTCCCCGCCGCCCGTGGGCGTGGCCGTCGTGATGGAGGAGGGTGACGCCAGGACTCCGGACATAGACATGGAGTGGTTAATCTCCAGCTTTGGGAGCTGTAAGGGAAAAATACGGTAGTTTGATCCATTAGAATCTATGACGAGCGGTCAGACTGTACCAAAGCGGGGCCATATATAGGAATTAGTATTTTTTAACAGTGGAGAATAATTGTACAATGTCGACGGAGCCCCTCTGGGCGGTTTATCCTTCGGGCACCAGAGGCTGCCTAACCTACTCAACCTACATTCCTTTGGTGACCGCTTTATCCTAATTCGTAGTGATCCTGCCTACGAAGCTATGGAGGTCCCGGGTTCTAATCCCGGTCACGGCATTTATTTGTGTGATGAACACTAATATTTGTTCCTGAGTCTTGGATGTTGCCTATGTATTTATTTATATACTTATATATCGTCGCCTAGCACCCATATTACAAGCTTTGCTTAGTTTGGAATGGAGCTAGATCGATTTGTGTAAGATTAATCGACAATTTTTTTTTTTGGTGGAAAGAAGAAAATTTTTTGAACAATTATCAGTCACAGTCCACGCCGCTCTCCGCCCGAGCACCCGCCAGATGATTAAATATTTCTTCGCATCAAACTTTTCCTGATTTTCGGGTTCAATGAGTGCGGGCTACACACCCTGACCTGCCTGCTTAAGGTGTGCCACACACTGCAGCGGCCTGCGGGTGGCGGCCGCAGTGGCGGCCTGTTGTACACTATGAAAATCCTAACATTCATTCAGACACACACGCCCTTGATTGTCATAGTGACAGCTGGACGCCACGCAGGCCGCTGCAGTGTGTGACAGGCTTAACACAGATGACGCATGTGTAGAGCATGACGCAAGGATGGAGACGTCAAAGGGTAGCACAGAAACCGTAATAGGGATAATGACTCATGTTACAATTTATAACATAGTGTGGCTATATGGATAGAAAACTATCAAATTGTCACAATAAATAGTAATATAGACAAATTAATTAAAATCAATAAAAGGTATGGGATTATACAGATTCGCAAAAATGTTGTTTTTTGTTTATTGGCCAAATTTACCTACCAATAGAATTCTCATGTTTCAATAAAAAGGAAATTGTACGCCAATTATGTTCATAAACGGATATTGTGTAACGACAAAAACGGCAAATTTCCCGTTTTTCCATACAACGGTAGCACGAGGCCACGCAGGCGTGACGCCACACCTGCGTGTCAATCGGTATGTAGCGTTTTCAGTGCTAGTTAGCTATGTTATATATTACCTTTCATTTTCGTCTTTTGTGTTGCTCTAATTGTAGTTGATCCCACACAAACATTTGATCGACTCTAAACTAGTTCGAATGGCACGAATTTTTTTCAACTCTCCTGTTTGGAAAGTTCGATTTTCATAAGTAGATAGCCCGGTTAAAGTCGCTTTTCCGACCCTAGGGCGGATTTTTTTTTTTTTAATTCTATAGGCCGGGAGCGCGCGTCGCCTGCTCGCACGCGTCGCGGGGCGCGGCGGCGCTGGCTGCTGGTTGCTGCAGCGCATGTCTTTATTACTGAATGCTTAGAATATCATTTACCATTACATTTATTTCTCATTTATTTTCCTCACAGTCGAAATGAAAAGCAGAGTGTTTAACTCGGATGAAAGCACCCATTTCTCGCTTGAACTATTGAAATGGGTCACTTTCAGCCCTTGGTCAATAATCTACTATTGTCATCATGCCTATTGGGAGTAGTTACTTGTAGGCTGGGCTGGTGTTGTCGCGGCGCCAGCTGCAGCCACAGGCTGTTCTCCAGCTCCAGGTTGAGGGTCGCGAAGGACACGGCCGCCTCGCCGAGCAGCCGCTGCCGGCGCATGCGCTCGCAGCCGTAGATGCGGATCCGGAGACCCAGCCCGTATACGTCCTCTACGAATAAATTGAAGTTCAGAATCGGGTTAGCCATAGTGCGCAGTATCATCAAATAGGGATGTTGACTCAAAATTTGACTACTCCATAAGACTACTCCAAAAGAAACAAGGCAAAAAATATGCCAAATGGTGAAAATCCTATTCAAATATCTCAAAAGATAACGGAGCTACAACGATTTTAATTTTGCTAGTTAGAGAGAGAAAGCGCGACAGATCAGTGACGTCATTAACTACGAGCGCCATAGTAAATGACGATCGTTCCGATACAAAGGTGCGTGTTGCGGAAAAGGGACAGAGTATGCCCCCTCTTAAAACTTTGAAGATTTATAATTATGTAATTATTTATACTTTTGGGTTACTTTTTTCGCAATTTGATTAAGAATTAGATCCTTTTTCTAGAAAAATCGAACTTGTTGATATTTTTATTTCGTGTCACCATCCCTATTGATAAATGAGAATCGATGATATTCTAAGTTGCGATACTTTCTTAAATAGAAAACTCCCGCGCGTCTCAGACACATTGAAATGTAATAAACGGGTCACTCACCTCTTTAAGGTCGAATATGGCTTGACATGTCCCTTAGTCATGAGAACCATCAGTCGCTCTGGCCCCACGAAACAAACATGTGGAGCGATATTCGACCTTAAATTAAGACGTGAGTGACTCGTTTATTACATTCAATATCTGATACTTTCTGTATGTTTTTGAAGATTTAAAGACATTTCATAAGCGGAATTCCCCATAATTCTTAATCAACAACATTGTCTCTGGGTTAGTGTAAAATATTGCTATATTTTGTCAACTTACCCGGATTGATTTTGTGAAGAACAAAGCTTTCCATGTATTGTGGGTTCTCACCATTGCGTATCTTTGATTTAAATTTTTGCTTTTTCAAAGGCAGAAGGACTATTCGCACCTGAAACAGTTAAAACAAACGTAGGCATGTGTTTTTATACTCGTGTATCTAAATAAAGAGGTGAAAACCAAGGAAATGGTAAATACATAAATAAAATAAATGGTCCAACCAATTAACAATTATTAAACCAAATTATCTGTGTGATGATACGGATGATTGGGCCAGTCTACTTTTTCATGTACATAATTTTTAGAAATTTTTTTTCAAATGCAGATTATGGAATACTTAGACTACACTTCATATTTTTATACTGTTATTTAGAAAGATGTTTAACTGCGGTATCACTTTGGATGTCTCACCATTTGTATGAAAAAATGGTTTTTACTACTGTGTTACCCAATTTTTACAGCAATATGTTAATATTTAAGTATTTTGACCTGTAAATTCCTTTTATTAGGTTCAGGCAGTATTTCGAAATATTATTTTTGTACACTAATTCAATACATATCATAGATTTTTTATTGTAATACAAAACTGGTCATGAAAAAGTAGAATGACCCGATTAACAAAGGTTAAACCCATTTCTATATTTTTAATAACACTAAATACTTATTTAATAGTCACATAGTGTGAGTCTTCCAACATGAATTGGCATTATAATGTGAATAATAGAATAATGGTATCGTCAAACCTTTGCTGTTGAAAATAATATAAAGAAATAAAATATTCATAGAAATTGCTGGCTGCACACCCATTATCCTCTAACCTTTGGTTACCTGTCATGACACTCTGACCTCCAAATGAACTTAGATTTCCTATACAAAGTGAAACGAGCGATGTGCCCTCTTTAAATATGCCGCAGCACATAACAAATTTTGCGATTTAAATATATGTTAATTCGTTACAAAGCTTTCGTTTATTCTCGAGGTACTAAAATGAATATTTTTAAGTAACTTTGACGGTAAATAAACTAATTAAGAGAATTTACTCTCTTGCTTCTAAGAGTAGATTATTACGAATACTGCGAATCACGATCGTAGAGAGAATGAGCTAGGTGTCCATTAGACTGTACGTTTCGTATTCCAAGTTGATATTATATTTCGCGGGTTTTCATAGTTTGCCGCAACACGTGTGGAAAGTGCGCGAAATGCATTAATTTCAAATTGGTCCACGATTCACGGGTAGACGACATCAAAAAAATTTATATTTATTTATATTAGAAGAACCAAACCAACAGCAGTAACAACATTATAATAATTGCAGAGCTAATTATCGAGGTTCACTCCTAGATAAGAGTAGCATAGTACCGAGATGGATGGCATACTCCAAGAGGGCTTATGGTTAATGGTTGGCGATGATGATGCGTGAGCGTGACATCCAGCAGCATGAGCTCACGGACACTGCAGTTGCAGGCAGCGGCGTGCGTATGATATCGTCGTCAAGCCCCATGGAGCCACGCTGACGGATGCAGGACGCTGACTCGGCTGTGGCTGAGCGTGCGTTACGACATGTATAACAGCGTCAACTCACGGAGCCGCGCTGCGCGCAGTCACTGACCTGGCTCTGCAGCGGCTGCGGTGGCGGCGGCGTGCGCTGCGGCAGCGCGCGCGCCTGCAGCACGTGCACTGTCATCGTGCGCACGGGCGCATCGTACAGCAGCGTCAGCTCCACGGAACCGCGCTCCTGGCCGCTCTCGCCGCAGAGGAGGGATGTGTCCTGAGGAGGAGGAAGTGGTTAATCTGGGGATCATCCATCCTTCCAGTCTCATCCGAGTCGATGACGCTCGTCGACACGACACGCGTACATGAAATGCCATAGTAGCTGACAACACTTTGAGTTGGTAAGCCGAACGAGCCGCCTGTACATAAAGGCCTGGGCGTCTCGTCGACGCAACACGTGACCAAAATGCTGGCCTTTATCTGGCACAAAGATTGAGCATTGCCATCCAACGTGCAATGCGGCCAGCATTTTGGGAACGTTACCTACTGACAGCGGTTTGTTAGATTAGGGTTTTTGATAGGTATATTTAGGTTCATTTTAGGTTAATTTTAGTTTTATTTTAATTTCTTTGTAATAACTTCTTTTGGGAACGTTACCTACTGACAGCGGTTTGTTAGATGAGGGTTTTTGATAGGTATATTTAGGTTCATTTTAGGTTAATTTTAGTTTTATTTTAATTTCTTTGTAATAACTTCTTGAGTTGGACTAAATTAAATTTCTTAACTACCTATAGAAAGGCCTGGAGTTTAGTTTTCAAATGCGCCTTTTCTGAAACGTTGGAGAACCTTGCTTGTAATCCCCAATATAACCCACATTATAGCGCCAGGTCAAGGAACATGTTAATAGGGCTATTAAGTATTAAAACCAACTCCACCCTTCTTCTAACCTGTTAT
This sequence comes from Epiblema foenella, assembly GCA_963556455.1. Classification (NCBI taxonomy): domain Eukaryota; kingdom Metazoa; phylum Arthropoda; class Insecta; order Lepidoptera; family Tortricidae; genus Epiblema; species Epiblema foenella. Next base: position 4,034,504 of record OY747112.1, read on the forward strand.
CGTTCCACGCGAAGTAATTAAACGCATCCAAATTAAACAAAAATATAAACTACTTAAGTCACAGTGACGGCATTATGTAATTTATAAACAATGTAATCAGAACTATAATTCAATAATTAAACTTACTAAATTGCTAATTGACCCAGAGATAACCTAGGAGTTTCGGTAAAAAGTAACGTATTGTGCCACGCCCAACTGTACATAATTAAATTAATATGACATTAATGTAAATGAAAGTATCTGAAGTTGAAGAGTGTATGATGATAAGTTTATAGCCGAGCCTGTGTTGCGTTGTTTTTAACCCTCGACGCGCAATGCGAAAGAGGGGTGTAAAAAGTTAGACATGTTATATCTATGTGTCCGTCTGTGGCATCGTATCTCCCTAACGAACTGATTTGAGTGCGGATTTATATTTCGTTTTTTTTTTAATTTAATGAATTTGTCTATTCGATAAACGTTTTTTATTATACAAACGCCTTAAAGGAGGCGTACAGCGACATCTACCAGAAGACTCATGCTTCATTAGCGGCACTAACACCTATAGCTCAGTTGGCTAGAGCGACTGGCCGCGAATGCCGGGAAGTCGCAGGTTCGAATCCTGCTCGGTGCCTACATTTTTAAATTTTTCTTACATTCTAAATTTATAAATGTTTTTCTTACGTTATGCACAATGACGTCACTGTCGACACTGCTCTGCGCCTCCAACGTGTGAATGTAGTCAGCTCGCCGCGGCGCCACCACGTCGTCTATCCTCGTCTCTCGCAGGGTGCTCTCCCGTAGCGCCGTCTCAACCAACTCCACCTCTACTCCCACCTTTATTGGCGCTGCGTTCTCGTTCTTTTCTTCGTAGTGGCATCCCACTTCTTCTTTATCCTGTTGTAAGTTACGTTAGTTAGTGACCAGCAGATAATGTTACGAGTAGTTAGTTTTGTATTCATGATTGTAGGGAAATTTAGGCGCAGTCGAGTACGAATATACAGTGATCAAAAAATGTTTGACTTTGTTGTTGGGAATAAGATAAGGGTATTGACGACCGGTTTAGCCTAGTGGGTAGTGCACCTGCCTGTGAAGCTGACGGTCCTGGGTTCGAATCCCGGTCAGGGCAAATATTTGTGTGATGAGCATGAATATTTGTTTCTGAGTCTTGGATGTTTTCTATGTATTTAAGTATTTATATCTATTAAATATATCGTCGTCTAGTACCCATAACACAAGCCTTCTTGAGCTTACTGTGGGGCTAGTTCGATTTGTGTAAGATTGTCCTCTAATATTTATTTTTTTATTTATTTTATTCATAAGGTTGTTCAGATATATTTACTTATGAATTCGGCTGTACCTACTACCTATCATTGTTTAGGTAAGGACATGAGAATAGGAATAATTATGAGTGTTGAAATTTACTCAATACAGACAGGTATATAATCAAACACATTGTCTGGAATGTTCTAGATGGAAGCCTTGTTAATTCCCCCTTACGTGAAAATATTGAATATGGCAGTCGTCATTAACTATTTAACGACCAGCCGAGGTCAATCCAATTTACGTGGACGTAAACAAATCACTGCCCAAAGCCAAAACAAATGTGGCAGGTTTATTGAGTTTAGTGACACTGAGTGTGTTTTTGGTGGCTTGGAGTAGATTGTAAATATTTTATGAACCGGTGGTAGTTTTTTGACATTCATGAGTGCATGTAATATGCCTAAATTGAAGAATAAATGATTTCATTTCATTCAATTCAATTCAATTATACATAAACAATAATACATTGTGTTTGAACATTAAATACAAATTACTTACTTATGTCATTATTATTTTATCTACTATTAGATCTAGTGTTTGTGAATATAATAATTTAACAAAGGTAATGTCAAAGGGAACTTAACTATAAAACTATGCTAATAAGATAATGTCAAAGGCAAATTAACTATAAATTCATTTCATAGATTTATTATATACACAGTTAAGTGTAATATTAGTGCATACAATTTAGGTTCATAAACATGTCCTGTGGTTCACATGTCGGTGAATTAGTTTCAGCAAGACATGAGAGATAATTTCGATAGGTATTTCTACACTTGAATCTACCTAGTGAGATCGATTTTTGCTCGGCTGAAAATCCGGAGAATATTAAATTTCACCTCACTAGCTCGGAAAGGCCTTTTTTATTTTTTAAAAACAGATAGCAAAACCGCATTTTATCCACAAGAGTGCAAAGAATATTTGAAATCCGAACGTGCTATTTGTAACTTTTTTAAACATAAATAACATGTAAAGCCCAGTCCGGTCAGTCCGGCAACTATAATTTTATATTGTGCTGTTGTGTTAAAAAAAACTTGTACCTACGCCAAATCTCGGGATTAGGCAGTGGACCCCGGGCATCCAACTACATTTAGGATGCAACTGTATTGGAATAACGCTAGGACGAGGAGGATCAATTAAAATCCTCGCTCTAGTGACGTGAACAGATTTTTGTTATACACGGCTGCAAAGCTATTTTACGTCTCGTGTGTTGCAACACTCACTACGCTCAGGATTCTATTTTTGAACCATTCGCTTCGCTCAGGATTCTATTTTCGAACAACTATAGAATCGACTCGCTAGCTAGTAGTTCAACCCTAGAATCCATTCGCTAACTCGTGTTTCAATTCCACACTCGCGGTTAAAATACAACTTTGCACCCTAATAACTATTTCCTGCAAATGACACGTCTAGCTACGTCTATTTGATGTTAAGATCCCGTAAACCACTGAGCCGTAATTTGCATCGAAATCGTTAGGGTCGTTTTCGAGAAACTGTCAATGATTTTAGGAGAAAAACTAGTAAGTAAGGATATATTATATGTGATCACATTATACAATGAAACATAATCTAAGTGCATGCTATTAGGTAGGTAACAGCTACTTACAAGTAATATTTCATGCTCTCCCTAATTTAAAATCGTTCGTTATAAAAGAAGCTCTATTTTTAATTGAATTTATTATCTTCACAGTTTCCCAATATTTTTCTCTAGCCTCGGAAATGACGAATGTATACTTTTTTCTCGATATACGAACAGCTTCAAATTGTAACAGAAATAACGTTACCACTGGTTATTTTGTTAATTAGGTACATTTTTCAACATCTTATATGTAGAGAAAAAAATATATAATTGTGTCATACATATATTTAATCCTCATTTAATCACGTGCAGTACCTAAGCTAAGAAAGTTGTCTACCGTTTTGAACCTTAACAAACAAATAAACAGAGTCGAAAAGTGGTAGACGCTTTTCTTGCCTTATTGTAGAATGTAGGTGTATCAGATGCGAAATGTGAACGATGTAGTATAAAATGCAATATGAAACTAAATGCCGCTTATTTAAAAAAAATTATATTGGTTTTCGTTTCTTAAATATGGCTGTGCTAGTCCTTGGTAGGTAATTTAATAATCAGATTCGCAAAATCTATCTGCAATAAGCGATTTATTTATTTAAATATATTTACACAGAATTACAGATTTACTCTAATACACTGTGAAACGAAACATCAATTTAAAGGAACAAAATAATAATACTAATTATCTACGTAGGTACACTAGATAGCCTATCATCCTTTATCTCACAAAACGTCCGACACTCCCTACACACAGCCGTCCATCGCCAAGCAAGCAGATCACACTCGGGTGCTGACACCAACAGGGCATTCAGCAGCGTCAGGGGCGGAGGCGGGGGTGCGGCGAGTTCCTGTGCGATACAGTGCGAGCCGGAGCCACTGCTAAAAGCGGCGCGTAAGAGGTCTAAGAGCCATTCGTGGGACTTTCAGAACGTGCAACCTCATAAATTGCCAATTGATAAAGGGTGAACTTACCCTTTATAGGGCATCCATAAGATACTTTTTAAGGCGATATTTAAACCTAGATTTTTTAGTTTCACCGACAAAGTCCGCGGGCAAGGTGTTCAGCAGGTACGGTATGCGTTTTTTTAATGTGTTTTCCCGTAATACTTGGACACTCTAGGTACATCATATTTGCCAGCGGACAGTGTCCTTGTGATAATAATATGGTTGTGCTTAACTAAATGATATTCGAGTTCAGATTGTACTGGCAATATTTTACAGATTTTAAATACTCGTGTGTACTCATTATAACAGTTATCTTTAGCTTTCTTGTTGACAAGTAGTTTCAGGAAACGGATTCGTAGGAATTCTAATTTATCAATATTCGATTTAAAAGTAAGACCATAGCAATCCAGAGCATAGCCAATAATAGATTCAGTTGAGTGAAAATGTTTATACGTAGCATAGTTATGCTACATATAAACATTTTAGGGTACTAGTAGGAACTCTATAACTTAAGTGATAAAATTTATCTAGTAGTATTCTTAATTTGCTACATATGAAATCTCATGTCAGTTAACGATATCACATAACTGCATCGACGTTACTAAAAACAATAAAGTAACCTAAGTATTCTGGTGTCAAAAATTAAATAAAATACATAAATATCCAGTATGACCTAAGTACTTCGAAGCAGGCTGATTTCGTGAATTCAGTCCGCTGGAGCGAGATCACGAGTTAATTTTAACCAATAATTACAAGTAACAATGTTGCGACACTCGCCAATCTCAGGATTTGCCAGTACGATTATAAATAACTCATGTTGACACACTGTCTGGATCCGGGCCGACTCTTGCATTACGAAATACACTTTGGGCTTCATCATGTACCTACCTACAAGTCAGTTAAGAAAGTGTGCCTCTACCATGAGTTTACATGACCGTACTCGCTAACGACTGCGTAAAAAGTTGTATGGGCAAAATAACAGCGCCTCTGGCGGTTACGCAATAGAACTAAGAATTGGCATACTAAATCGTTTACGCAGTCGCTAGCGAGTACGGTCATGCAAACTCATGGTAAAAGCAGTGGTCTACATAAATGTAGTAGCGAACTTGTTATGTGATATCATTTATCCATTGGAAAAACTCGAAATAATATTGTGCCCGGAGCGTCAATTATAATTAAAATTCCAGAACGAAAACTGGATGATGCCTAGTATTTTGATATGAGACATGATTTCCTGATGAAGTTTCAGATTATAATCGACATAAACAATTCAATCACTGAATACAGCACATGATTTGAGACTTCGGGTAAGTATTCCGAGTATTACGGATGGAAAACGATTATTCACTGCAGGTTCCACTTTTGACCCTTAAGGGGTTCTGGGGAACATTAAGTAGCTCGATTCTGTCAACCACGCCCTCCGTGTAAGAGACACGCTTATGTACTAGTAGTATTCTTTGATCTGTGCTTATGTCTTGAGATGCAACTCTCATTCGGGGATGGATTTTTTTGGAGAAATTTACATAAATATCTGCGGGGCTAGCACAACTGCCGCTGCGACGCGACGCGAGTAGAGAAAAATCAACCCTCCTCTTTCTAATTCGCACAGTTCGAGTGAGACAGGAATCGCTGAGTCGCGCGAGATACGACTTGGCAGCAAGTTGTGCTAGCCCACCTGACTTCGTGAAGTTTTATTCATATTTCCTCTTGTGAGTTTTTACATGAGGTAAAATACAGTATTTCACTTCATTTAAGTTGATTGTGTAGTTTAAAAATGTATTTTTTGAGTACCTAGGTAGAAGAAAAAAAGAAAAATTAACTCTCAACTTCGTTTTTTTTTCTATCCCTGAAAATTTTAAGGCCCGTGGTAATCTTACATACTTGCTCGCTAGTTTTACAAATAAATCAAACGCTTGAGTTAAAAATTAAGGGATAACGTATATTTTTGCAGATACATTCCTCGGCGCACTTCAGAGTTTCAAAATTACTCGTTATTACGAGTTCGGCTCTAATCGGAGCATCAATTGTATAGTCACGACATTTCAAAGAACGCAGTAAAAACAATCGAGTCCAAATGTAGTAGACCACTTTCTTGCCTTACTGTAAGAAGCACTATTCTGTGCTGTAATTGCATTGTGAACATTTCACATAATTTCTTCAGCAAGTCGTTTGTAGGTTATCCTATTTATTGGTGAAACCATTGTTTAGTTCGCAAAGTTTTAAGAATGGATATTGTGCCTGCATTTCAATGTTTTTTGCGTTTCGTCATATCTTTACTAGCCACCAAGTCGGCAGCTAGTAACACTAGCACTACGGTATAATTTAACAACGCTAAAAGAGTATAAATGACAAAACTAGAACGCAATACAAAAATAAGCTAGTACTACCAAAAACGAATTTAGCCATGTATAGAAAAAGTCCTCATTACTTATAAATGTAATATTATTTAAACAAGATCCCAGACTTGATCAAACAAGAAACTCGTGACATATTTCAAAATAAACTAAAAAAAAATACTAATCGAGAAATATTATTCTATTGACGAATTCTTAAATGATGATAAATTGTGAAAATTAAATGTATCAATGTAAGACTAATAAGTAATTCCGGCAAGATAAATTGTAATTTTAATGCTATTAATATCAATTTTAGTTTTTAATTCTGTTTTAATGTATTATTAAGTATTATCATTGTGTGCCCTTACGGGGCGTCATGGCATGGTAATATTACTTTATAACATCTTTACTGAAATGTACATGACTTATACAATTGAATAAATAAATAAATAATCATAATAAAGCCTTTTATCTCCATGTTAATTGTAGGAGAGAGTTCATTATATTAAAGATTAATTTATTTGGCATGGCCCCATTCTATAAGCCTACTCTAATCGTATCGTAAAAGAATATACAGGATGTTAACGTAGTTAAAGACTTTAAGGGCCGATAGAGGAGGTCATTTAAGACCACACTTTCTAGACCAAAAGTACAGTAAAGTTTTCCATTTTCAATCCGATGATAAATCCAAAATAGAACACGTTGAAAAACAGACGCGTTTTTTACTATTCTTTTTACTCATTATTGTATTGTACAGAGGCGCGCGTCTACAATTGCTACGCCGTAGCCGTGCTACGGACCGTAGCAGGCTGTTTCAAATGACTTGACTTTACTGTGAGTTTCACAGTCAGTTCCTAGGTATTAGATGCACGTTAGGCTTTAAGAGGCCTTATAAGTTTTAAAATGCTTTGATTTCAAATTATGACAAAAGTATTGATAATACCAGTAAAGTTATTAAAGGATACGATGATTTTATTAAAGTTTTAGATAGTAACATAGCCATTTTTTGATTATATTGTGTGTAGTAGAATTGAAGCGGAAAAAACAAGTGTTTAGCTTGAAAATGGTCGATTTGGAGTGATGTTTGAAACGATATTTCTTAATGAAAAATCCAAAAATATTTATGACATTAGGTCGCCATAGTCCTTTTCTAGATAGTAACGTTGAGAAATTGTCAAGATACGTGTAAATTCAAACAGAAAATGGTATAAATATATGAGCGTTTTTTAACTGATAAGGACCCTTAAGGCTCTACTGTGCAGTAAGTGGTGCTACGTAATTCGTGCACTGAAGACTCAACCCGGGACAAATCTTACTAAAATTAGAACTCAGTGGTAAAAACTACGAAGTCCTCTTTAAAGGTGTCAATGTGTATTGGAAAATTAGCTAAATATTGCTCTATCTTTATTAAACAGTGCGATACATATACCGTATTATTTTCATGCTGTATAAAAATGCTTTTTTTTCATGCTGTAAAAGGGATACTAACTTTTAACTGAAGTATATAGGTATCGTATAGTTTCGCGTTAATTGTGGGAGTGAAATAGAATGTCGGTATTTAAACACTCACAGCTTAGACAGTTATACAGTTTTTCAAATTTTTTTAGGCATTTCTTGTCGTAAAGATCCCTCATGCAGATTCAGTGATAAATTATAAATAAATATATTGATCCTTATTACAAAGAAATAGAGTGTAAATAGAATAGTGAACTCGGTTGTATGACTTTCTCACCTGTTGCCTGCGCAAGCGCTGCTCCTCGTCGGAGTCCGACGCCTCGAAAGCGAATATTCGATCGGGATAATGGATCGGTTTCGACAAAGTATCTATAACAACACAGACGTACGGACAACTTCAATCGATATATACGCAGTACTGCTAATTACTAAACTAGCTATATATAGTTCTAAACTAGGTACTAGTCTTTAGCGATGGCTACGGATGCGTTTATAACGACTGTTTGTGGTCCTTTTTCTATGTTTAATAGGGTCAAACGCGGTAGGACATGTAATCTTTATATCGTTATTTTTTTCTGTTAAAAGAGAAAAACAACAAGAAAATAATTAAAAATGGCTGTCATTAAATTTATTAATTGAATTATGCGCCAATTGCGCAGTGATACTTTATGTGATGCATGTATTTTTATTTAACTTTCGATTGGAAATTCAAGTAAGATTGGTAAGTTCTAAACGGTTATTTTACATCTTAATTACTGTAAGTTTATTTTGCAAACAATACACTGGACCACAATCAGAGTAAAAATATACCTCCCTTGTTATAAACGCACCCTCCGATAATAATTATAAACTGCTGTAAATAGCGTGACAAGAACATGTAACTTTATATTCCTCACTTAGCATGGAACTAGCGTTCTGCGCCCTTGACTCTACGTTAATACTAAAAAATGAATTACCTACGCTATGACGGCCACAGGCCTTCGCTAACGTTGAACAACCAATGAAATATTCATAACAAAATCGATAGCTAGTGTTTATGTTCTCTTTCTTTATACTATGCTAATAACAAAAAAATGTACCGTGAGCATTGTTAACGGTGAGACAGGGGGCGTCGCTGCCCGCGTTGACAGCGAGGACGTCGTGGCAGCCTTTCCTCGCGAAGACGGCTCCGTGGCACCACCTCCTCCCGAGGAACAGCAGCAGCACCAGCACCACAGCCGCGAACGCCGCTACAGCGCTTATGTACGCCGTCGCTTCCACTACGCAAACAACAACACTGCACAACACTTACATAAATCAACAACAACCTCATCAAATCGAATTCGAAATACCATTTGTCGGGTTGATAGCGCCGATGCTCGCCACCATCCTGACTCAAGTGCCTGTGAGTTGCATGTCTAGTTTAAGACGTGAGTTTGAGTACAAAGCAGGAAAATAATTAGGACGTGTTGGCACGGTGTGGCTGTCAAAGCGACGCATGCGCGGTGGGGGAGAGGCTCGGCGGGGGCGTGTGAGGTACGGGACTGCGCTGTAGGGCAGGATCCAGTATCTATATAATAGGTACGTATGTAAAGGACCTTCAAGGCCAACGTTGGCACGTGCCCTCCGCGACCCTCAGGAACGCAGATATAGATAGGTAGGTACGTAATGTAACGATTCGAATGAATAGATACCTACGCTCAATAAATTAGAATCTGATCATGTTAATTTTGGCTGTGTTAAGTAATTGAATAGGTGATAGTATAAATAATAGGCTTGGGACAGTAGGCATAATACATAATTAAATTAGTGAGCAGGCAATTATTGGCAGGCAGCTACTTACATGAAATTAGACCTACGCGTTACATGGCCTGTATTTGGATCACCTCTATCGCATCTATTCCCATTTCAATATGATTTGTGTGCTGGTTCTGACTCGTTAGCTCTCATTAGCATGTTGAAATGAGAAACAGATGCGAAGACGAAATAACATTTCTGAGATAGGTTAGTAGAGTGAGTAGATTCTCTTAAATAAGGTCACGCACTTGAATTACCCATAGGGCACTTATTATCCACTCTGTGGATAGTTGTAGTTAACTGTCATCTCTACATATAACATATCTAATAGTTACTTTTCCTGTACCTAATAGTTAAACTAATTATGTATAGCAAATAGGTAACTCATAGTTGAGAGAGAGAACTTATTATAGGTATCCGATACACTAATTATATTTCATAGTTTTTCTAGGAGTCAGTATAAATGTTTTATGATGGTAGATGCGAATTTTGTATAAGTAACTAAACAAAACATTATATATTTTACTCTCTAAACTTGGCAGATCCACTAAAGTCATTCAAACCTTGCACTATAGTCACAGAACATAAATGAAATGCGCGTATAAATTACGTACTTGTTACGTACTATATCAATGTAACATTTAATCTGCAATAGTGAACTTTGGACTCACGCCAGCACCATGGAAACTCCAGTCACTATATGAAGCCAGCTTTATTTTGTTCTTAGCGTTCTCTTGATTATATCCTAATGGAATCTATAGGATCCGCATTGGCATCTATCCCAAGATTTGGCGTAGACAAGTTTAACCAAAGCTATTTCCATGACCTCTTTCAACCCAGAGGGAAACTGGGATTAGAGCAGTTTCCTCACGATATTTTCCTTCACCCAATATGATTTTATATTTAACTGGATATACAGTCAGGTTCATATTACAGGTATATTTCTTAATTCACTAAAACATCGACAATATCAAACATACATTAAACATTGTCTGTTGCTTTCACAGCTGCAAGTCTTGGCACAGCGCTTGCGACTTCTCTCATCTGGAGTTTCATTTTCATGACATTAATTGTCCCTGTACGTATACTAGATACTTGCATGTAGTGTGTGTATGATACAATGTATCCAGTCGAAGTATCGATTATAAGATGATTCGCAGTAGACAGCTGTGCCTATACTGAGCAGAGTCCGGCACGAACGTCGGCCGGCGTTTGGTTCGGTAACCGTGGTATTAATATTTAATTTATTCGGGTTTATTACACCTATCCTATGTTCTGAAGTCGGCACGGCGCGGCACGAGCACGCTGTACTGGTAAGTCATCCTTGCTCAACTTTGCAGGCAATCGCCTCGAGGGAGTCGTGAGGTTTCGCAGGGACCGCAGGGTTCGCTGTTGGTAAAAGCGAGCTCTCGCAACAAGTAAGTCACGTTTTTTGTAGGAAAGGTCCTCTGGGAAAATCCGGGAAAACTGGAAGACTAATGGATTTACCTGACTGACACTGAATAAAAACTATACTAATGTGTATTGTGTTCTTGAAAAGGACACTAGAACTAAATTTTATTCTTTAAAATAAGTATACGGAGTGTCCCAAAGACAATTTTTTTCTCACATAATCGGTTCGATTCCTGGTAGGTACAGGCAGACCATTTTTCTAAAACATTGCATACACATGTTTTAGGAAAATGGTCTTCTAAATATTAAAAAAAAAAAAAAATGAAGTTTTCCTTGTGTGAAATGACCCATCTTCAATATTGAAAGTACTTCCCCCCTCCATGTGGCATGGCCTTGGGACATCCTGTATAGTTAGTTAGATATACCTGTATATTTTCAAAAAAGGTTGAATTAGAAATGTTAAGTGACCGTACTTGGCTGATACTCATTCTGAAATTTAAGTTTCTTAATTTGTCCTTACTTACTGGGCCTGGATCGGTTATTACCTTTGATTATTTTTGAATTTAACTATTTTGACAGATATACCCACGTATAACATAAGTCAAGAAAAGTTAGAAATACACTACGACTTTAATATCTTTACATAACGGGCCCGTAAGGACATATCAGTGGCGGCGCGTCAAATATATTCTTAGGCAAGCCGGAAATAATTTGCCTTTCTTATTCTTCATGAGCCGTAGTAAAAGAAATGGACCGGCTGAAAATTAGGCAAGCCAGTGGGAATGGAGTTGTATGGACGCTCCGCCACTGGGACATAATTAGTTTAACGATCAGAATCATCCACCTACAAAAAGACTTAAATCAGTGGCCCTACCTCGCCGTTATCCGTTGACCCAGACCACAAAATTTAGACTAATCATAGTTGACCTAAATGACCTTTCCGACCCATTGCCGCCTGAGAGGGTAGATTAGCCTATTATTAAGTAGGTATATATATAATTCACAAGAATGGCTGTGGTTGGGGCGTGGCCTAAAGCGCTTATTACACCATCCTGAATTCAGAATCCTGACTGAGCTAGGAAGCAGATTCAGGAAAGTGTAATCGCATTCAGGAAGCAAGGATCCTAAAAGCTTCCTTCCTATCCCCTCCCTCGCGTCCTAGTTAGGACGGCTGATTCAGGATAGTGTAATAACTGCTTACTTTCCGACACTATTACCTGCTATTGCTCACAGCCGGTGGCTTACAACTTATACTGTATACCTAATCCCATTATACCTCTTCACCGGACAGCCATGTCAAATACAAAACCTGTCACTCACACGCCATGCCATAGATAGGAATCAAAGAGTATACAATGGACAAGAGAATATAATCACTACGTTTTATGGGAATGTCAAACGCGAAGTTAAACCATTGGTTAAACCCTATAAAATTGCATGTAAGTTGATATTATAGCACTGTAGGTACGTCCGTGACGAATATCTGTCATTGGCGTTGCCCCTATCCGTCGTTGGCGATGAAAAATTTTCGATGTGGTCGGTCCTCAAGTAAATTGTTGGCACTTGTTGGAAGATGGACGAGGACATCTCACGTATTTGGATTTCGAAACTAAATATATCGACAGTTAAGACATCGAAAATTCAAATAGCGAACGATCAAAATGTTAACTACTATTATATTGACGTCCAATTTGCTTACAATTGAAATGCCGAACAATTAAAATATCGAAAGTTCTAAATATTGACAATTATATAAGCGACGTGTTTTTTTATATACTTTTCACTTCTCATGCTCGAAAAGTGTGTCATATTAGACTTGTCAAGCGGGGCTAAAGTAGTACATTTAACCCCTAGGGAAAATATGAATACATATTTATGATTTACAAACCATTTGAATTTGACCAATCAAAATACTTCACCTATTAAATCCACCAATCACAGAACACTAATTTAACTCTTAAAAAAATATTTGGTATTGGGTATTAACCAACCAGAATACAGCTTTACTAAAATCGACCAATCTGGAAACATAATAAATTTTTCTAAAGAGTCTAAAGATTAAGTTTATAGTAGTCCCTATTTCACAATAATTAAAAAAGTGGTTAAATCGTTCGAGCAACACTTTGAAGCGCTTAATGGAAGGTCAGTTAGCTTTTTTCGCGCGTGAATGTTGCGCGCGAACTGCAGTGTCTATGTTTTGTGTGTCAAAGGAGTATAGGAAAAAAATCATGCTGCAAAAGTATATATCTTCGCCGTGGAATTTATTGTTAATTTTGAGTGGGTTAACTTTTGTTTATTTATTTTCTCGCAATCGAAGTGAAAAGTAGAGTGTATAACTCTGGTCTAAAAGCCATATTACCCCTCGAACTATTTTCCCTCACTTCGTTCGGGAAAATAACTATCTCGTGGTAATATGGCTCATTTTAGACCCTTGTCATACAACCTACTATTTAACATGACTCATGAAAGTTTTAATACAAGTATCTAAGGCAGGTCTCCGTTAGGTACGACGACGAGCGAAGCGTGGAGGGTTAGGTAGAACTGCGACCCTACAGCGCGCGAGCCGGCGAAGCGCCAAAGCCGAAGATTTTGCCGCAAAATTATTATTCAATTAATATTCTTGGCTTTTGAAATTTCTTATGATATAAGACAATCGATCTTAAGCGAATCGGTAATAATATACTTTCGATATTTCAAACATCAACCTTATGACGTTATGACCTTTCGATATTTTAAACGTTCGTTAAGTTACAGTTTCGACATTTTTAATTTCGATCTTACGACCATTCGATATTTTAATTTTTTATATTTTGTATGTCGATCTTTAAATTTTCGATATTTTGATACGTGCCTCACGCATGTAGGTATATATTATGACTTCGATTACATTTCCCCATACCTATTCCTGTCTTTTTTCACAGAATGAGTGGGTTTGTTATATTTAGAAATGTATTGATTAGGAATCTGCTGTTGGTGAGTTTTTCTCGGTCGGTCGGTGCGATAATGAATGATGAATGGATGACGAAAGTTGAGGTTGGCTTAGAATAAAATAGTAAAATAAAGTAACGTATTTATTGTAAAATTTTCCAGATCAGCTAAATATGTTCAAAAGCCAGTGATGATGGCCACGATCTTAAATCTATCGCTCGCTTCTGTGACATTTAATAGCAAATTATCTAAAATTATATTTAAAATCTAGTGTGGTCGAAATGTTCAAGATGGATTGATTTGATTTGTTTGGAGTTTCCGTTCAAGTATTTAGTAATTACTATAGAACATTTATTTCGAGTTCGATATGACTATATGTTACTTAGTCGGGTCGCTCTTTGGCAAAGGCGTTGGCAGTTTGGATTAGGCTAATATTCGCAAAGGGCCGAATGTGAACGCGCGCCGCGCCTAAGGACAGTACTCAATGAAACAACGCAATAATATTTTGAAAATGTTTTTTATTAATAACACTTACATTTTTACAGCGCTCCTAGCCAACAGAGTAATACTAAAAATGAATTGGTGTAAAGAACTGTCCAACGCAAAACAAAGTTCTACGGTGTACGTCAAATAAACGGCTCACAAGATCAAATCATTACAGCAATATCATCATGATCAACCACTATTGTCACGAGATGTACATCTTCTCTCAAACAAGCACAGAAACTCACTCTAAAGAAACAAACTTCGTTTAAATCTATAAACATTTCATATAATTTAGATTTATTAGTCGCTATAATGTTATACTTTACTTTTGTAACCATTATTATAATGTTATATGTATTCGTTACGAAAAATTGAAATGAATCGTTCCACTCGGCCCTCCCAAGGCCCGCCCGCCGGCCTCCGCGAGGCCCGAGTGCCGACTAAAACAAGATCACTCTATCATAACTGTATAATTTTAAAAATTTCTAATTACGCATCCCTACGTTTTGTTATTATCCTTTAATTAAGAAATAAAATCTTACATAATTACCATGAGCAGCCTATTTTAATAAATTTGACGAAATTCACTAATAATCTGATTATTTTTTTTATAAAAGAAAAGCATCGTGTTGTGTGGCGTGAGGGCCGCGCCTTGCGCGCGGGCTCAGGCGGAGACAGTGTATGCTTCATAACTACGTTACAATTCAAAATACGGCTTCAAAATTTCAACTACCTACCTAACAGTAAGCGGTAGTACACTAAACCTCAGGCACTCACATCGACCTCGCACACACCATGCACGCATCGCATCGCAAACTAAACGTTTCCACTCGAAATGTTCAACTTAATCTAATTCACTTAAAATATAATAATAATGGCTCTTAACTGTAATTTTACAACAAATGCTTTTCGTTGGCCGCCGAACACGGCGGCATACCGATGCCCATATGATTCACGAACGATGAACTACTGCTAGACGATCATTTATTACTTATTACATAAGTATGTGAAAAACAATGTTCATTAGTATAATCCATTAAGTCTATCTTACGTGATTAGTGTGTTCGAGGGGCGCTAGGGCGCCGTCGCGTGGCGGCCTGAGTACGCGCTGTTCCGATCCGCGTCCTCGAGATTCAAACGTCAAATTACATCGTCAAACAATTTTCAATATAAAAATAACTCGATTCATAATCATCAAAAATAATAATCGCGTACAATTTTCACCACAAATATCAAACCACCGTTCACCGTGCATATATACATACATAGTTCATGGAAACAATAAATAAGGTGGGGGTTCCACTGGGCGCGGGCGGGCGGCTGCGAGCGAGCGGACAAGCGAACGACAAGCACACGACTAGCACACGACTAGTGCACGACTAGCCGGGCCCACAGAGCCGCGCGTCTAGTAGTACGTCTCCTGCTCCAGCCAGCCGCCCGGGTTGCGGCGCAGGTAGAAGCGCCGGATCTCGTCGTAGATGAAGATCGACAGCATGAACGGGATGGCGGGCAGCCACCACACGAACCTGAACACACGTACAATGTTAATACTTACATACATATTGACGACCGGTTTAGCCTAGTGGGTAGTGCACCTGCCTGTGAAGCTGACGGTCCTGGGTTGGAATCTCGGTCAGGGCAAATATTTGTGTGACGAGCATGAATATTTGTTTCTGAGTCTTGGATGTTTTCTATGTATTTAAGTATTTATATCTATTTAATATATCGTCGTCTAGTACCCATAACCAAGCCTTCTTGAGCTTACTGTGGGGCTAGTTCGATTTGTGTAAGATTGTCCTCTAATATTTATTTATTTATTATTGGGACTAATTGGCGCAGTCGGTAGGATACAAAATTGTAGCAAATATATACATAGTCCTTCACATCGGTTTCGATGACGGCGACTTAGCCGTTACGGTATTTTTCTTCCGTGAGCTCTAATATGGCTTGCTAGGCCAAATGGTCTTAAAGATTCTATACGAGGATGACATTCTTGACAGTAAAGTGGCACTTCTGAGTTTTGTTGCGAATACAAAAAAAACAACATGCAATTTGACTTTTGGCATTTAGATATCGATTTGGGGGAGGCCTATATCCAGCAGTGGATGTCTTCCGGCTGAATGATGAAATGATGATTTAGATATCGTAAAGTTGGATCTCTGACCACCTTTTTTTTATACACCAAATCGGAACACAATCTCGAAGAGGTTTGAATTGTATCTGTTTTTTAACGAACTTTTCGTTGTATGTCAACTTATTTTAACTCTTTTTTTCAGGCATACGCGTTATATCGACCATACTCCTTGTCAAAGGAGTTTCTTAATGAATAAGACTAATAAGCGATTGCCATTTCTCAGGGTCTAGTATAGGTCTCTTTCAAAGGGTCAAGTCAAAGTACTTCGGTACGATCGATTAATCTACTAGTAAAAATTGACGTATATGGCAGAGACATTTATAAATATAAATATAAAAATATAAATATTAGAGGACAATCTTACACAAATCGAACTAGCCCCACAGTAAGCTCAAGAAGGCTTGTGTTATGGGTACTAGACGACGAAATATTTAATAGATATAAATACTTAAATACATAGAAAACATCCAATACTCAGAAACAAATATTCATGCTCATCACACAAATATTTGCCCTGACCGGGATTCGAACCCAGGACCGTCAGCTTCACAGGCAGGTGCACTACCCACTAGGTTAAACCGGTCGTCAAAATGTTTTATGACCTTATAGACATCTTGTCCAGGTTCAAATTTAAACAAATAATTGTTATAATTCACTCATCAAACGTACTTGAGAGGGTACATCCTGAGGCCCTTGTCCATGCCGGGCGTGTAGGACAGGAAGGCGGCGAGCGCGGTCTCGAAGATGATGCCGAAATTGAGCGCCCAGTTGCGCATGCCCTGGTGCACGATGGAGTTGCGGCGGGTCTTGCAGATGATCAGGTCGGCCCACTGCACCACCACGATCGACACGAAGAAAGCGGTGTGGCAGGTGAACTCGAGGGCTTTGCGGTCGCGGTACGTCTGGCCAAAACAAATGATGGTGTAACAAATGATGGTGACGGTTCTGTCGGAAGATCAGCGCTGGTAATCGCGCCAGCACTACGCTGAGACAGAACCATTTCGTGCATTACCTTGTTCTTCTGTTTTTTTTATTGTTCTTTTTGTTCTGCACGAATAAATATTTCTGATTTCTGATTTAAATTTGTTAATTTTAAGTAAATATTGTTTATGGTTAGTTATATATATATATTTTATAGTGTAATAAGTAAACATGTACTTAACCTAAATGCGGTCATGTGACACTCAACCTAAGGATCCACATAATATCAGCGTCGGGTCATCTACTGTGGCCCGACATTGTGCTGAGTGGACTCCTTTTTCGCACTTTAAAAAACACTACCTGTAACTAGCGTAATTATGTATATGTACCTAGATTAAGGTTTGCGAAATCAACTATTTTTTGTTGCTCGTTACCATGGTTACGTCTCCTGAGTCACCCTTTAGAACTGTGATTTTATAGGGTTCAATCAAAAGTTCTACTAAACATAAGTTTTAACGATGATTATAAACCTATTCTGACGTATGTCACCGACGTCATTATTTTTTCAAAGAAACTCCACACCACATTTTAGGCATAATAAAGATTGTATTTGTAACAGCAAGTAATAGTTGATTACCCCAAATATACTTTTTTGGTTTGAGTATGACGGCAAGTTTCTGCTAACTATCGAGAAGTAAAAACGATCACATGTTTTAACAGTGCAAATGGCTCTTTGACGAGTATTTTTTTTAAATATAATGTTTTTCCAACGCCCACTAAGCGACACTACTAATCGTTTCTGGGAACATATAACATTAATGCGATACTGGATATGTCTGGTCACATGTAAATTGTGGCACATTTATCTTGTTTAAGTTTAGCACTATCACCAAAAAGAAAAGGATGAGAGAATATCCTGAGCGGTTTAATGTTATTGGCTAGTTTCCCTGGTCAGAATCTAACATTACATTTTTTTTTATGTTATAGGGGGCAAACGAGCAGACGGATCGCCTGATGGTAAGCAATTACCGTCGCCCATAAACACCTGCAACACCAGAGGAGTCGCAAGTGCGTTGCCGGCCTTTCAGAAGGGGATGGGAATTGTTACAAATTCCGATTCTGATTATTTACATAGACGTTTTATGGATTTGTGGGTGAAAATGTCTCACCCATTCTTGTCCGTAGGAGTCAGTCAGATCGTTGATGGCCTTCGAGTCCCATTGCTTCCTGATGCCGAACAGCTTGAGCGGCAGGAATCCGTTCTCAGCCATGATCACGAAGTACACGAAGAAGCCGGCCGCGGCTTGGATCATGCCGATCTGGCCGTAAGCCATGGAGATCAACCTGCCGACGCCGAGCGGGAGTGTCAGTGTGCGGGAATGTAAATATTGCAGTGTTTGCAAGCTGACTCTAACGACACTCGATTGGAACAACTGTGTATCTGTCAGTTATTGGTCTGCTTTGGGCAGTATTTACTTCAATTTGAATGTATTTGGTGTTTGTGTACATCCTCCTACTCGTAAGTATTTCAAATACTGTTCATTATTAAATATATTTCAGTCGAAATGCTTGACATCAAAACGTTTATTTATCAAATTTGTAAGACGCTGGCAGCACAAGTTACCTTGTTGGAGACTGGCTACACGTAATTAAATTAGTACTACAAATGTAAAAATGAAAAATTATTTTAGAAATACAATGTAGGCGTCAATTTGCCCAATCCTGACAGCAACCATTATAAATTAAAAAAAAACTTAATTAAAAAGACAAGTGAACGCAATTTTGTAAAACGTTTAACCAGTTGGGTCTAGAAATAAACGTGTAACCTGGTCAGCCAATTAAAATTTGACTTCAGTTGTTCCTATCTTGTGTAGCAAAGTGCCTTCTAAAAATGTGGATTCATTTGCAATTAAAGTTATTCTGCAGCATCGGCACAACTAGCTAGGAAGCTTTAATTGATTATTTAGAACATAATAATATGCTTCAAGATCAATTAGAGTTGGTATAAACAAGCCAAGATTATAAGTTAACACGGTATTGAAGCAAAAATTATATAATAAATGCGTTGTTTATTTAACCAATTATGTGCTGATATAGAATCATCATTATCAATAGAATCAAGGTAAAGTTAAAATGCTTTTTTACTTCAATACATAATATAGCAGTTTTATGACGGTTCATCGATAATGTTGTTACCATGTACATGTACATTAGTTTTTACATATTATTTATTTATTTAAACTTTATTGCACAAAATACACAAATTGTACAAATGGCGGGCTTAATGCCAAATGGCATTCTCTACCAGCCAACCATTGGGCTAAACAGATATTTTATAAAATGTATATTAACTTATCAACTACTTTTTTTCAGTAATCTGTTCTAAAACTTGTTCACAGAAATAACACTGTCGATGACCTCGGTTAGTACTACATATGTACGATAGATTAAAACAACAGTCATGCATCCACTGTACAACATCCAGTTAGTCGATACTACGATGAATAAAAAGAAATAAAAACAAGATAAGAAATAAAATATTAAATAGGACCAACCCAAGACATGCATGGTTACTTTGAGCATTTTTTTTCACCAAGATACAGTGTTTGTAAGAAATACCTCTAGTAGCAGATGTGTTGAGCAGTCAACTACAAATATATGTACATACACTTTTTTTCATTGCGAAGATACATGTAAAAGTGCCCTTGTGGCCTATTTGCAGAATAAATATTTAATTTTGATTTTGAAGACGTTCATAAATTTGTACATATCTCTTTGTAGTCAACTGAACATTGCTCAATGCAATCACCAGCTCTGATATCAAATGTCTTTAGTAACTTCGCGTGTCTAGAGCTACCCAGTTGACGGTACCCGCTTTCAGAATCATAAAACTTGGGAAATATCCATTCGAGTCATAACTAGTGTCGTATCTAAGCAATATGTACCGCTTCGTCGGTTGTCAATAAGCAGTGGTGAATTTGCCGCCTTGGCCGCCCTAGGCCCCAGGCCATTTAGTAAGTACCAGCCTTTCACTGGTCGCATTTTTTGTCACGGTTGGCCGGCCCTAATATCAGGCCACCCTAGACCGGGCCTACTGGGGGCCTTAGGCCTTATTAATAAGGACGACTTTTAATTTCATTATGTCATAAGCACCTCATTAACTACCAAGAAAATGGTACCTTTTGCCAGGGGACGACATGAACAGAGAATATAATATTTCTTTATGACGTTTCTGAAACTGGGCGGGAAGAAAGCTTCAGCGAGTGAGAAGACAGGCGGTTATAGTAACAGAAGGGGCCCTATTCAAGTGTGGTGTGTGTGGCTTCGAAAGCGCTTTGAGCATCAATTTGCGACTAACGTGCTCTTCTACTAAATATAAATAATAAAAAATATCGTATATATCGTATGCATAAAAATAATTACGTGAGAAATTATTACGATATTACTAATAATGTACCCTTTCACCTACGGCATTCCTTGAACACAAACGTTTATAATGATTAATGATTTTTTTTCTATGTCATCTACTGAGACAAATACGACACGTCACACACAAGTTGCTATGCGTCTAGTACGAGGACTACACGATCTAATTTGTTCATAATCGTGCATTGTCGCCGACACTCCGTTGCGAAGTGTCACCCAACAGTTCAGCTATTTTGAAATATGGAAGAGTGAAGAGAGATAGACGTACGAGTAAAATAGTCTAAAATCGCTAGACTATTGGCATACTTCTAATTTGAAGCAACTTTAGAAAGCTATGAAGAGAAACTTTAAAAAACAAAGTGTTACATGTAGGTTTATGTACAGGTTTCGTATATTTATTAGGTATTTGATATTCAAGTTTATATCTATATTTACGAGGAGGAACAGGGTTCGTGTACTGCTGAATACGGGGGGGCGATAATCACTCTTCCACATCCAGCTCAAATGGTACTGTTAAAACACAAATGGCCCATTATTCTCCTTCGGTGTATATGGTACGGAGTAATCGGCCAATGTGTTAACGCCCAGATGAGGTAACTAGTAAGCGTCGGGCCGCGGTGCAGGCGTGCCAACCTTCTGTTCACGAGGTTGTCCCGGTAAGGGTCCCGGGGCTGGCGCTTCATGATATCGGACTCGGGCGCCTCATACGCCAATGATATAGCAGGCACCTTCGGTAACACCAAGCAATCAGGACATACCATTCGACGCAGCGAACAACTTATACATAATAAATATACCTACGTACACACGCTACGCCTTCGCTTATTCTATACTACGTTGATTAGTAATAAATATCATTAATGAAAAATACAGTATATAATCTAAAGATACCTGCTTAATATTACGAATAAATTAGCTAATACGAAAGTGAATCGGCGTGTCTGTATATTACATACGATAGCTTTTATCGACCTTGAAAGACAAAATGTAGATAATAATCTGAAACACTACACTAGTGAAAGAAGTTACAAACAAGCCCTACGCTGTAGAGTAATTATAATATATTATGTTACGTAAATTATAAATCAGTGTTAGTGTATACATATGATAGCCTTAATGACGCAATACGACTCGTAATGTGGGATGAAGCGCTGGGCTTAACGTGAGTAGATCGAATGACAGCGTCGTGTAAACAAAACGTGGTGTCAAGTGAAATATGAGCGGTAAGAAATGATAGAAAACACCAAAATACCATAGAGAGACAACAGTAGTACTATAGGACATTTATAGAATGTTCTTCCATGCATGATAGACATGACAGATAGGTACTGACAGGGAAACACCGAGACTTACCTGCGCCACAACACCGTACATAAATAAGTGTTAATAAAAACCACAAAAACAAAATGAAACAATGTGTTTATGAAACGAGTCGGACCAGGGAATACGGTGGCTTCTTGGTTAAAAACACATTCTTCCATGGATCACATCAAGCTAAGGAAGTCGTTAAGTTAGTAAAAAGACAACGCAAGGCATAAAGTTAGGAGCTGTGCGTTCGTCGCCTTCAATATCCACGGAGCTAGCACGGTGAAGGCAAGGGCATCCACACAGCAGGCAACAACCACACCTCAATATTGAAGACTAACTTACACGTGGTAGCAAGCAAATTAGCGGATAGATAAATCTTTGAACGAGTAGTCACTCGCGGTGTTTTACCTCTCGTTAACTAGTTTATCTGTGAAAGGATTACGCGGCTGTCGCTTCATAATGTCAGATTCGGCCTCCTCGTAGGCCAGGGAAATGGCGGGCACCTACAAACACTAGCGATGTGAGCACAGCGGAACCTCGGACACGACACGGCCCCCGCGACAAAGCGTGTGCATATCGTGTACAGCACGTCACGTGTACAACATCCAACACTTAGTAAACTATTGCAACCAGACACCCTTATTCTCAACCCTGACTACTATTTTATCCCTGGACTTGATGTTAGAGTTCGAAAGTCAACATTTGTTAGCGTTAACGCTCATGCTGTTGACAAATTTACATAAATACATTACGAACTGTATACGTCCAGTCCAGGGTTTAAATCATAACTAACAAGATCAAAGGAAGCAGCAACCTTTAATTAAGATTTCTTTGTCTAGTAATTATTTAGTACTAAACATTAAAATATTTGTCATACCATTGGATAATAATATTGTAATTTAGTTTTCAATAGTATTATATGAATAAACAATGCTACAGTTAAAGTACTTTATTGTCTTGCCCTTACATAAAGCAACGGTTCTTGTACTAAAAGCCTCGAATGGGCGATCAATAGTCGAACGGCTGTGCTGCCATCTGTCGCGAGTTTTCCGCGAACCGTGACCTTCGTAGTTTATTCTTACATAAGTAAGAACTCGAGCGTATGGTTGCAAAAGCTTGAATGCTTAAAACTATCATAGAAATGATATTTATAACACAAAAATGTAGATCATGAGGTGGCTTGTGTCTGGAACCCAGTATGTAAAACACAAAATTTGAAAGAGATGGAGTTTGGATGAATGGAGTTTAATCACAATGACATCTGGGGCCGGCGGATGGATATGGGGTGAGATGATGACTGTACCAAGGGTGTGTTGTGTCTGTTTTAATCGTCGGTCGCGGCTGAGGGACCTTTGTCGGGTAACACCAACACTGTTATACATTAAAATAGGCAAAACACATTCACATGATTGTTATTCCATTTCTAGCGCAGCATTCCCGCTGGTATTCTTCAGGTGTCAAGCAGGGTTCCACACGTTTTAGTAGAAATGATTCCACGCTAACACTTATTTTCTATAATTTTATATGACCATAATGAATTAAGGTTACTTGTTAAGACATCGATAGAACTTAATCCTTATGATTACATAAAACAAGCTGGTTAGAGTAACACCAACAGAACACCCACTCGTTACGATATCGAGACAACAGCGACGTTATTAGCTGGATACCGCATGTTATATGGCAACAAGTATTGACAAGTAATAAAGACCTCTCATTGACAAGTTTGTCGCAAAATGGGTTCCTAGGCGGACGTTTCATTATGTCCGCTTCCGCCTCCTCGTAAGCGAGCGCAATCGCTGGTACCTATGTCAATAACTAGGTAAATACAACTACATTCACAGTCGGGTCAGCCTTCTCTAGAATATTAAGATAAATATTGCGAATCTGCAACTCCTGCACATTTTCATATATGCCAATTACAAAATCACCATTATTTATTTCATTTATTTTAGGCTACCAACAATTTTGAAAATGTCTGTTTGTTTTAGTGAAAGTAAAAATGATTGCAAATAAAAATAAAACAGAAGTTACAGATTCATTAATTCAGTTCCTATCATACACAAGAAACAAACTTACAGCTGTAAATATACCTCTACGTTACGCACTTTGGATATTTACTAGAGCTGTAAACAATCAATTATCTGCGCACTAAAAGAGCTCTAACTATGATAGATACTAACAGTGCTTGCCTGACAAACAATTTAAACACACTAGAGCAATGGCTCTACACAGGCAATGATCTGTATTCGTGTTTTAGCGCGATTTTCATTTCGCAATTCTTGTATCGTAACAGTAACAATGCGTAACTTTTCGAACGAGTGTTAAAACAAATCAACTTTCATATTGCTTTCCAAAAATGACATTTATTTGTACGTAACGTACGTCTGAAACCTCACTCAATCGACCGTCTGGTCGCATTGAGAATAAGACCTCCGAGTTTACACCCAAAATTCAAGTAATTTTGAACAAAAATCCATTAAATTTTAATTTACGATATCTCCAGTTCAGCTCTTTGAATGCACAGCTCAAGAAACAGTCACATATAAAAGTGGAGCTTACCATGTCAGTTCCAAGATCGATGCAAAGGATAGTTACAGTACCGAGGGGCAGTGGGATATCGCACAGGATGAAGGCAAGGAAGGGAGAGATCTCGGGGATGTTCGAGGTGAGCGTGTAAGCGATAGATTTCTTCAAGTTGTCGAAGATCAGCCGTCCCTCTTCCACACCAGTGACGATGGAGGCGAAGTTGTCGTCCAGCAGGATCATGTCAGCGGCCTGAAATCAAGTAAACAGTGAGTTTTCGCTGATTTTCCGCACCAGTGAAAAGGTTGGTTTGGAATTTTAATTAAGAGTAGTTGTGATGTATTCAACAGCAAGTTTGGCCTAGCTAGCCGTATTAGAGCCCAAAATAGGCAAAATCAATATGAAAATCCATAAATATCGTAATAACCAAATCCATAAATGGTTAGAGTCACCATTATCGAAATTGATGAGGAGGACTATAATAATGTAGATAGCCTATTTCTGGCATAAGATTTATAGATAAAAAATTATAGGATGCATCAAGAACTTATGAAAGTGCGGAGTTGATTGTTGCCATTTGGGGTTCTTATACTACCTGTACAGACTTCACGAAATGCTCACCAGTTGGCGCCCCTGCGCCAGTGTCTGTCACTTTCAAAGTTTGTTATGGGTTTTATGGGCGTGAAAACAAACTTTACGTTGAAATCATTTTTTATTGATTAAAACCGTACAGTAAAAATATCGAACATCCCGTAATTAGCGCCGTCCCGTTTTGTTCGGAAAAAACTAGGCCATAAGTTTACGAACCATAAAATTGTTGCAAAGCACTGAAATTCGTTGACCCGTAATTTATATTTGCCATAATCAATCTCAGGTAGTGCAAAATATTCACCATATTATTGTAATTAGAAATAAACCCACCCACAAACTTAGACATTTGACATTTCGGATGGCTGACAGCACACTAGCGCCTCTAGCGGCGAATTCATACGCGGTAGCCCTCATTATTTCGAACCGTGACATCTTCGAGGAGACAGTACTGTTGCCAGTTTTGTTGCATTTTTAGCACCATCCAAGGGTCGCACCACAAATAGCACCATCAAGTGCAGAGTAGCGGTCGGTACTCCCTACGGACGTGGTGCAATTTTGACCCGCCTTTGTCAAATAAGTGGGCAACTTGACTGTTGGAAGTCCGATGAGGTCAATCAACTTTTTCTTATTGTTATTCTGTTCAGTCAGCGACGAAACCACAGTAACCGAGTTTCTTAGAAAAATGTTTATAATAGACTTCAAGCATGCCTAAGAGATTACCATGTCCAAATGCGGCCTGGAATCAGCTTTTTTAAGCCAAGCGTTTGGCGTTATGTTGTGTTTGCGTTTTCGTCACTGTGCCGTGAAATCACCAAATGGTCACAACGGAAGATCAGCGCTGGCCCTGCCAGCATAACGCTGAGTTATGCGTGGCAATATGTTATTCTGTTCTGTCATCTTTGTAAATGTCTCGTGTTTGTCGCGAATAAATGTTTCTTTCTTTCTTCTTTCAAATGGATTATGCTCATCACTAAAACTCATATTTGGTAGAATTAAACCCTATAAAATCAGTTTTAAATAGTGACTCAGAAGACGTAACCATGATAACGAGCAAGAAAGACTAGTTGATAATCCCTACAAGTCATAAAGTGAATACGGACCTGTTTGGACACGTCGGAGCCAGCGATGCCCATGGCAACCCCGATGTCGGCCTTCTTCAGAGCGGGCGAGTCGTTGACGCCGTCGCCGGTCACGGCCACGATGGCGCCGAGCCGCTGGCAACCCTCGACGATGATCAGCTTCTGCTGCGGCGAGGTGCGGGCGAACACGATTTCAGTGTGGTACCTGATGAAAAAGTATTTTTATTAAGATACGTTTCTGCTAAACGAAAACTGATGAGGTGTTTTTGGTACTTCAATCTGGTCAACTTGTTAGACGAAAAGTGATATATCTAAATAACATACATAACCTCACACCTGTATTCCCAAAAGGGGTAGGCAGAGCACATGAAATTTAATCCAGTGCCACATTTAGCAGTTGTAGGTTCAAAGATGGAGAAAATGTGATATTGCAGTGATAGGTTGCTAGCCCATCGCCACACACTACAACCCGGTTAGTCGACTTTTACGACACTCACGGGAAAGGGGGAAAGTGCTATTCTAACCCGGCAGCACACAGGGTGATATATCTAATTTACAAAAACACTCCATGACTTGCAAAAACTCAGATTTTTGGAGGCCAATAACGGTTTAACCCTTCTTTGCATGGTGATGGAAATTTACATCATATCAAAAAATAGTGATATTATAAAACTTACCTCATTTTTTTAAAATATTTTTACCGTAATGTGGAGGTCAACTGACATTATCGTTATTTATTTCAAAAATAAATTATGCAAAAAAGGGTTAAATGCCTCATGATCGCCGTTACTGCCATTACATCCAACCACATAATAAAGATAGGATACGACCGCGACTTTCAATCGAACGGTCGTAGAAAACATTTCTATTAATTAATTAATAGCCGTAACAAGAACTGTTAGCTATAATCGAGAAAATCGGAAAGACCCGTCTTCCCTTCAAAAACATTTTCCAGAAACGTCGTACGACATACGTACCTATGAATGACATACGTATGTCGTATTTACTTGAGAATCTCATCAAGCTGATCCGAGCCTCGCGAGGGTTGGCTTCAGACACGGGGATGTTCAGTAGGCATCATTTTGATGCGTACAGTTTTGGCGGTGGCATTGGCAGTGAGAGAGAGAGGGTGATCACCAATAACCTGTAATGGGTACTCTAGGCCAGCATTGTACTCACTTGAGAATCTCATCAAGCTGATCCGAACCGATATCCCTCAGCTCAGTGCCGTGAACAACAGCGGCCTTAGCCTCGCGCGGGTTGACTTCGGACACGGGGATGTTCAGGCGGGCGGCGATGTCTTCAACAGTCTCGTTGCCTTCGGAGATGATGCCCACGGACTTGGCGATAGCCTTGGCAGTGATGGGGTGGTCACCAGTCACCATGATTACCTGGAATAATTTGAATTATGTAGTGTATTACGCAAACGCTTGGATATGTACGCCAGAGGAAAATACCCACATATAGCTGGCGAAATATAATTTGCAACAATTCCTCGAACAACTTGTATGGCGAATCGGTGCAAATTATATTTCGTCAACAGTACTGTCTCGGTAACCTAGTCCAGTGGAAACTAGGGTTAGGTAAGGATCGCTTATTGCAGGCATTCAAATATCTTCTGTGCTGCTCTAACGAAAATCATTTTAAGCGTCAGTTCCAAATTGTTTTATTTTCAACGTATATGCATGGTTCCCATTATAGTTCCATGTACTTCTTTATACAATTTTAATAAATTGCCCTTCTAAACTTAGTACTATTTAAACAGAAACAGGAATTAAATATTTCTAGTGACCATCAGAAACTAATCTAACTTTTATGAATCAATTCAAACTGACCTTCACCTTTGAAAAATAATATAGTCTTCTTTAATTTAAACTTTCGTGAGTCATGCATGTTAAAACAATATGTTATTTAAACGGTTATACATATAGGTGAGGTATACCATCCTACCTCTGATCTTTTCAAGTATTAATAAGAAATTTGATTGAAATGTCAGCAAACGCAATATCCGGAAAGCAAATTTTTTTATCAATCTGGCATCACGAGAGGAAATTGCGATTTCATTTCATCTTCACTGACGATCGCTAGAAGCGATGTCAATGTTAAGCTACCTCTATATGATCTATTTTTTTCTTCAATTTAGTTTATTTGTGAAATCACGGTGGACGAAGCTAGATTCAAATTCTCTAATAACATATTTACTACTATATAATCAACAATGCTTAGGATTTGTTTCAAGTAAAAACTCATGTTTGCGTAGATGTGAATGTCTGATCGAGTTAATTAGGTAATCGACAGGGAATTAGCTGTCATCCATGTTCAGTTTGTAGCTGATACACGTTAACCTTCATCGGCCTGCGATAGTTACCTTGATACCGGCGGATCGGCACTTGGCAACAGCGTCAGGTACAGCGGCGCGAGGAGGATCGATCATGCTCATGAGGCCGACGAAGCGCAGGTTGTCGACGGGGAAGTTGATGTCGTCAGTGTTGAACTTGTAGCCGATGGGGTACTTGTCGGAGGGTAATTGAAGGTCACAGAAGCCAAGCACACGCTCGCCGAGGCCGCCGAGCTCGAGGTAAGCGTTGTTGAAAGCCTCTTTCATTTCTTCGTCCAGAACCTATGGATACAGAAATTATATAAATCTTTAGCGATAAGACCCCCTGTTGTTTGCCTCTTTTCTTTGTAATTACGCACTGTACTGTGCTTTTTTGTGCAATAAAGAGTATTTGTTTGTATTTTATTGTATAGGTAATAGAGACGTGTTCAGATCATTAATCGGTTTTATGAATACCTACTCTTGACCGAGTGGTAAATAACATATACGAAACAATTTTGAAGCTAGTTTACGAATTGGCAAAAAAAAAGATTATATAACGGACACTACACCTACAGGTGAAACAACAAGAGCTCGCCTAGTTCGTGAGCTCTCAGAACAGTCTTCCGAGTTGTGTGAAATCATTGATTTTGGCATAAGAATGGATTTGGGATAAAGATTTGTAAGGGCAAGCTGAGCAAATTACAAACCCGAGGATAATGTGGTCACTGACTGTAAATTATATTTGTGGTAATAATTTTGCAACACGTAGTTCATAAGCCGTATTAAGGCCATTCTACTTTTTCATGTACATAATTTTCATAAATTTTTTTGAAATGCAGATTTTGGAATATTTGGCCCCTCACTTCATATTTTTGTATTGTTATTTAGAAAGAGGTTTAATTGCAGTATCACTTCCGATAGTTTTGGTAATTAACTAACCACAACTAATATCCATAAATCGAGTAACTCAGTGGTCCTTGGATGTCTCACCATTTGTATGAAAAAATGGTTTTTACCACTGTGTTCCCCATCTTTTACAGCGATAAGTTAATATTTAAGTATTTTTAACTATAAATTCCTTTTCTCAGGTTCAGGTACTATTTCGAAATCCTATTTTTTTTGTACACTAATTCAATATATATCGTAGATTTTTTTGGTAATAGAAAACTGGTCATGAAAAAGTAGAATGACCCATTACTATCTCCGTTTGTTCCTAATTTATATCAGTGGAAAAATCTACAGATTCCCTAGCCACGCAAATGTTCCCATCATACATAACACTCAACCGACCATACTTACTGAAGAATAACGATTTGAATATAAAAACTATCGGGTACGTCTCAAACTAATATTCCTTTTAAAAAGTTTCTCTCCAAAAAACCGCATTACGTAGGCTCCGGAGACGCTCGTAACTAAATGACTTTTTCGCTGACAAAGGAATGGGGGAAAGCTTATGAAATCCTTTGTCCCAAAGTTCGTTAATTACTTTAGGTTGCCCAAGCTGCAAATAGCATTTACCGCAAGCTTTTATAGACAGAAATTCAGACTTCTTTGTGGGTTACTAAATAAATAGTCTATGTTATGAGCGATGATAATAGCAACCTCAGATCGCTTATAAATCGTCCTCGCTATCGAACTGTTCAAGAGTCAAATACCTGTTGTCTGTGACATATTATACTATACTTTGTTTTTTTTTTTAGCATTAGAAAGAATATCAGAGCACGACCTACGACGTTTTTATCAGGCACGTTTTGCGGTAAAAGTGTCAAATAACATATATAAACATTATATACTGTTATTCAAAAATAATAAATATGTTTTAATTTATATTTACCGATGTATATTTTTAAATAATAAGGTATCAATAATTTATGAAATTACGTTTCGTTACTTTCGTTTCAGTCACCCTACAAGTTGTACAATAAAAAACACCAGAGGCAGAGATTGGAAGTAGTCAGGTTTTAAATAAATAATTTGTCATAGTTACTGTCACTTTTTCTGATCTTACGTGCGAATAATGCGAATTCAAGATATGTGTGTTTACGACCACTGTTTCTTTGTTTACATAATTTTTAATCTTAAAAAAAAACAAGGTATAGTACAACGTTTTCGGCGAATAGTAAAACTATTTAAAAAAGCGAAGTGATAGAAATATTGGTTGCGCGGCTTGGCATCTGATGCAGATTCCAATCATGCTAGAACAAATTAATAAAAAAAAATCCACTTTCAAAAAGCCTTCGTCTTCCGGCGAAAAAAATAAACAATAGCATTCTTTTGTAATGAACCCTGGGATCCCAGGGACCGGTAGACGACGAGTTAAAATTTCTTGGTCATATCCTGATGACTGAGGAACGTGATCCCGTTGTAACTCTGCCTAATAAAAAATATGTACCTTTTCCTTTCCACCAATGAAGATCGTGCTGCAGCGTTCCAGAATCCTCTCCGGGGCTCCCTTCATCACAAGCAAATGTCGCGGGTCGCTAGGGTCATCGCTCTCATGGATAGACACTTGGTACTTGTTGGTGGAGTTGAAGGGGATCTCGCACACTTTCTTGTTGCGTTTCCTGATAGAGAGCACATCTCCGAGCGCGAGTTCCATGCACTTGAGTAGGGCGGCTTCGGAGGCGTCGCCGGCTACTTCCTTCTTCAAGATCGGCACACCGTCCTGGCCTCCCTTGAATTCGGCGCGGTTACAGAGGGTCGCGATCTTGGCCAGGGCCTTGAATCCAGGGCTGGTGCGGTCTGCGGGCAATAGGAAGGGGTATTAGAACTGTAGACGTATTTCTAAACGGTGCACTTTAGGCACGACACAGAATAGTGTAATTTGGAGATGCAATATGAGAGAATAATTCTGAAATCTACCCTCCCTTATTAGGATAATAAAATTATGTTTGAATAAACTTGAATACTTCCTAGAAACACCCAATGAGAACGATAAGAGAGCGTGTAAAGCGATTGTTTTCTAGTTTCCTGGTTAGGTGGGCTGAATATGTTTTTTTAAGTTCTCATTGCTGTATCAATGGCGCCCGTTAATACAATACAAAGAGAAATAACATATGAAGGAGAGCATCTGATCATTTGACAATTTGTTGCCCTAGGAAAGCTTGGCAGAAGTTTATGTATCAATAAGTACTTACCATACTGAACTCCAGACTGATCCTCAGTGGTGTCAGCCTCAATGATCTGGTTGTCGAACCACATGTGGGCCACGGTCATCCTGTTCTGCGTGAGAGTGCCGGTCTTGTCCGAGCAGATGGTGGAGGTGGAGCCGAGCGTCTCGACGGCCTCGAGGTTCTTCACCAGGCAGTTCTTGGAGGCCATGCGCTTGGCGGTCAGGGTCAGGCATACGGTCACGGTCGCCAGCAGGCCTTCGGGTACGTTGGCTACGATGATACCTGTGGCAATAGCGAGTTAGGAATCACTCTTTGTGACTTTGAATAATGGGTATTCATTATGAAATGGTCTCATATCTTTAGTGTTCCTTATTTTGCCATATCTTAAGCTGCAGCAATGACACAAAATGAGTGTTGTCACGAGGACGCACTTTGCTCGGTTCCAAGTATCGATAGGTCTCTACTCAATAAGTTTCAGGGATATTCCTACAAAACTGTTCCAGTTTACATAGAACTCTTGAAACTAATCAGCAATCCTTACCGATAAGGAAGATGACAGCGTCGAGCCAGTGGTAGCCGAGGATGAACGCGATGACGAAGAAGGTCACGCCGAGGAACACGGCCACGCCCGTGATCAGGTGGATGAAGTGGTGAATTTCCTTGGCGATAGGGGTCTCTCCTGTGTCCAGGCCAGAGGCAAGACCGGCGATACGGCCCATCACCTGGTTAAAACAGATTACGTTATCAGGATTCTGGGGTTACTTTAGAAAAGATTCGAGTATTGTAGTACAAGCGATTCTGTCGTAATTTCGTGTGGATGACCAAAGATACATTGTTGTTTTAAACACCTTTTACCATTCTTGAACCTTAGCTACCGTTAAATATAACCAGTAACCACAAAGGCTTTTTTTATGGCAATGAAAAATTAATTTCGCTCTTATGCTAATAGACCCTTCACTCAATTTTAAAATAATATATACCGTCGTTGGTAAATAACGTTTTGCCGCTTGGGTCAGATCAGAGGGCTAACACACATTTCCTAAAACAAGTCAGATCAGCGTGTTGTAAAGATATCTACAGTAGGTACACACTTTATTTGGCACAAGAACAAGTTACCAATAATGACAACCATGTCTAACCTAAAAAACTACAGAGAAATGCCTCTTGCGTGTCGTCATATGATAAATAAATTAAGAACCTGTCTAGATACTCCAGAAAATTCGAAAACTCACGGTGTTATCTCCACAGCAGATGACGATTCCCTTAGCGGTGCCCTCGACAGCGTTGGTAGAGAAGAAAGCCAAGTTCTTGGTCTCAAGAGGGTTCTCGTTGGTGAAATCCGCGCCACGCGACTGAGGTTCCGATTCGCCGGTCAAACTCGAGTTGTCCACTTTGAAGCCGCGCGCTTCGATGATGCGGATGTCAGCTGGGATACGGTCGCCGAATTTCACCTGAAAATGTTGAGGTTTTAATAGGATATCATCGTCTACGGTCCTACCGCTTTATGTAAATGAAAGGGAGAGTAGCGAGTTGTCTTAGTAATGGTGATGGTGACCAGATGGCGTACCGCGAACCGAAAAATTTCTTTCTCCGTCGCCCTTGCATATTCGAGCGACGAGAGGGAGATAGTTTGTTTAGGTTCGCGGTAGGCCCTCTGACTACTCCGGAAAAGGCAGCGATGATGATGTCACCTCAGAATGAGTTCGCCAGGCTAGGGTCCTGGCGAACTCATTCTGAGGTGACATCATCTCGGCTAGTACAAGACCGTGCGCAAGTTGTCACACGAGATGGACTAACCGTCTTCTTCTATATAATCTAGTAAGAAAGACACGGCTAGTCTGTATTGCGCATTGTCTTGCGTTGGCTGTGCAGTTCTTCCAGTATAAGAATCTTGAGTCTATCGCACAGCACAGCGTAAATGGCAGCCGCTGGTTTTTCAAAACTTGACCAACTAGCTCACAGCTTTACCGATAAATAAAGGGTATATACTCGTCTCATCGATGAAGTAACAGAACTCTAATGAAAACGAAGCTAAGGTCTACTCATGGCTGAACCGGAGTAAACCTTAGCTCGTTTGCTCGTTAATTTGTTTTCATGCAAAACAATACAATCACGTTTTGTAGATTGAGCGATAAAGTAATTTTGGATATAAAATAGTATTTATACCCATACAGTAAATCCTCTTTTATGTGCTCAAAAAGTGTAGGTAAGGACCAACTTCACAATATCGCGCCGGTCCGGGGCGGAGATGGCCATAACAGCATCAAAAACAGTATCGTTATGGCCATCTCCGCCCATTACGATACAGGCTCGTGCTCAAAGAGAGCTCACGAACTCGAACTCCTGCACTTTAAACGCAATGGTGCCTCAACACATGAAAGAGGATTTAATGTATGAATGTAGATAAAGTAGTGAATACAACTTTTTTTTTTGACATTCATAAGTGCATGTCTAAATTGAAGAATAAATGATTTCATTTCATTTCAACTGTACATAATTAGGCCTTAAAACACTCGTGTGATCCTATTATGAAACTCGCTGAAGCTCGTTTCATAAAACCACACTCGTGTTTTAAGACCTCTCACTATGTATCAGTTGCATAAACTACTATTATCGAGCACTTAAAATGTAAACTATTTTTGTATTCAACCCTTTTATTCCACACCCTAATGGCTTTTTATATCTTAACCTTAATCGATCACTGGACACAAATAGCAGAGTTAAGTATATGCTTAAAGTTGTGGTTATCTAGTTACTATAAATTTGCCATCCACACTTCTATCATACTCGGCTACTTAGTATACATATATTAATTTCCTTATGGACTCATCATCACTCCTAGCGTTATCCCAGTACAGTTGCATCCTGAAGGATGCCCGGGGTCCGCTAACAAATCTCAAGATTTGGCGTAGGCGCTAGTTTTTACGGAAGCAACTGCCATCTGACCTTCCAACCCGAGGGGAAACCAACCTTATTGGAATTAAGCTTTGTCAAGTGAGTGGGCAACTTGACTGTTAGAAGTTCTCAAGCCGCCCGAAGGGGTGTCGCATAAATGGGGATGAAGAACCTAGAAAGTTTCGGATCGGACCTCGTACTATACTAATATGTACTCAACTGCTCACCTCAACAATGTCACCTAGCACCAGATCTTCAGCCCTGAGCGTGAGCTTCTCTCCCTCTCGGATGACGGTGGCGAACTGCGGTACCATGTTCTTGAAGGACTCCATGATCTTGGACGACTTGCTCTCTTGGTAATAGGAAAAAATGCCAGTTACGATTACGACCGCTGCCAATACAATGCCGAGGTATAAATTGTCGTCCGCCGGTTCTTCTACGGTACTTGCCTGAAATGAATAAACTACTTAATTATATTGGTATAAGCTAAGTTAACCTCGGGCCGCTAACCATACAAATGTTTGGTCAGAGAAATTAAACCATTTTTCTTTCAATCATACGCGGTGTTCCCCTGCTGGATAAAGGCCTCTCCCCATGAATGCCATGACTCCCGTGTCTCTGCTTCTCCTGGTTCATCAATTCAATCAATTTCATTTATTTGCCAGAATACAGTAAAATAATCGAGGTGGTAATAATACAATCCATTGTCCAGAGTATTCCGCCTATACATACAGGCATAAAAATATTTAGGATTCCATTAAATTCAATAATTCATTTTATCAATTGCCGAGCAGTAAGTCACATTGTAAGTGGTTCGATAGACAGTTAAAATAGCTATTAATAAGTTGAAATTATACTGACCTGAATTCCATAGGCTATAAAGCATAGAATAGCACCAATCCACAGTAATAACGCAAAACCACCGAATAAATTTTTACAAAATTTCACCCATTCGGGTGTCTGCTTAGGTGGCGTGAGTGCGTTTGGACCGTCCCTTTCAAGGTTCTCTTTCGCTTTTGCGTGACTAAGGCCCTAGAAGAATACACAGAATAATTAAAATAAATATTACGTCAAGTGTTGATACGTTTTATAGTTACTGAACTTGAGCTAAGAGCGCCCATGAAAGGAATGAACAAGCAACAATCTATGTATCCCTTTAGATCATTACAAAATATACGTAGAAACCAGTGGCAAACTAATTTAAGACTACATAAATATGGTAAGAGACGCCTTGAGACTTTATCCGCTTGTATAATGTGCGATGATATGTTGTTGTCAAATAAATTCTGCCAGTGACTGAAGAGTGTTCAATAAATGGTTTGAACGAGTAAGTTCGATGAGTAACGAAATCTTACATTTTCTGGATGTGTTTGAAATCTTTGGTAAAGTTCCTCAGGAGTTACTTTATGAAAATCAATATCCAACTCCTGTTTAAGGTCATCTAAATCTCCTGCTTTCCGCTTCTTCGCAGGAGGCTTCCGGCGAGTCTGAAACATACATCCAACAACAAACATTTAGACATTTTATCGTAATGCATTATACGTCAAATTATATTCATATGATAGTATTTCCAGGAGCTTGAATCTAATTTAGGCAAGCACTTTGAGATGGAGAAAATAAATCAAAATGCATCATCGAGTGAGTCAAAACCATGCAACAGCGGGGAGTGACGGCGGTTTTAAATCCTCCATCAATCCTCGTCGGGATAAAGCAAAAATGAAAGATGGTAAATAAAAACCTTGTACTGTCCATCGGCAGTTCTATTATCGTCCTTAATGAGGCCGATGGTGGCGACGCGGTACGAGTCGGTACGGCCATGCTGCAAACACAACTAGGGGCTAGACACATTCTACAAGGCGGTATGGGCCCTATGGGCCATGCACATGAGTGTGGATGAGGGTGACACAAACAGCGATCTCGGATGACTCCTCATTGCAAAAGAAAATGTCAAGGATATTGGAAGTCATGCGGTATCGGTGCTCAAGAGCAAAAACAAAAGAAACCGGAACGAGGAGTAGATAATACGTAATATATATAGATAAGTTCCAGTTGCTTTATAATAGGATTAAATGGTGTAATGTAACTAAAACTACTGTACTAATAAATGCTCGTCATCAACTATGGGGTCAAGCCTTGAAGTTGTACAAATACTGACCGCAACAGTACATAGATAATGTATAGCCTAACAACGCGGTTAAAAAGCAATCAATAAAGCGAATAGCACGCGCAACAGGGAGCGCGGTAACCTTGCCGAACGTACGCGATAGTCCTGGGGGCTCAATTGATCTGAACTACATAGTTGCGATGTGTATGCAAACCTGAGAGCGTTTGAAAGGCCGGCGCGCACCTCGATGCATGACCGACTCAACACTCATACCCATATTCATCGCGTACCTACATCGCTGCGATTTAGTGTATACCGAACAGTTGTTCGCAGAACGAAAAGGGACGTTGATCGAAATCATCGCGAAGGGGTAACACGTGGAAACTGCCGCGGTTGGCAACTGGCATGCCGATTAGGCCGGCGGAACCGTGATCCCTACGCGTTGCGAAAATTGCTCTGTATACATACGTAGAGCTGTAGATCGGATTATCGACGGCTAAATGCGGTCCCGTTGCCGTAAACACGGCCCGTCACCGTCGATAATTGATGAACGTTTGCATAGCGCGCCTCATTAAAACGCGCCCTGGATTACGTGAAGGTTGCTATGAAAATAACTAGAACAATAGACCGAGATGGCAGCGCGAACTGCGCAACGGCTTAAGAAATGGCTTAGGGTTCAAAGGGATGTTTATGGACATAATCGTCGGGGGATTTAATTAGCATCTCGGTTGGCCGCTTGAGAAGGTGGACACTGGGGTGCGATGAAATATTCATACGGTGGTAGGGTAGGGTATGGTATAGGGGGCGCGATGCACGTCTCGAGACGTGCGGCGGCGCGGCGGCGGCGGCGGCGACGGCGCGAGCGGGGGCCCGCGCCCGCGTTACATAATCGCGCGCCGGCGCACTGCGGGTGCTACCCGCCACCCCGCGCAACCCTCCACATAAATAGATAACACAAGGTTGCCACCCCGGACCCCAGCCACCGCATTTATAATCTCTATAAAGGTTAAATAGAAATAACTAACGGAAAATCGATGCTCTCTGCCGAGACATCTTTATTTGGCGTTGGATATGTTTAAGCCGACGCGTGACAAAGGGTACGCGGAAGATGGAACATTTCGACGTGCGTGTAAAATTACTTAACGTGGCAAGGTTTTACATAGCGGGGCAATTTCACCGTAAAGCCATTACCACGCCAATGACCCATTATCGTTATCGCTAACGCTGCCCTAGTGTGAAACTGTTAAATGAGGCGCCCTGCGCCGTAAACGGGTTACGGGATTATTCAAAGCTTACCCAGGGGGGCTGGAACCTGTGTGGATGAAAAGATGCTGAGTTATTTGCAAGAGTCGGCGTTATGAGCGCTCTATTCAAAAGGATTCTTTGTAGACGCCTCCCATTGAAAATATTTCTATTTTCAATCTGACAAATGACGAAATATAAAAGTTCGACAGCTTGGGAGAATCTTTGTCTAAAATTATAAAATATGCTAAGTAATTTCAATTTGCTATTTCATCCCTATGACATAAATACACCATTTTATGTATTTTCAACTTGAGACTTGTAAAACATTCTAAAACACGAATGCTTGCGTGCCGGTTCCTGACGAAAAATTCATTTTGTAAGTTCCTTCCTACATAAAGGGGCTAAGCTTTCTTTTAGATTTGTTAACACCCCCTTTACGTAATAGAATTCATCGTGTAGGGAGGAAATTGCCACATAATTGTTTTGATACATTGATCCCGCCATGTGTGTAGGCGTCGTTTTCAGTGCCACGGTCACGAAACTGCTTTATACCGAAAATTTGTGGTTACTATCGTAGTAGTGACGTATGAATGAGACAATTATTTTTAACTGATGTAATGAGGCGCGTGGCGGTAAGCGCCAGACCCATCGCATGCCAAAACTGCACCTTAACTACAATAGGACTTAATTCGCATTAGTTTACTTACGACTTTTATATATTCGGTTTGAACGCCTATTATTAACGCAGCAGCATGAATTAGGATGTGTTGTAATTAGCCTCGGTTTTATAAAGATTCGTTAGAGCTTATGTCGGTTTGTTATGTTAGGCTTCACTCCCAATTCGGCACGGCGGCCTGGGCATCCGGCAGGTCATCAGCGTCGCTCTTTCAGCATTTCTAGCCTCATTTCACAGCACGCAGGAGCTCGCCAGCAAAATATTTATCCCAGTCGGTGACAATGACGCTTTTACCTGCTTAAACGAGGCTAAAGACATGTGGAGGCAAGCCTGCCTAGATGACCGCTTCCGGTCTCCCTCAAATCACAGAAGCTATGGGATGAGCCGCTCTGTCAATCAACTGTAAAAGACCTGGTTGATACAGCTCAAAGTACAGCAGAGCGTGCTCGTCTCCTCGCTGTAGCTGAGCCGGAGTCGGGTCTCTGGCTACACGCTTTGCCTTCACCCAACATCGGCACTCTTCTGGACAAACCAACCTTAGCGACCTGTCTACGTCTTGGCTGCAAAACTAACGAGCCGCACCGTTGCCATTGTGGCGCCAACGTTGACCCCCTAGGTCATCACGGTTTGTCCTGACAGAAGAGTGCTGGCCGCATCTCCCGCCAGGCTTCCCTGAATGACGTCATACGTAGGGCTCTTCCCTCCGTTAGCGTGCCGGCTATATTA
Organism: Epiblema foenella; assembly: GCA_963556455.1. NCBI lineage: Eukaryota > Metazoa > Arthropoda > Insecta > Lepidoptera > Tortricidae > Epiblema > Epiblema foenella. The sequence continues at coordinate 4,073,758 of OY747112.1, forward strand.
GAGCCGAACGGTATCGCACGTGACGATGGCAAGCGCCCTGACGGCATGACGCTCATTCCTTGGAAGCTTGGGAGGATGCTCGTGTGGGACGCCACATGCGTGGATACGCTAGCGCCGTCCCACCTACAAGCGACCTCCTCTAAGGCTGGAGCTGCGGCCGCTACGGCGCAGCAAAACAAGCGGCGCAAATATGCCGTCCTCAGTGAGGGCTATATGTTTGCGCCATTTGGCGTCGAAATCTTGGGGCCATAGGGTTCAGGTGCGAAGGCGCTCTTCAAGGAAATAGCGGAGTGCCTTGTTGAAATGTCGGGTGACCAGAGGGCTGGCAGCTATTGTGGCCAGAGGATTAGCCTAGCAATTCAAAGAGGAAACGCTGCCAGCCTTCTGGGCACTATAGCTAGTGTTGGGGACTTGGGGGGGCATCTTCTTTTTATAGTTTAGTTAGTTTAATTAGGTTAGTGATGTATTATTTAACTTTATATTTTAATTGTGTTTTTTGTTTGTTTCAAGTTTTAGTTTGTATTAAAGTTAATGACATATAAAAGAGAAAAAAACAGGTACCGAGTTACTGAAATTTGATCTGACATTTGGTCTAACGGATCTTTATAAAACTCGGCCTTAGAATGTCTATTTGACCCACTGTATCTATTGCATATTATGATATTGGTATGACATTTGTTACGAGCAGTTGGGAGACGTTAGACTTGGCGAGTGTAGAAGTGAGTCAAAACGACAAATTTCATACCAGAATCATACCAATTTTTCAAGTTATATAGACCTACCAGTGGTTACGTGACGAGATACTACAATGTAAATGGCTAGTATTTTCATAAAACATGGTTCTAATAACGCTGAATGTGCTAGCTTTTCGGACTACGTTAGATTGACGTTACTGCGAAAAAACAGGCCACATTTTCAAAGCTGAATTTAAAACAGCCTGTTTTTCCACTTTAAAACCCTCGTATATATTCACCCTTCTGACCTTATTGTGAACCTTTCCCTTTGCATAGTAATCAGCACCTTGGGAAAACCCAATACGTGACGTCCGTCGAACAGTTTTTAGGGTTCCGTAGTAAACAAGGAACCCTTATAGTTTCGCCATGTCCGTCCGTCCGTCCCCCGCTTTTCTCAGTAACCGTTAGTACTAGAAAGCTGTAATTTGGCATGAGTATACATATCAATGACGCCGACAAAACGGTAGAATAAAATCATAAAAAAAAATCTCTTCCAAAAATATTATAAGGGGTCTAAAAAATTTTTTTGATTCAAGAATCGGTTGGCGTGATAATAAGCTTTGAAGTGATAATTTTTGCTATGGTCAAGTGTCCCCCCCCCCCAGCTAAACGGTGGCTACTAGGCATGTGAAAAAAATCATGGTAGTAGTATATACGATGAATTTAAAAGGAAAACTATCACAGCTAAGTAGACATTACCGTAAAAGGCAAAATTATGTATACAACACAACATCTCAAAAAAGTACATCATCAGTACTAAGATCAGTAAAAACCCTTCTACGGGTCCGTAATCCCGCATATGACCGGTGATGTGATGGACGGGCAACTACGGAACCCTACACTGTGCGTGGCCCGACACGCACTTGTTTTTACAAAGGGTCGGCAACGCGTACGTGACTCCTTCGGAGTTGCAGGCGTCTATAGGCTGCGGTGGCCGCTTACCATCAGGTGGACCATAAGCTTGTTTGCCACCGGCGTTGTATAAAAAAACGTTAGCGACAAAAGTTTGCATGGATACATTTTGTTCGCACATGAAACCATACATTATGTCATTATAAGAGAGTCGTTTGGAATATTTTTTCAAGTGTAACGTGGGCTTTGACGGGGCAAATGACAATTGAGAAATGTCTAACAATCTAAATAGAGTCTTGCAGAGCCGTACATCTTCATTTGATGTGATTGCTGGCTAAAAACAAGTAATAAAACTGTTCGTGCATTATTTACACGAAGTGATGCAATAGTTTAAATAAAATAATACAAACAAATGAAAGGTTACATAAAACAACAGATAACCTTTATTTTCATGCAGTTAAAAGTGTATAGATATTTTTATTAATAAGTACATTGACTTCGTGTTCATTATTAACAGACTTAAAAAAGGAGGAGATTCTCAATTCACTTCTATGTTTATTTGTATTGTTTGTTACCTCAAAACTCCATCATTTATAAACCGATTAAAAAATAAATCTTTGGTTAAGAGAGGATGTACCTCCAAGTAAATCCCATATAATTTTGGTGAAGATATGACAAGAACCATAAGGAATCGAAGGAACACCTGAAATATTACAGGCACATCTATGGCAATTTCGATGTTTTCTGTAGTAAACCGCGTTTGCTGTTGGAGTGGTTTGGCGAAGACTAAATTGAAATATTCTTTAAGTATTGATTTCTTTTTTCAAGTAAAAGATATTATTTTAAGATGAAATTTCCAATTCATGCTTAGGTATTCTTTAAATGTGTTTGTAATTGTGCGTCTTGACTAACATGAGTAACAATTTATGTTATTACGAATGTAATGTGATAATTTGTTCTAGGTATATACAGGCCTAAACTAATCTGAAATAATAAAATTATGTTATTCAAAGGAAATTCATTTTATTTCTCACACAGAGCCTAAGTACCTTCTTCTGTAGTTCTTAAACTTATTTTTGCCTGTGTTATTATAGTCAGATATTTTTGAACATTTTTTAAATTTTCTATAAAAAAAAGATGTTAGGGTTAATTTTAGTATTTTTAACAGAATCTTGATGTGGGATGTTTATTCTAGTATGCGTATAGGCGAAATAATAATAATTGGAATCTCTTATACGAGAATTCTAATGTTTTGCTTAAATAAAGTAGATAGGTACAACAAACGATAAAAATATATACCAAATGAAGTTACGCAAAATGATTGCATAAAAAACGCCAAAAACATGAATCGTGTAGAATATTCAAGAAAACATTACTTCTTTAGATTTATAGATAACTGACTGTTCTGTGTACGATCGGCCTCGCAAGGGGCTTTGTACCGTGTCGCTTTATCTCGTTGAAACTCACGTTGAAACTGCCATAATACATTTCCAACAGCTGCGAACAACAAAGTTCCAAGTGTCTAGCTTCTTATGAGGCCGACTACTAAATTGGTAATTTAAGAAGTTTCTTTTTATCCCCTCAAAACTTATAAACCAATACTCAAATAATCTAACATTGTTCTATTTCCATTTAAACTTTAATGTGCATATAGCTCCGGGTATAAAACACCAGTTCAAATCTACATCTTTAAAAAGTATGGACTACGGAAAAAGATTTTTAATAATTTCACAAGTAATTTTACCATAAGTATGACGACTCACCGATTGTAACATTACTAGTGGTTTTAAACGACCTTTCGAATATATTTAGAATCTAATACGGCCACTGTGTTCTATGTTTACCGAGTGACTTACTACGGCGCACTAGGGAGTACTCATAGTTTTATCGCATGGAAAATGTGGCATGCATTTAGAAAGCCGTATCATCGATTTCATACGTATTTATTACATGGTAACTACACGTCACTGGGGGTTTATCTTGCGGCGTGTCATCTCTGATGTTCTATTTTCCGAAGCGCTAGGTTGTGTAATTTGTCAAATTGCTTAGCCAAATTTACAAAACTAGACTATAAACAAAACCCCAAACATTTCGTAATATGGTTATATTCTTTTATTATTACTTTAATATCAATTATGGAAGCAATTGGGATAATTTCAAATTTGTTTTGATACTTCCTGTACCCAGATTACCAGGCGTATAAAATATAATAGCAAATAAAAGCTAGGAATAAACCGGGACTAACAACTGAGACTATACTAAAAAGCGAATAAACAAATTGTTAATCGTGTAGGTATACGATTAACAATTGAAAATTATATTTACCGATGAATTTACGACCAGCATAATAAAAACTATATATACGACAAACAGGATAATATAGCGTACTAATTAATATACTATCCTGTTGTAAAAAAATAAAATCAGTTTTCAAAATAAAAAACTTAAGGAAATCTATTTTGTTTGCAATCGGGGAACGTAGGTACAACAATAGCCAACAAAATATTAGGTCCAATTAGGTTATGAAACTTGTTTTTATCTTTTCAATTAACTTTTATCCAGTGCAGTAGTGTTTTTAATTATTTTATTATCATTTTATTTCGCATTTCCTGATTCTCATGTTAAAGTAGGTTATGCTGCGTTTTAAAAACATACCTACATTATATATACTTCTGAAATCGTCTTTACATTCAAATGCTTCATTTTGATACCCCACTTGATAAGATCGAAAAATAAATGTTTTCTTCAGATCACACAAAATGGAGTACATAGTCCGCCCACACATCTAAATCGGTTAAGGCGTTGAGAAGTTCTGCGGGAACAAAGAAGCTCACATACATGAACCCTGAAAAAATTACACTTCTTTTTTGGGCAGTCGTGTAAAAATCATCGAAACATGCTGTGAGCCCTGCGAAACTGAGACTTGAAGTCGCTTCTCTACTGAGACGAGGCAAGGCAAAGTTAATTGCAACTGGTTTAGGCGATAAAATAAAGGCATGTTTCATCGCTAATAGTATCATTCCTGCTTAGCCTCGTCTCAGTCATCATCATTCTCTTAAGAGCTGGGCTTTTGTCGGTGCAGCTTGATGCAGTTCCTTGTATCTTTGTCGATCCGAGGTCAACTTCTTGACGTCTTGATACGACACGATCTCCAATCCTATTTATCTTGTTCATGTAACTTTTGCTAGGTCTACTCTTTTTCTTTTTCCATTAATTAGCCTCAGTATAAAACCATAATCCCAAATATCAGTTTTCCAGAAAATTCTCGTCATGAAACTGTAGACTCCATAGGAACCGCGTGTCGCACCTAATTGGTGCGTGCTGCCGTCAGAGGATAAAGGAAATACTCCAATAGAGCGACGGTAGTCTATGCGATTTAAATGACATAATGACGAGGCAATTTTCTAATAAACCTTCGGAGCTCTTAGTGCTTGTGCCCGAGGCAACCTGCTCTACCCACTTCCTCTAGGCCTCGTAAGGTAAGGATGCCGTGGTAAGTGGTCCTTTTGTAATAAAGGAATATGTTACGGTCAAATAATTGTCAAAGACTGACCTTTTTCTCTCTCAATCACTAGCAAAATAAGGCTTCCTATTTTATCAGCAAATGAAAGGAGTGTTCTGAAAATTCTGAATCTTAAGAAAGGTACTCTAAACAACATTTCTGTAAAATATCCATGACTAAAAAACGTATGTTTCAGCCAAAATTGATAATTGTTTTCTTCAAGAAACAAAAACTATCAATAAAATTATATTTCTTTTATGACGTACCAATCCAGTCGGTCACCGCAAGTTAAGCAACGCGTATGTAACTCCATACGTAGGTTATATGTATATGCATTTTCAATTCTTTAGGTTTAAGAGATTTGACTGTATTGACAGCTAAATTAAGACATTTTAAGGGATTTTAACTAAATTTTCAAAATCTTTCGACGAAATTACAGAAGTTTAATTGTATAATATAATAAGTTAAAAGCCAATACGTTAAGAAAAATAATGGCATTAATTTGAGGCCTAATTTTATTAATTTCTAATGTACCCTCGTTGCCCTCGATATTTTTATGAAACCTTAAATACTTTTTCGAGAATTGCAATTTCTTTAACATGATAAGTTGATAACCAAAGAAAGATGCTCAATTGCTGCCTTACGCCCTGTAAATAGTACTATGGAAGCTCAGTAAAACGGTCAAAGGGGATTTTCGCGAGCTTTCGCTATCAAATGATGATTGGCACGTGAAAACCCGATAGAGCCATATCTCATTCCTTGCTCAGATCGATACTGGCAGTTACGCAACCGGTCCGGCGCCCTCAATGAAAAGTCCACTTACTTCCGGCATTTTCCACTCATTTTCTCGCTTTACAGGCACTGAATATTTCCCCTATAGATAGGTACTTAGCAAACGAAAAGGTAACAAGCATAGAAACGCGCGTGACAACTACGTGCACAGATTAAATTGACACGGTGGAACAAAGATGATGGGACGTGTATGAGATACTGGCGTGAGACACTGCGAACATGCCCTCGTGGTAGCAAGCACTTGCGCCGTTGCTGCACCAGCTGATTCCGACGCGAAGTCTTCACTCACTGTCTGCGACATGCACTCACATCCTCACGAAAGCACTTTACCTACCGCCGCGGACGCACGCTACTGTAAAAGCCTAGGAAGCACTACTTCAAGCGACACCTCACTCACCTCGCCCATTTTCGCTAGACTCTATGAAAAAGGCGGATAAAAAGGAGCAAGCCGCCTCTCGGTCTCGCCTCGGTCCCTCTAACGGAGTGGGGTGGGTCGTCGCTAGTTCTGCAACAACGGGGACCGTTACGGCTTCCACGCTCCAAAGAAAAAACTTAAAATGTGTGCGCTTTTATGTAGTGTCTTCGCACGGCACCGGGGCTATGTCATCGTGGTACGGAACTGAAACCCGATGATACGCGGGCGGAGGAGGCGCGTGGGGCGCGACGTTCAGCGGCCTGGCTCGGGCGGCGACTGACGGTGGGGCCGGCGCGTATTGAGCCGACGGCGCACTGACGTCACACTGCGTCACGACGCCAGCGCCGCCGCCGCCGCGAGCGTCGCGCGCATGCACCGCCCGCCGTCGAGCCGCCGAGCGCCCTCTGCCACACCGACCGGCCTTCCGCCGCCGATACGTTGACAGCCTCCGCTGATCGACGGCCATAAGCTCTGCCTCCACGCGCCTTCGATACCTTATCTCATTAGTCGATCTTAGGGCAGCGATAAACAAGGCCTAAATATCGCATACGGTGGCGTTCATTAATATCCATCCATAAAAGCTTTTACAGCGGCGGTGTTAATAAATTTTTATGAGGCGTTCTGAGCCGGAGGGCGCTCGGGGTGGCCGGAAGGCCGTCTCGGTGACGCGCCCATCCTAATGTTGCATTGAGAATGATAGACATCCTTATCTCAAGGGCGAATTCTCTGGGGGAAACTTATTCACGCAGTTGCCTTTTCTCAACTATAACTAATTAGTTTCTACGTTAAACACATGAAAAGAATAATACGATTAACTTTGTTCAACGCAAGTTATAACTACATCATAGAAATAGATTGAAAATGATTACGTAATAATCTAATTTTAAACGTATTAGTTAAATAAATCTTACTATAACTCATTTCGTTAATCGAAAATAATAAGAAATAGTAATAACCTTTTGTCATATATGTGTTAGACCCATTTAAACAAATACTTTAAGCAGTTCGAACAAGTTTAACAGTTACTGACAAGGACAGTAGACTTGGCTAATCTATTTGCTAATTCAATCAGTTTCCACTCTACAATCCCGACCGATCTGCCCACATCGGTTTACCTTTCAATTGCCTTAGTGTGGTTTTATGGTGAGTGAATACATTCGATTCAATTTTATTGCTTACGCATTATGATAATGTCATAAGCATCGTATAAATGTGGAGCATAAACGTTTTACAGCTAGACCTCGTAGTAGCCACGGTTTGATCTAAATCCGCAAGTGTTATCTACCCTATTCTACGATAGTAAAATACTGTATAGGTAGGATGGTACCTTATTTCTTAGACAAAGACTCTAACGCCTTTAACACGTATAAATATAATTAGGAAATACGCTAAATTTATAGCCTGGAATAATGGAGAATGAACATTACAAACGAAAAGGTATGTTACACGCGTTACGTCTGGACCATTAAGTCTTTTGTCCGATCACCAACTCCCAACTAGCATAGCGGTAAAAATAGAAATCCTTACTAACCATACAGCCTTTTTCCTTTGGTGAGCTTGTGCTTGAGCTACCTGTGCGGAGAAAATCTACAACGGATTACACCGGACTCTAGAGCTTTCTTGATTTATTTGGTTGGAGAATATCAGTCGCCTTCCTAGGGAGAAATAGGGATTACTGGGGGAACTGCTATTTAATATTCGAATAAAATACACAGCATTTACAGTCTACGTGGAATGTTGACCGGTATGCAACTTAAACAGTAAGTTATCTCTGTTTTGTTTGTTATACTCCCTCAATTACAGACATAGAAACCGGATAAACCAACAGAAATTCGTGGACATTGATAGGCGTACACGAAATACCAGAAAAGTTGTATAAGTAATCCTAGTTGTTTAACAAGAATTTAGAGCATTTGGCAAGCAAAGAGAATTAAAAACGAAAATTCATTGAAAATTAAATATATTCCTTCAATAAACATGTCTTAAGAGTACGCGATCTGAAAACGTGTACCTATTTAAGTTACACAATAAAAGACATAGTTTTGATTTGAACATATGTTCACAGAGAACAAAGTTATAACATGTTTGCCACAGTTCAAAGTTAATAGGTGTAAAACGTTTACGCGACCCGCTCATATTTGTGTGTCCCATTTACGCGATCCACCATACATTAATCTTCAAGGGCTTGAGATCGTCGCTATGTTAGCGAAGCGGTCCCAAGGCACCTGTCCTACATGTTAATTTCCGGTGCTTGACGCCTTGCCCGTAACTAATTACAACCACGTACGAAGACCGCAGCCATAATGACACCACTTGCTCTCTAGGCATGTCCTCTTCTTGGTGAAGAATAGGTCGCCAGAGCTCCCAAGGATGCTCCAACCAATAAAGATTCGGCAACGCGCTTGCGATTTTTCTGAAGTCACAAGCTTTCATCGGCTACGGTCTGTTTATCGTCAGACAGGTCGTATACTAGTTTTCCACCGTTCAGTATTAAAAAAAATAGCATAAACCCTGTCCTGAATTACCGATAGGGTAGTCGAAATCATTCATGAGCATTGACTGACTATTAAGCCTTTCGGTTTCTAAAGAAGGCCATGTGTACGGTATTACTTCATAATAGTATAAAAAAAAACACATAGCATAAACCCTGTCCTGAATTACTTACCGATAGGGTAGTCGAAATCATTAATGAGCATTGACTGCATTTTAAGCCTTTCTGTTTCTACTTCATAAAAGTAGATTAAATTGAAAAAAAAAAACATGTTTTCACAGAATCAGAATTTTTAAATTTCATCGAAGACCTAGATTATTTTTTATTTATTCATTTCTAATTTGTAAAAGCTTATACATATACTAATATACCGTAAGGCACATAAGAAATTGTCTTATTTTAAAATTAAATTCAAAGGCTAAATTAATAGAATTAGTCATGTAATTTTGATGTTTAATATTATGTCAAATCTTTATTTATTAATTTAATCTTTGTTGCACAAAAAGAACTCTTAACGAAAAAAAGGCGGATTTAATGCAATGAGGCATTCCAGTTTAATAAAAGGTCTGCCGTAAACAAAAAGTACTCTAGGCGACACGTAACTGGAATATCAAGGTAAGTTTGTTCTAAATCTAAAAACCCTAAACCGTTATCGACGGCCCAAGTGTCTGGCGTAGTTCACACAATGGGTGTAATCGTAACCGAATCACGCACGCACAGTCTGAGTAGTACAACCGCTGGCAAGTGGAAAGCCATAGCTGCTAGTCTGCGTAGCTTTTTGTCCACCGGGTTATGCAAGACCCAGACGGTTACATCATGAGGGGCGGAACAACGCATTGATTAACGGAGGGCGAGGAGTATAGTAATCAAAAGTTTGCTCGTGTCATGATTGTACGAGCCCCAATGCAAATGAGTACGTCTGGTAGGAAAAAAATGTACTAAACTAACGTTAACCTAAAAATTCTGGGGGACGAAGGTGTTTGGAAGAATTAGCAATATAAAAACAGTATAAGTTATAAATCGTATTTTATTTATTCAATGAAAAAAAAAACGAACTTTCCTTGGTAATAAAAAAAACATTGTTTCACCAATTGTACTAAAATGCAAAAAAGTTCGTCTTTAGTGTTACCGACGCAGATTAGAACGTCTACCACTTGGTGGCGTCTCCTTTTGCATCTAAAACGGCTTTAATTCTGAGCGGCATTGTATCTACCAGCTGTCGACACTCTTCCGGGGTTGTTTCATTCCAAACACAGGTAAGTTTCTCTTTAAGATCAGCTTTTGATCTGGACGGGTCCTTTCGCAACTTCTTCTTCATTTTCCACCACAACGTTTCTATGGGAGACAAGTCCGGGCTGCTGGATGGCCACGACATGGTAGGTATTTTTTTCTTTTTCAGCCACGCCATCGTTGCTTTAGCGGTATGGCATGAGGCACCATCTTGTTGAAAAGTATACGCATTTTTATACTTTAACTTACGTATAGACGGCAGCAAACTCTCTTGTAAGATGCTTTTGTATTTTTCGGCATTGACGGTTCCATCTATAAATTGCAGACAGCCGACACCCTGTGCCGACATGCAGCCCCAAATCATTAAGGAAGCTGGAAACTTTACCTTACGCTTAAGACAATCTTTTTGAAATGCCTCTCCTTTTTCGCGAATGACTTTACTTCGTTCATCGCCTACTGTGACTTCAAATTTAGATTCGTCACTCCATATAATTTTACGCCACTGATCGACGGTCCAATTTCTGTACTTTTTGGCGAATTTCAACCTGTTAGTTTTCTGCCGTTGTGTAAGTAACGGTTTCTCTTTAGCAGTGTAAAAACCGTAGCCCATCCTCTTCATCACTCTCTTGCAAGTATCCACTGAAATGTTTTTTTTAATTGCGTCACGCCATAGTACCGTAAGTTCTCCAGCTCTTGCACGACGATTTTTCTTGATGATCTTCCTCAGAATCCTGTTTTCTGCTTTAGTAGTAATTCGTGGGCGGCCGGATTTCTTTAAACAAGAAATTTTGTCGTGTTTTCGATGATGCTCGATGATAGTTTGGATTGTAGACCTTGGCATAGAAAGGTCCTTGGCAATTTGGTACGTAGATTTGCCTTTATTGTTACTGGAGATTATAATTTTCCGCACTTCTTCAGTCACTGGCTTACCTCGTGCCATCTCGATAGAAAAACGATTTGGAGTAATAAAAAATTAGGCTGAATTTGCCCTTTTATATAGTGGTTTGTCATTTTACATGACAGAGAATATTCCGTATTCAATTTGAAAATAATATTTTATATTACGAACCCTGGTAAACAGGTTTTATTTTAAATAGACGACCTATTTTGCCTTAAATATGAAGCAGACGTAATTATTTGCGTGTGAGATGTAATATTTATAATTAAATTATTTTAAAATAAATAACGAGATGTACACTTTGTACAACTCAAAACTAAGCTAGCTTTAGTGACATTGCGTCTAGTGTATTCCATTAATCATCAAAGTCGATTCGGGTAGAAATACTAGTTTTTGAAAAAAAATACGCATGCAGAATTGCGACTAGACGAGCTATTTTGCATTGGGGCTCGTATTTACCTATTTGAAAGATAAAATAAATATTTATTCGTAGCACAGACATATAAACAAACAGAATAATGTTGAAATTACACACAAAACAAAGATAGTTAATCATGGAAAAATATTGTAAAGAGAAACGTTTATTATATGTATTAGACAGACCCTGCGTTCCTGCGTTGTGGATACGGTTTGTAAAACTTTTGTTGTGTATTCGTACGTAAACTATATCTTTTACTTTATGTTAAGCGAATTTTAATCATTTTCGAGATTTCCGACAAAGGATGCCGGCATAAAGGCAGTTTTCAAACAGGAACAATAAGATGACAAATAGAACACATTGTGACATTTAACAATGTCAACCCATCGGTGAAGTAAAAGAGGCGAATCGTAAAACAGACGGAGCGGGACATTTCTCCTGCAATCTCCTGGCCTATCGCAACAATAAAAAGCAAAGTTGCACAGTTTTCAATTTAAGCGTCGAGGCTTGCAGCGGGCCGGCGCTATTTTTCATTTCAACGAGCTCTCCCTGGATGGGAGCGCTAAACAAAAGGATTTCTCTCATTGTTACAATTCAATAATTCGTAGTCGCTTATTAATGTTAGTTACTCATCGTATAAATCGTTTTAACTAATGAAGACTTAACTTTTAAACAGCACTATCCATCCAGGCAGAAAGGGACCCAAGGGTATAGCATAGAAATACAAATGTTAACATTTATAATAAATTGAGAGAAGAAGAGAAAACAGGTTACATAAAGGGCGTTTAAAAGCACTGAACAAAGTTGTTTCGAGTATTGGAAATCGCATAAAACGACGTGTTAAACTCTTACGTCCATCATAAAATTGAAGCCGTGACATAAAACAAAACGATAATCCAACTAGAATAAATATTAAAGGCGTAATTCGTCATATCGGAATCTGGCGTTCCCTATAGCGCAGTGGGAAACACGCGAAAACCTGGGTTAACCCTAGGCACACTGGACGATCAATATAGATGCAATATGTCAGCCGTCAGGACAATCAGCTTCGCATGCAAATCCTGTCATAGGTCAGTTACTATGCATTCCTGCTCGAACAGCGAGTTTCATTTTTGATTAATATGCGAAGTTATGACAGCTTCGTGCACACAAATTAATTTACCAAACTTTAAGAATATTGTGCTTATATAGTCAACGCAAATATCTATCGGTTGATCCGAACGTCTTAGTTTCATATCACCAAGTAATTATTCGGTAACGAAAGTGATCTCGAAACTTTTAGTCGAGCTTATAAAAGTTTCATATCTCACGTAGGCGTGGAAGAAAGCGTTTGCTTCCTTAGGGAATCCAATGATGAGGCATGTTAATGTTTAAGAGTAGCAATAATCCGAATGGGAGTCCATCGTGTGTTAAATGGAAGGTATTATTATCAGTTGGGGCAGCAGCAGGGGCATTCTTCGGCGTGGAGGGTCGGCTGATATGAAAATTCGTCGTCGAGCAGTCGGCGGCGGCGGGGCGGTGGTGCGAGACGCTGGTGTGGGGCTGGAGGCACGCGGAGGCTCTATTTGGGTCACCCCGGGCGTCATTCCCCACGATCAATAGACCTGCCGGCGCGCGCCGGCCTCTCGCTCTCTCCCGCCTCGCTGTTATCTAACGCTTCTCGCACACTGCCCCACCGACATTAATTATTCTCTAAATCGGTCTTATATGAGCTATTGAGACTTTAAATTAAGAGCTATAGCCTTATCGTGAATAGTTCCGAAAGCTTTCGTTACCTCGGAGTGTGGGGCGGCGTGGTGCCAGTCTATAGGCACGTGTGGATGTCGAAACCGCCACCACTGTCTGGCTTTTTCCTTCACTAGTCCTCGACTAAAAAGTTACGTAATATAGAACAATAAAATCAAATGTACATTTCTGCCTAGCGACCAACTCCATAATGTACAGTATTGTTTATTTTACTTACGAAAATATGTTCACATTCCAATTTTTAGCTATGATAAAATGGTATGTAGTTTTTTGTGCTACCTATTAATAAAATGATGGAGTATTTTAAACATAAGATACCTCCATATGATGATTAAGAGTTTTCAGCAAATAGGCCAGCGGTCCGCGCCCGATTCATACTCGAGAACCGCGCTGAAATCTCATAATGAGGCGTTCCACCGAGTGGTGTACTCGAGTGGACTCATAAATATTAATCTGTAAGCAAACCCATAGCGTTAACCGACCCGGAAAGGTTTCAAACTGTTTCTTTTTCTTTCTGTAGCTCAGGATGTTAGTTGTTGGAGAGTTCACGCAAAAAAAATACAGCTATCAGAACTAGCGGCATGACTCCTATAATTTTGCATTACTGGATTGTCATGCTCGAGAACCGCGCTGAAATCTCATAATGAGGCGTTCCACCGAGTGGTGTACTCGAGTGGACTCATAAATATTAATCTGTAAGCAAACCCATAGCGTTAACCGACCCGGAAAAGTTTCAAACTGTTTCTTTTTCTTTCTGTAGCTCAAGATGTTAGTTGTTGGAGAGTTCACGCAAAAAAAATACAGCTATCAGAACTAGCGGCATGACTCCTGTAATTTTGCATTACTGGATTGACTGCTGCAAAATTTTAACATAAACTTTATCCCATGATAAATTTCGGCAATGTTTAATATTACCTCAACAGTGAATTGAGTTCTTATCGAATTTCGGACGCGAATCAAATTATGTGCAGAATCGTGTTTCAAACCCAAACATCAAATCAATCAAATACAAACTTTGGTGCCTACATAAGACAAATTAAAAGCGTGGGTGAAATTAAAAAATCCTTATTTTCTGCCGTGTCGCGTCGAAAAACTGGTAAAATACTTAATCTGTGCGTACATGCCGTTCCTTTCAGTGGATACATGCCATCAATAGGATTATTAGTCGTTACAAGTAACAGCTCAACAAATGTACATCTGCACGAAAACGGCGGGACCGCCCGAGGCAGGGGTCCCGCTGGGATAGGAACCCATCTTAAAGGGAGAAACAGTCAAGGTCGCGTCCAACTCGCGCCGAACATAATTGTACAATTTATTCAGAACTTCTGGAACGTGGAATTACTCGTACCTCATTTTGTCAATACCACTTACTCACGCATTGTTACGTGTTAGTACCTAGACCGCAATTCGTATTTCAGAAATAGCTCGCTAGTAGGTACCATGGAAATAGAAGGTAAGCATGCAGAGATGACGTGTTCGTCTAACAAATGCGGTGCCAAAACGTGCCCATAAAACTCGTATACTTATTCCGAACCACTTCAGTTTACGGAAATCTTCAAGGATGACGAACACGTTTGAAAAGGAAACGTTAGATTAAGGTAGATTCATAGATTGACGCTTGATCTAATTTAAGTAAATTCACTTGTAAAATGGTCTATTACAACAAGTTATGGATTTACTCAAGATATTAATTAGTAAAAATAGAACGGCGAAAATCGGAATATTCAGTTTATCGCAAATGGCAAGTTCTAACGGCGACATGAAATGCTTAAAATACCATTTAATCTCGTCCTTTTACTTGTTTTTCGCGTTACAACAATTTTCTGTCTACCAATTTGACACAAAAAACGAAACAGACAAGCTATATAAGCTAAGTGTATATAATAGCACTAAACAATAGTAGTTTATGCAACTGATACATAATGAGAGGTCTTAAAACACGAGTGTGGTTTTATGAAACGAGCGTCAGCGAGTTTCATAATAGGATAACACGAGAGTTTTAAGGCCTAATTATGTACAGTTGTATACACTACTTTATCTACATCCATACATTAAATCCTCTTTCATGTGTTGAGGCACCATTGCGTTGAAAGTGCAGGAGTTCGAGTTCGTGAGCTCGTTGAAGTCTTTTTGAGCACGAGCCTGTATCGTAATGGGCGGAGATGGCCATAACGATACAATTTTTGTTGCTGTTATGGCCATCTCCGCCCCGGACCGGCGATATTGTAAAGTTGGTCCTTACCTACACTTTTTGAGCACATAAAAGAGGATTGACTGTATGGGTGTAGAGGTTCTTTACGTAATTTATTATATAAATAAGGGCGGTCTAGACTCGAGGTTGGTCAGCCGCCTCGAACCACCCGGATCCGAAGCTAAGGTAATCGATACTATAAACCGCGTCGATATTTCAGTATTAAGTTTCTTTACGAAACCTACAGAATGCGTGCCGAGATCATATTATTATTATCAGGCATGCTGCAAACTTGCGAATTCGTTCGAAAACAAATATGTAATCTATTCGGTTGAATCACTGAACCCACAAGACGTATGTGGGATTGTTTGTTAAAATTATATAAGAAGCACGATTTTTCGCGATTAAGTGGCATACGTATAGACTTATAAATCACGGCAAAGGTTGTTCAAAACATTAACTTAGATGAAGCAGTAAAACTGAATTACCCGAATATCGATCAGCTATAAATAATTTTCGCTAGCTAAAGAGAAATTTAATCGTGTTGTGGTGGCGAATGCAAATTCGTGGTGACGCGGCATTCGATTTATCTAGTAATCAAATTGAAGATAATAGTTTTACCGCACCTCGAGCCGAGCGAGGAGGTCAAAGTGAACAAACTGTCGAGTCGAGTCAATTTCCGATATTAGATTTGCCTACAGGCAGAAGTGGGGCGCCCGTCCGTGGGGGGACGAGATGTCCTGTTTTTATCTCTGCAAAATAGAATCGCCGTGCAACTGATCAATGTGAACGTTGAATATTGATTTCATTTGGAAATGTTTGTGACACAAAAATGGCTTGTAGTTTTCTATTATTCGAACGTTACAGTCCCGCCCGAAGGGCACGTTCAATTCCATCGGGAATATTCGGGATCCTCTTACTGTTGAATAGGAGTAGTGATCGAATGGAAGAAACTGAATTTAATTGTGTCCTTTGCCTAAAACAATATCCTTACAGCTGTTACTCCACCTAAATAAAGAGGATAGTGTGTTACAAAGTAACTGTGAAAAGATAATCGACCTAGATAGCCGAAGAGGATTTAGATCAGATATAGAGCGGCGCGGGTCAGACGGCCTCCGGCCGCTACTTACAACATGGATTTACACCACCGACGTTCCGTAAAACATTTCAGTCAATGAAATTATTATACCTAGAGTAAACAGTCTATGAGCAAATATAAACATACGTCACAGCCGTTGCTACGGCGATACTGTTGTGTTGATTCACCGCTTTCAGAGCACGATCTGAAGGTGAAGACGAAGGAAGTTTATTGGAATATGCGCATACAGACAAGATTTATAGGTTCTCAGAAACATTCTAAAAATTGCACGCGTCTCATCCTACAAGCTGCCTGAATGAACATAATAATTTCATCATCCACGCGCAAGTAAAACAACTATTCCGAAGTAGTTCATGAACGTTCAAATGCCCCATGAGGGAAAATTCAATACCTAATAGAATAGGGCTCTAAACTTAAATAAATGTGAAATAGGGCAATCCAATAAATGTGGAGCAGGTGGAAACTGGATAGGTCCCCATAATTTAATTAACGCTGACCAGAGAACACGAACAATGGCTTAGTAGCAGCCATCCAAGTGTATAACTAATAAACTTGAAATCACCAGGACCTGATCCGTCCTGTAGGGAAGGAAGAGATTTTTTTTTCGGGAAAGGTGAGTAGGAGTATTTGTTTGTCTGTCTGTTCATGTTTGCAAGAACATGTGACTACGTTAATACTAGTGTCTTTTATTTGGGGATTGACGATCATCCTATTATGGATTCGTTTCTATTGTCAGTGACTCTTAGAGATATACATTTCATGCTTGATAATTCACATATCATTTTACCCCGCTTTTGTATAAAAGACATTCGTGATCCCTTTACTATTTCATCAGCCTACATAAGAGTTAACTAACGGCCAATTATAATAATAAGCCTACATTATCAACCTGGCAATGCCTGACTATCATGCTAACAACTCTGGCAATCAACACTATTATAAATGTTGTTTACACCTTTCAAATTGACAACAATTTTACGTCGTCGCATTGTAATAAATCTTATGTGTTGTGTATAAAAACTGTGTAAAGTTGGGGGACACGGACAGAAATACACACTAACCGAGCAGTGACATTTGTTACCCTGCGGGGTAGCAACGTAACGTTCAAATCGGATTAGTAGGCTAATAATCCTCGTAAAGCCCTGTTTAGAACCACAAACAAAGGCTAATGTCACTTTTAAATGTGACAAAATTTTCTCACATTTCGTATACATATTGCAATGTTTATGGCGGCCAAAAATAATGTCAAAACAACAATCAAAGTTAAAATGAAATATGCATTGCTCCGAGTAGGACTATATTTTCTAAACGCTTACCTCATGTGGCACTCCTGACATAGCAGTAAAGAATTAATAAAGCCGTCTTGTAGACAAAGGTTAAAGTCGTTGTAAAAGAAAATTGCGTGCAGAATCAGACTTAGATGAAGATATGTGTAGTGAATGTGTATGTAGTGAAGCGAAGGCCTTGCCCTAGTGGTTAGTTTGCTGAGGGCAATTGGTAGGAAATTGCCCAGACCCTCGTTCGAAACGAGGTACGAAGCGCGATCGGCGTCAGTAAACTACTATTTAGTTAACTCGCTATTCCCGACTTCTTAATTAAACTGTAAGAACATAGCAGCCACTCCGAATTAAACTCAAGTTCTGTGTTTTCGTTATAACGAAAGCAAGAAAATTTTCTAAATTGTGCAAGCGTATACTTATGTTTCTTTTTCGCATAGATTTGGTTGTTTAATTATTTAACTTTCGAAACTTGATCGTTTTCTTGGAATTGCGATAAGTTTCAGCTCTATGCTAAACCTATTTGAAAACTATTACAAGTTTTGATATGATAGCGTTTCAAAACCTGTTCAGTAGGACAGGAGTGGTTTTCCCTCGTATCAAGGCGCAGTCGCGAAAATAAGTTGAATGCTCTTCTTACTATTGATTAGTGCACTACAGAAAGAGAAAAGGAGGTCGCTTACCCTCAACGCCACACTTATGGTGTTGCTCGACGTCGTGTAGTCCAGACTACGTGGAACGTTTCCGAACCCCGCCTTAAAATGCGACTTATAACCTTTTATAACCAGCCTATTTTGGTGCCAGGGTCGTCTGCCAAGTGTCCTGCTTCTGCTAAACAGTCTCCAGGCAACAGAGTACTGTTACGTAAATCTTACCGTGAATCAGGCGGCGTTAAGTGCACGCGAGAATTGCCGTGCTCCGCATAATTCAATTAAGAGCATGATGGCTCTTCTCATACTGATGCTCGTAAAATAATTCGAACCCTACAACAGTTACAATATTAGCCTGATAAATTAATCATGCTAAATCTCAATAAGCGATGATAGATCAATACTAACGAAAGCACAATTACATGATAAATAATACCTATTTTTAGCGCCCTATTCATGATGGAGCTGTATAACTAGCTTTATTACAAGTAATTCAGCTCAGACTCAAATCAATACGTGTTTCGCTTCCCAAGCCAGTGAGAACTAATAAAATAAATGTATTTTGAAGTCACTGACTTCGGTTTGATACTTATAATCCATTTGAGCGAATTGAGGTTTTTATTTCGCTAGAAAACTCTTCATCACTCAAATTTGTTGTCATGTACTGAAAACACTATGGAATTTGAGGTCTGGAGATCAGAGAGGTCTAGAGGATTGTTAAAATATTAGTGAATTATGATGGATGCTTGCGTAGGTTTGTGTAGCATTCGCTGGCGACCTAAAACGACCGGCCAAACTGGCGAAATGCGGTGGGATCCAGTGCGGGCGGTACGCGCCGCCGCGGGCGCAGCTTGGTTGGGCTCACCGAAGCGTTTCCGCTCTCAAAGCCAGTTCAACGCACCACTTTAAAACTTTATACAAATAGAAAGAAATAAAATGTCGGAGTAAAATAGCGGTGAGCTAATGGAATAATATTACATCATAGTATCATAGGATATTGAGAGTACTTTAATTTTTATATTCAACGTTTTAACATTTTGTGAGAGGGAACGACCATTAGGTCAACCAAAGCTCCTGAAAACTTTAATAGTTCTCTGAAACTTAAGCTTTTAGCAATAAGACCGCCTATTGTCTACTTCCAACTACATGTCATTGTTTTGTTTCTTTGTAATTGATTCGTTTGAGAGGTATGCAATGAATAGTTTTTGTATTGTATTGTAACTCTAATTTTACTGAAGTTTTCATATTTGTAATACCAACAGATGAGATGCTAGCCAAAAACAATGCAATCCTCAAACAACGAATATCCCACACCCTCAAAAACTCTTACCGTGCACACCGTGACACAAAAACGCAATCACAGCAGCTTACAAACACGAGTATAGGGTAAGATTGTGGTAATTATCCTGCCGAACCCACCCGAAGTTCTGGCATTATTTCAGTGTTAGCACAATTTATCGTCACGAATTGTCGAGTCAAATTCTTGTAGCTGTAATTTGCGGTTGATTGTCTGCGAAAACGCTACCTATATCCTCTTTCCTGATTAAACCGTAATCCGAGAATGATGGACAAATTGCCAGTGGGTGTGGTGTAGGAATGAAATTCGCACACGGACCTTCATGGCACAATACTGCATACATCCAATTGGATAAGTTACATTAGACGTAGTAATCCACATCAGAATGAACAACCTTAGTCAAATATATCATTTCGAAACCCAATTCTGAAGAAGCATTATTTTTAAATACAGTGAAAACACGGAAAGACCAGAAACTTAGCATTTGATTTCGTGGCGTAACGACTTATCATGTCACAAACTGTTAGAAGATAGGAAGCTGCAGTAAACTCGATTTTAAACATCATATCACCAACTGTGTTAATGTAACAGCGGCATTATGTTCCTGAGGGTACACGCTTCAATGAGAATTATGAAAGCTTCGCTGCAACTTCGCAGACTTATGCTTGAGTCCTGACTTTATTTCTTAGTTTGGCAACATTTTAATATTGTACGGGAAACTTAATACCACCGTCTCTCTCACAGCACCAATTAAAATTGATATATTACATTAAACTTCTAACAAACCTAATAAGTATTATAGTTAGTATGCTGTTCATACATTGAGTTGGGGTAAAACTTTGTCAAAGGGGACCAAATTAAGGTTAGTTCGGGGAAACTATTAAACGCCTCTTTAGCGAAATTGAAAAGCGGACCACATAAACGAATTGCAGAGAGTTGTGGTGGAAATGAAATTTGCAAAAGCTTTCGCAGTAAAATTGATTGCGTCGCTCGCCAATGTGACAGTTAATTCGCAAAATTTAAACTCGGTCGCGTAAATTAAGTTTTATGGCCTAATTGAAATTTAAAATTTCATTCATATGTTTCCGTACGCGGGGGTATAATGCATGCGAATAATTACGCCACAGAAATTGGCAACCAAGCATCAGCGGAATGAGATTTTGGAATCTCATGAAATTTAAATTTTAGAGTTAATGCATTAACATTAGCTACAACTGAGTATTCATAACAAAGAAGAAAAAACAAAC
Organism: Epiblema foenella; assembly: GCA_963556455.1. NCBI lineage: Eukaryota > Metazoa > Arthropoda > Insecta > Lepidoptera > Tortricidae > Epiblema > Epiblema foenella. The sequence goes on from OY747112.1 coordinate 4,094,597, forward strand.
AGAGGTAATGGTTTATACAGATATTTTCAAAAGTATATGCCCATGTGACGTTTTTGAGCAACACTTCTTAGACCTGAAACAAGCGACACTTGACAATGTAAACTATCAATCATCGCCAACTGCGTTGATATTCCGGCACAAGTTCTTATTCCAAAATCGCGCTCGTTGAGCCTGTCTTTGATATAAACCAATAGCGATATTGCTATACGTGAACATGATTTTTTTTCGTTACAAAGAGAACTGAATTTTTCTGTTAAATTTTCTAAGCGAAGTGTGCATTTAAGTTATGTAACAGCATCATCATTTCCAGTTGGAGATAAGGAACATCTTACATTCTGGACCTCAGCATAGTTACTATGTGGGTGTTTAAAAGCAAAGTACCGCGGCCTTATCTGCAAGCTATGCAGTTGGCTTTAACCGGATATATTTTGGAGGATTACCGTATACAATTTATTCCTTGCTGTAACTTACAAACTTTAAAACATTATTGTGTTTATGTCTGCTTTTCCATCGCCACTGGAAATAGAGCATATAAGCATTAATCATAATACGAGATAAAGGAGAATGGGCAAAATGTCCCATCGGTGTATACAGTTGAGACATATCTCGTTTGAAAGGTCTTAATCGTGGCAGTATTTCATTGTATGGCACCAATGTTGGACAGCGTGCAGGGGCCGAGTAATTGACAAAAGTATGTATCGCATAAAAACGTTTATTATACAAAATGCAAATGATATAATTAAATATAAGGTATCACATACGAAAGATAATGATAATTGGGCCACATAAGGCTACCGATATCAGCGCTGAAATATTTAATGGACTAGAATTAAGAAACGAAAGATATGTGTGAACGAAAAATCAGCTACTACTCAAAGATGCCTACGTGTATACACTGATGACTTATATCACGTTAAAGGCTCTAATGCAAGCTATTTTTTGATGTATACAACTTCGAGGTAACGCATGCAGGGATCGGATTATATTGAGTTTTAAGATTTAACTCTCAGTTAACTCTACGTTAATTGAGTGTTATAACTTATTCTACTTGACACCAGATGTCTGTAGTTGTATACTTCTTCTAGATTTATATTGTTGACAACAAACAGATAATCCGGTGGTGTATCTCTAGCATTAAGAGGTTGGATTACTTTTTAAAGAAATATCTGACAGGTCGTGTCAATCAATTATCTACATGTCATATCATAAAAAATATTAGCATTTTTACAGGGATTGAAAATTGTGAATAAGATAAAAATAAACGGATAAAATACAAAGTCCACGTATTCTCAGTACATTCGTAAGTAATCTGCATTGATCTATAATACATTTTTATTAATCTAGTTATTTGCGGGCGTGAGCCCTGATATAGTTTGCGAATCCGCAGCCTGTAAATCTGGTCGATGCTGTGATGTACCTAGTTGTACTTGGGATCAATATTTCCTACTTGACGTCGTACATCAAGGTCTATGAGACGGGCGTCTTCAAAATGAGATATGTATGTATGGTATGTCTGTCATATTTTGCTTGCATTTCTGATATGCAACGACAGTGGCAAACAAGCTTACGGCTTGCCTGATGGTTAGGTAGACATCGTAGCCTGTGGATAATAGCAAGTCTAGAAGAATTAGAATTCCTGTGTATATGTGTCGATATTAACACATCACATCCTCGGGTATCAGGCGGCTTTACCACATAATAATTAATAATTAATAGTACCTTCTTACATGGAAGGTTTTCATTTCGGCTTGCCGCATATATAGTACTTAGCTCTATGTTGGATGAGGGCCATAGCGGATGCACTTCGACCCAGTGGGATCTTTTGTGTAGCTCTATGTTACTAGCGCGATAGAGTATCTGGATACCACGGAGGTTCAGCCGAAGAGGAACAAGCCTAACTTTACTCACACCAGGAACACGACACCTCATACCTAGAAAGGAACTGTGTTATTATGGCTGCGCTCTTCTGTAATAAGGAGGTAATCCCCAGTTGAGTAAGATGGTAAGAAATATGAATAAGCTGATAGTCCGCTGTACCCTATCTCTATGCCAGAAATATAACCCTTGACAGAAAATAAACTTTGAGTTAGATACAGGAATCTCGGAGCCTTAAGATCTACAATATTATTATGGCCAACTGACAAATAGATACCGCAGTTTACTAAGGATTAAGGTACTATTTCTTGCTAATGTTACCCATAAAGTTCTAACCTGCATAATGAAATTATATATATATCTTGTGTAGGTAAAATAAAAAATGAGATAATTCGGAGTTGAGTTGCCTACTACATTTTCTTGTTTTAAGATAAGAAACAGGTGAAATCATAACTTCTGATCTGTGTCTGTACTTTTTACCCGACTGCGGCAGTATTAGGCCTGTCACGTTTTTCGAGTGTATGTATGTATCTTAAATGTGGGTATGTGTGTATGAATGAATAGGTAGCTTTGTCTATTTCTTTGGTACGTTCTGCAGCTTCACCATTTCCACGTCCTGTCAAATACAGAAGCTGTCACTTACACGCCATTACATGGAAATGTCAAACGCGAAGTTGAACCCTATAATGTGCGAATATAGGTTGATATCGCACTGCACGCCGTGACGGATATATATATCGTTGGCGTTGAAAAGTTGAACAATATGATGAATTTGAACAAGCTAGGTATCTTCTTAGTCTTGTATTAATGTATAGACCTTATATCTATAGATACATACTGCAAAATAAACTATGATATTCGGTCATGAACACGGAGATAATTTTCTGGGGCAGGCTATAAGTGTACAGATTTATGTATGCTTCGTTTGTAACTAATTAATTTCATCCATTTATTCCACTTTCTGAACACAGGCCGTGAGACAGTTGACAACGTCTATCTCTGATATTGATGCTAATTTCGCCGATGAAGATGTTGGATGATGATTTCGGAGATCCTTGAATTGAACAAGGTGGGCGGTTGGTATCGCAATGGTATGATTTTTTAGCAATCTAGCTAGTTGCGTCTGCGAGCCTCGGCTAAGAGAAGGTAGGAGCTACATAGTTGTAATAACTACATACTTTTTGTTTCACGGTTTAGGTATTTACTGTTTTACAATTTTCTCCTATACGGAACTAAGAAATCTTATGCATAAAATATTTTTAATGCCAGGGTGATAACACGCCACCGACCCTATATTGTTTTTTGGACGCACTGTGTTCACATTAAGAAGTTATGTATATTCCTGAATTCCACATCACATGTCTACAGTTGTAGATGGTTATTATGGCTATAGTTTTCGTTGAGCAGAGGTACTGTTACCAGACTGACGATCATCAGTTTGTCCATGTCTTTATGCCTGTATAAGTCGAAATACGTTAGGCTATATAAAGGTGTGCCTAACTATCCTTCCCTCCGTCTGTCTGCTTCCCGACCCATGTTTCCTCGGTTTGTGAATCTTTCTATCTATAAATAATAATAAATAATAAATATTTTTGGACAATCTTACATAAATCAACCTAGTCCCAAACTAAGCAAAGCTTGTACTATGGGTACCAAGTGACGATTTACATACTTATATAGATAAATAGATACTTAAATACATTTCTATGTATTCAACGTCCATGACTCAGGAACAAATATTCGTGTTCATCACACAAATACATGCTCCGACCGGGATTCGAACCCGGGACCTCCAGCTTCGAAGGCAGGGTCACTACCAACTAGGCTAAAGCGGTCGTCTATGTATTTGTCATTGCGCTACTCTGTTAGGTAAGGTGCCTAAAGAACTTTCTTCACTTTGATTCTTCTGTCCGTTTTTCTGTCTGTTTGTCTGTCTTGATAGTCACAGATGTACACAATGATATTTTACCTAACTGGATGTTTATAAATAGGTTATAAAAACGGTATCAATAAGAGCGACTTAATTTTAACACTAAGAGTAAGATATTATCATTCTAGAGTGCTTAACTTGGGATTGCCATGTTTCCATATATTTTGCCTTACTTACATATATTTTTAGGGCCTTAACACAGTGTTTTTTTTATGATACTGGTATGTTATCGAAAGTTTTTATGCAGTATTGAAAGGGATATTTACACTGCTTTTATTGTTTATGCATTTTATGATACCGTTTTGTTAATTTTTATCAACAGAAAACAGTACTGGATCATTATTGAAAGCGGCATTACACATTATCATCAGTATTAATTTGATATGCTCCTCAGTATATTTGTAACTTTTTGCCAACATGCATTACAAAAATATCGCAATATTGGTATTCATTTTACATTAAACATTTGTATGCATAAATGTAACAATGTGGACTATCTTAAAAAATCGACCTAGTCCGCATGTAATCAAAGCTTTTACTACGACTATGGGCGCTAGGCGACGTTATACATGCTTGCCTACATAGATTGATAAAACCTTAACATACATAGAAACTATCCAAGACTCAGGAACTAAAATGCCCTGACCGGGATTCGAACACAGGTCCACCAGCGTCGCGGTTAGGATCGCTTTACATACGTAATAAACATTGGGATAAAGATTTATTAGTTTAACACCTGTTCTTTCAGTTTAAACCGGATCGCTGAATCAGTGGCGATGGTGGAAATACACAAGATTTTAGAGGGCGCGACTGGCATTATCAAGAAGTTTGAATTACCAATATTATTGAATGCTAATTTGGTTGAGGCATTATCACAATACTACGATACACGTCATAATGTTTGTGGTACGTATATCAAGCAAATAGCAAGTAATACGAGTGGATTGACAATGATTGCATTGATATCACAATGACAACGGCTGCATTGGGACTTTGGAAGCATTTTGATTGGCCGTTTACCCGTTGATTTATTCATGAAACCATGACGTATGTCCACGATCACGCTATTGCAAGTCAACAAGTATATCATCATCATCATCATCATCACCACCATCATCGTCATCATCATCATCAGCCAATATATGTCCCACTGCTGGGCACATCCCTCCTCTTGTTGATGAAAGGAATGAGGCTGCGGCCTGTCCCCATAAATATATCGATGCCATAGGTAATAATAGATTGAAAGTAGGCGAAATACGCATTTCTCACACACTGGTCGTCCAGCATTTTGACCAGGCAACGGTGGCAAACAAACTTACGGCCCACTTGATGTTAACCAGACACCGTAGCCGCACCATAATAGCCGCTTGCGACTGCACGCAAGTACAAGCGTTGACTACCCTTTATTGATTTTTACCCGACTGTTGCAATTAAGGAGGGTTTTGTTTTAGTGTATATAGATGTGTATGAACTAAACATCTATATCTCGTTTATATATTAAAACTTAAATGACCAATGTTTATTCGACTTCCATGACCATTTAGATAGTGTTTAGTTTTTCTGTTTGGTTTGTAATTAATGCCATTGTAGTTGCAAACTCGTTATCGGCCCTAAAGGAGTATGATCCTGAATCCTCTGCTGCGATGCAGTCATGGTTCTATTAACAGGCTTTATTAGTTTTATTACTGAATACGTATTCTTTACTTCCCCAACATAGGGTATATTTTCGCACATACTTTTTATATAACACGACGGTGCCAGACAAGCGTACGGTCTGCCCAATGTTAAGCAGAGACCGTAGCGTACTTATGAAAACAAGCCTTCAAACTACGCTATCTAATATATATTACCATACAATAGTAATAATCGTTACATTATAATCTAACTAGCGAGATTATAAACTGTCAGATTGTAAACCTATAACTGTTTTGTACTTTTCGTCAGCAAGTCGACGAAGCCCCGAGTACCGCTTTGAAGAACTTAGACAACGAACGAATCTAACCTAAACTGCAAGTTTCATGTCGGAAGAGTTGGAACTATAAAATACTACTTACAATTTAAGGCATTATTTTTCTGACGTAACATATAAAACGCATCCCAGAAGGTCACCTAACATAGTATACCAAATATAATCGGGCCGCGCATTTTTCCATTCTTGTATTCGCATAGTCCGTCTGTTAACCCTACTATACCTAAGTTGTTATATAAGTGAAAACAAATCCCTCAAACTACATAACGCATCTTCAGTCTTAAGAAGCTCTGTTAGACAGTCTTCCAACACTGCATACCTACACAGTAGTTCCTACCTAACATAGTCTCGTTTTATTTTTTCATTTTTGGATTATTTTGTATAGCCCCTTTGTTGACACAACTATAAGTTGTTACACAGTACTTACCTAGCGTGAAAGTGACTACTTAAATATTTAATTACTATTGGTTTTTCAGGTACCTAATCAAGTCATGATAAAGACGGTTACTATAAGCATAAAGAAAAAAGAACCGTCCAGGATTTCGTAGTTGTCGCTCGTCACATTGCGGCTTAAAAGGGTTTTTTTTTACTAGAAACTACGGATGTATTTGCTTATGATCTTAAGTGGCCAGTGCTCAGCACAAACGGATGTCTGGATCAAAATACGTTTTTTAAAACCCAAAATACTTATGATGCCAAATGATCCATCATCTATCGGTACTCTCTTCGATGGGTTTTACGACGGACAAATAAGGCATCCCCACCTTTAGTGTAGGAGAAATACCTATTGTAACAAGATGGGTACATGTTCCCAATTTTTTTGACAAGAATTTAATTTATAAGTAGTCTGTATAGGTATACGGTAAACTAATTAGAGCCTCTTCAATCTCGAAAGGCCGTGAGTATCAATCCCGTATACCACTGGGTTTTCTTAGAAAACTTACTTACGAAATATCATTTTATAATTAACAGCAGCTTTTATTCTGTCCACGGAAAACTGCTCGCTGTACATAAGATCTTAGGATCTCTTTTTTTAACCGACAGTGATGGTAAGTAGACAACCTAGCAAAAAGACGCTTGCAACTACAAAAGTTCATGACTGTGGTTGTTATTGTTATAACCTTCAGAGAGGTGAAGGTACTTCGCCAGTTGAGCCAAATATTCCGCTGAGCCTTACCCGTATGCTAATGATCTGGTACTAGGGAACGTACCCATATTACGCGTCCCATTCTTTACAATTTTTGACTCCCGCCCCCCATCGGTGATCACCCATAGTATACGCCGGTAATATATAGCATTAAATCGTTTTGTAGACGGGGAAGTTAAAAAAAACTGGATTTGGTATAAAGAAAAGGTTTTGTACCATCGGAAACGGTGCTGCGAGTTTAAAAATCGTTCAACGCTTTATCATCATTTGAATGTAGCTCGAAAAAGCATAGTATTTTGAACTCCCCCATCTCTCCTCCCGGGTCACGAATTTTGGGTACGTTCCCTTACTAGCGTCGACGGCGAGATGTTTTGGTTGACGGTACGTAGAATTAACAATGATTATCTTATGTGACATGCATATTGCTTTCATATTATTACATACATACATTAATGAGGTTTTTAAGTGGAATTAATTAAATGATTATGAATATAAGCAAAAAGAAAAGTCGTAGAATTTAAAATAAGCGAGTTTATGACCGACTTTCCATTTACGGTCGATATAGAAAGATTGTAAAATGCAGTTCGTATAACTGGAAATAGTAGCTTTATTGAAAAGAGACTGAATGTTTGGAAATCTGGTACAGTAAGACAGATAATATAGCAAAAGGCACGTCTGACTGTGCATAGCGGAGCGTTGGTGCCAATGCCAACATTGCATGGCAGTGAAAGTGGAGTGTGGAAAGTGAAGTTGAAAGAAAATTAGCTGCGAAGGAAAAATCTATCGGTAATAAAATGTAGCATATCCTTTCTCATCTGACAGAAACAACAGTATCCTAAGAAACGTCAAGCAAGTTAGAATATTTATAGTGCGGTCGAAACTGTCAGGCCAATTCTGTCACATGAACGCAAGCAAGAATCTAACTTATAGTCTTGCGTTCCAAATCGTCTTTGCATGTATTGAAGCAATTTCGCCTTAGAGTTTCGTACAGTCGAACTCGTAAGTAGCTGTACACTTTGATAGTTTGTGGTTTCCACCGGTTGCAAATGTTAGTCATCATCATCCTGCTAGCGTTATCCCAGTACTGTTGCATCCTGAAGGATGCCCGGGGTCCGCTACCTAATCCCTAGGTTTGGCTTAGGCACTAGTTTTTACGGAAACGACAGCTATCTGACCTTCCAACCCGAAGGGGTACCAGACCTCATTGGAATTAGGTTTATCAAGTGAGTGGGCAACTTGATTGTTAGAAGTTCTCGAGCCGCCCGAAGGCCTCTAACTTGGCTTAACTACTGCTATCATAGACAGCAGCCGGGCTCAACGGCTTTAGGTGCCTTCCAAAGCACGGAAGAACTGACTTCGACTGGAATTGCTTAACTTGGCATACCGCAGGCGGCACACAGGCGCCGCTGGGCCGCTAGCGCTCCTCCGGTTGGAAATGTTAGTATGACAGTTTAACATGGCGTTAAAGTGAAAAGGTAAGTTCCTTATTTGTTCGACTGTACAAACTATATTTGTAAACACAGGTCAATAGCTCATCATAAGTCTTACAACTATTTTAAATATTTTAGTGTATCACTATATTTTGGCATAAGGCATACAAATAAATAATCTCAAACTCACGGACTCAAATTCAAAGATGGGGCGTGCTAGACAATTAAAATTCTTCATCTGTCAAGTATTGGTAGGCTACTTTCACTAGGAATGCAAACAAGCTTTTTTGAATTCTACCAATTCTTCTAACTTAGAATATGTTTCTTGGCATTTTATTATATATTTTAGGTGCCAGTCCGGAAATACTTTTAGACCGAACGTTTCTGTGCAATTGCCCCAGAAATTACCCCGTATCTCAGTGTAGAAGTGACTTGTGTTTGAGAAATGTTATGAGAGTACACGAAATAAGTTTGTCAAGGATCGTAGCAAATGGAAAACAGTGATCTCTAACACTCTGCCTCTACCTACCCTTCTGGGCAATAGGGTTAATGATATGTATGTTTGCAGTGTGTAACATAAAATATTTGAACGTACTCGGACTGCATACCATCAATATATCCGCACCAGTATATCACGGCGTGCAGTTGGAACCTATCTGTATGCATTTCTGTATGGTTAAACTTCACGACAGATGGTCACTGTTAATAAGCGGCAGTGTAATATTAGTATATAATATAATTCATTCAATATCTATATTTTATAAATATGGCATCTCTAATACCTCAAAAGAAGTATACATACTTCTGGTATTCACTATTAACTTGTTTCTCTGTATGGTTTGGAGAGATTCGATATGCCGTTACTATAAAGTAATGATTACAAAATAATTGTAGTTAAAAAAAAATCTAAAAAAGTGTTGTCATTAAAAAAATGTAGAAGAATGTGAGCATAAAATGCTTTTTGCCCCAATGGCAGGTCGATGCCGTACTGGCCTTCGAGATATTTTCTACTGTACAGCTTTGCGGTCTCGGGCATTAATTTTTGCACTAGTTCACTGACGGCCAATCTGCTTAAGGTGATTTTTGTAATTTTAGACGACCGCCATTTAAAGGAGGTTGTCCGAATTGAGCTCACTTATGACCGCCCTCGTGTACGCCGAGCTGTTCGTTGTAAACAAACTGGGCAGTCCTCTTATCCCGTAATCTGCATCTGAGATTGTTTCTTATTCAATGTTATTACAATGGGACATCTGGCCCCTATTTCACCAAGTTGACATATGTATGTATTTGACATATGTAGACTGACAAATCGAAAATTGTCATGATTGTGAAAACTGTTTCACCAACTACAATTGTAATGTTTTTTGACAATTGTCGCGCCTGTCAGCTTTGGTGAAATAGGGGCCTGATGGAGTCAAACTAATTTCGAAGTAATTTTTTAACTCTTTGACCACCGAATGTTAAAAGTGTCGATAAATCAATAACATGTCTTTATTTTGTCTCATATATCAGACGACGGCGTTTAAAGGGTTAATTACTACATCCAAATATATGAGCACATCATAAACACTTTTTCACACCTGCTTTTCTTCCCTTTTTCTCTTGTAGATTATTTTCTTTTAGCACCTCTGAGCCGCGAACCTACCATTTGAGTCGCAGCCAGTACGGTGTTCGTATCAACGCCGGATTCATACTATTGCCACGTGTTGTGTCTTGAAGCGCCAGAATGATGTCGGTTTCATACATTTAACTAGTACGGTTTGGTTCACTTGCATCTGATGCTCTCCGACGATGTGCTATGTTACGTTGTGACGCGACAGAAGTGACTCTGATTCGCATCAGAGCAGTTGAGGTGCGGGGGGTAGGGAAGCGGCCGCGACACAACAGATCTGACGAGTGTGCACGGGCGTATGTTCTTGTGTATGTGACGGGCTCTGACGCCCCATCGCGTGAAAAACGAAATGATGCATACACTGCTTTTATCCCCTGACGCGCAATGCAAAAAAGGGGTTTTACCATGTATCGAATCAATTTATTTTTACTGACACCATAGATTGGATATAATCTTCTTCAAAATCAGTTCTTAAATACCACAACAGTGGCAAATAATCATACGGCCTGATGGTAAGCCTATATAATTATATATAGATGGTGGCGACACTCACCAGCCCGTTGCCGATTCATTGATGAGTTGAAAATGGTTATACTGACACATATAAAATCTAAGAATATTTAATTTAGGTTGTTTTTATTACAGATTGTAAACTGTTTAAATGCAGGTTCCTCACTCAAAGCATCATTGGGAGCTCGGAATCTGTCTAACGAGAACTTTGTGTTGTGCATGTTTTATAAGCTACCACTTGTATCACTGATTCAAAATATCGTCAGAAATCGTCATAATGTGTCATAGGCATCGCAGCACATGAGATCGTTTAGATCTTAATTTTACTGGCGTCTGTTTTGCACTTTCAACGTTTCTACATTTTCCTGCACCGTTTTTAGATGTCTCTGTGGTTTACTAGTAGAGAATGCCACTTGGCATTAAGGTAGTCATTTGTACACTGTATTTTTCGTGCAATGAAGTTTAAATAAATCGTTAGACATCGTCATAATTTTATTTATATAATGCGACATGTACAGTATGTATTGTATACGCTCGTGATTGTCCGTCCGGCATCAGAGCGCATCAGAAACCATCACATCTGAATATTATGAATCCGGCTTTACAAGCACTTCCGATCATGAAGAAGCGGAAATAGAGGTAAGTTTAAACCTATTTAACGATAACAGTTTGAAAGTGTCTTGTGTGGTCGTGGCCTGGTGGGCATGGACGGCGTCTTCATATTTTTTACCCATCGAACGCCAAGAATGTATTAATGTTATTATTGCGCACGTTGTCAATAATTTTCAAGTAAGGTTTTATATTCAATCTCTTAAATAAAAAAGTTAATTCATGCTCCCTGGCAATCGCATTTTCAGTTTTTTATGAATTATTTTTAAAAAATGTACTGAATTTATAGTTAATAATAATTGTTTATTTTCCGACTAACATAGATCATGGCATAGACAGTTTTATCTTACGCATCGTTGCATAAAAACAGCCTAGTCGAGCCTCCGTGAACATTCCCGACGCAGTGCAGAATCGAGTTAGCCCTATCAGCATCCTGAACGCGTTATTATATTGAACACGCAGAGGGCTGTATTGTCTCTGCGTATAATTCCCCTACAGGGTGCTTGTATAAAAGTTGGTACAATATGCTTCAAAAAGGGTACCTAACCTTTACTTTCTTTAGAACAGCGAGCGAACCTGCGGGCCATCATATTAACCCTGACACAACGCTCTGCGCCAACGTTCGATATCGGCATCGACTTTTAACTCTGACGGCTTATTCCGAACTTCGAACTTCGTATCGTGCCGTCCCTTTCACTCTCGTGTTATACACTAGATGAGTGAAAGGGACGGCACGATACCAAGTTCGGAGTAGGCTCTCTGGTGTTAAGTAATTGTGTACATGAATCTTTTTTGTTTTTTATTTCACCTGACTGTGGCTTTATAGGGCGAGCTCAATACCGGCAGATGCGCGGTTGGAGAGTGACCTGGGGAAAATTCAGGGGAACCTCCGACACGACTGGAATACTTTGAGTTTGCTCTCCAATGAGACTGAATGAGAGGCTTCAACCAAATCTGAAGTGTGAGTGGAATCGAGTAACTGGGAGTTTTGTCGCTGGTTCACTAAGAGTCCAGCAAGAAACGATTCAATCCGACCCAGGTCGGGCCTCGTGAGTGAGAGCTTGGTATGCGGCGGTACCGGGACGAATAGGGACCATACGCGTCCCGCATATGTAACCGCAACAATCCATCTTTCGATGGATGTTGTGATTACGTCATCCGGGTCCTTAAGTTTGTGCCTAGGACGTCGGACCGTGCGGCCGGAGGAGTCACGACAGAGGGAGGAGGGATGGGAACGTAGACGTCAGCCTCCCTAACTAACGGATTCCTATGATGGGGAGCGTTGTCAAAATAACATCTGGCAGTCTGCTTAAAGAAACTATACATCCCCATGTAGTGGTGCAGACTGAGGTTCGACTGGTACCAGTCGCCCTACGGAGAAAACGATTCTGAATGATCTGAAGCGGATTGAGCGGTATCGTAGGCACGTGAGCAAAAACTACACTCGCATAAGACATGATTGCATGGACGTACTGGGACGTAAGGGTAAAATTATTTCAGTTTGGGGTTTCTGGAGAGCATCTCACCAGCACCCTCAAGCTTCAATAAGGGATTGAATTAATTGTACCCTTTCAGTAGTACATTTTTTGACTTATTTGGCCATGTTGCCAGGGAGCATATATATATAAAAAGCTTTCGTCTGTTAAGATATTCGTGTACGCATTAATAACAAAAATGTCACATGTCAACATTTTCACTACAAGAGAGCGAATATAAATTATATGAATATGATGGCAAGAAAGTTACTTTGACAGAAAATGCCATAATGGTAGAAGAGTCCAAGAGGGGATTTTTGGATTTACTTGAGCGAGTCAGATTAAGACATGGGGGATACCTTGCACTCTGAGAATCTCCTCCATTTATAAGCCCTCGTGTGGGGTGCATATACACTTTCAATATCTGATGCCCGGGAGTATGTTCATGTTTTTGTTTCTTATTATTTTTGCAGACGCTCCCCCCGCCGGCGGAGGGGTACACCTATTAAATATTTTCTTCCTACTATCCGATTTTCAAAATCCAATAGGTCCTAATTACGCTCGAGTAAATCAACATTTGAATCGTGACCTCCCCTATAGTTATTACCCGTCAGCGAATTAAACTGCCGAATAGTAACAGGATCTCATGACCAATATCCTCTTGGGTGATAAATTATACGGTGGTCACTAGGCAGTGGTGGTGAGTTTGTATTCTGAAGCCCCATGGACGTCAGCTGGAGTTCTCTCCACAATCACTCAAACACGTAAAAAAATAATGTTTCTTGTCGTTTTCTCTCGATTGATAATATTATTGAATGATAGCTAACCGAATATCTTGTTAGATTACTCTAGTGGAAAATACGTAGTATAATAGACCTCTCTTAACCATCGTACAAGTTATCACCAGAGAGAAAATTACTGACGATGTTTCCTTCTGGCCCGAGGACTTACAGCCAACCTTGGCAAGCTCATGATCTAGAATAAAACCTTATTTACACACGTACGAGTTTTGCATGCGAGTTTGGTTATATTGCAGGTGAGTCATCGGGGTAAAATGACTTCAATCGATTTATCAAACCGCGCAATGTAGTTAAACTCGCATGCGAATCTCGTATACGTGCCCATAATAAAGCAAGTATATAGAACATCGACGTTCAGTCTCAGATTGACCTTTTTCAGCTCTAATTGGGACATTTTTATGCGAGAAGTGCATGAGTAAAGAATGCGAGAGTTAAAAAAGATGTCAAGGGCAACACACCTCCAACCTAGGGCTTCTGAGCATCGGAACCTCTTTAGCTAGAAATTACGTATATAGCACCGGACTGTCCCATTTCTGGACCCCATAACATAATGAATAATTTACGCCTCCAGTATTGCAACCACCCCCGGATCAAATGGGCTAACACTAGCTCCAAGATGCTTTTTCACTCCGTTCTTAGGCCGCATTTACGCACAGGCGTATTCAGAGCAGTTCTGGCTCTTCAGGTAAACTCGACGGTAATCACCAGCAGGCAGCTTTCTTTCAGGAGCAAGAAATCCGCGCTCTCTGACACAGATTTTGGTAACAAAGCAACGGTAACATAGCAATGATAACATAATACACGCAAGAGCAAAGAAAAACGGTTTAATTTTCATTAGCTTAGATGCACGAATATAGATTTTTTAGCTCATTATTATATTAACCCACAGTTCGCCTTTTGTACTAAGCTATGTTATGATGAATAAATAATCAAATATCTAACAGTTATTTTATTGATTGCATCAAGACCACCAAACCACCAAAATCAAAATTCAAGTTTCAATATTTGAGTCTCTATCACACTTATGTTATTTTAGCGGCATAGAGAGAGAGAGAGAGAGAGAGAGCGATCCGACTTTGTAATTAGTACAGGCTCAAGTACTGAATCCGCTAAGATAATTCGGCGGCTTATTAGAACACTCGTAGCATTATTTATTATTTACATACTATCAAACCTGTTCTCATGGCTCGGGAATAATAATAGGCATTATTGAGCGCTCTTAGTCAAATTCCCGAATAGTGGCATAGCACCGGGGCTCAGATAATCGCTTATATGTCGGACATACAGCATTCATCCCTTACTCTCATGTACGAAAGTGCGAGAGGGACGAATGGTCCGTCATATAAGGGGTCATCTTAGTCCCTCAGATACAGAAACTCGGCATTTACTGCGGGCCTTAGATGCCAACTGTCATCTTGTTAGCGTGTATAAACGACCATGTGAAGCTATCATTATTTACTAGCGACATCTCGCGTGCAGTAGCAGAATCAAACGACACTGTATTTTTATGTAATTAATTGATTTAATACAGTCATTTTATATTTATTTGTTTAATAAAAATATAAGCAACTCATTCCCGTTCATTTCGAAGCTCTAGTAATGATTTATTAAATTATTGGCGCTACTGTCTATGCACAAACGTCCCATTAGTATGAGAATATTTAGTTCCAGTAATCGCCACATTACAGTTATAAAATGAGCTATTCCAACTTCCCTGCACGCGATCGGTCTTCGGCGTCATACAAGAAATTAAAGCTGCTGCTGAGAGCTTTCAAATGATATATGTCTCAACTGTATACACCAATGGGACACCGCCCATACTAATTTGCCCATTGTCCTTTCGAAAGCAGTGCCGAAATAGAAAAAATCCTTGACAATCCAACTGGCCTGCTATTACAAACTGCTTCCTCAAGCTTATTCAACCCAAGTAAACCATACAATACAACAAATGTCATGTTGTTGGTAGGCAAGTACATATCCCGAAAATAACCAGCACTTAAGACTATTCCGCATGCGTTAGCTAAAAAATTTTCGGGCGGAAAATTCCACAGGACGGAAGACTTAACTCATATTTCAAACACGCGTCTCGTTCCCAGTAATTGCATTAGTACATGAGTACGGGTGTAATTTCAACAAAATTGAAGCCATTAAGGGATTAGTCAGAAGCGGCTTGCAGTTTAAGCTGGATTTGATGTTCTTTCTTCGAGCTTTGACTTGCTTCGCTCCAGATATGATATGACAGTGACTCACTGAGGAAAAGGATATTTTGTCATGCCAAATCTTATTCTACGCGCACGTGTTTGGAATTGTTAGATACAGGGACTCAATTCAAAGTGTTTCTATGATACAGCGCCACATTGAATTTGTGACATCCCGAGCTTTGACTTGTTTTCTTCATCGTCTATGAGCCAATGCACCTCAAATACTATTGACAGACCAGCAGATCACTAAATATATCTTCTTTTCGGTTTTCATAAATTTGGCCTTAACTTATCGAATTGAGTTACAAATTGATAATATGTTAATGGCAGTATTATAGCGAAGTGCTTTCTCTGTTACACGAATAAATAACAAATACATCTTAGTAGTCGGGAAGAAAATAGATGAGTACCTATTTTAGAAATTTAGTAGGACTGGAAACTGCAAGTGGTCAAAGAAGGTTGTTGAGTTTTTTATTTAAATCCCGAAAACGATGCATCATAAGAAATTTTGTTGTATTACATAATAAAAGCTGTTAACATTCTCTACACTTTTGGTTCTATACACGTCTTACCTATTCGCTATCGTTGTCTACGTAAGAGCTACGAAAAACATTAAAAAATTTCCAAACTTAAAACAGACATTTTATCGCTTCCACCGCCGAAGGGAGGAACAATGGCGCAAAATCGGTTTTTTTTTAGGGTTCCGTACCCGAAGCGTGCGCGCACGTCTGTCTGTCCGTCGTTTGTCACACAGGTTTTACAGTCAAGCCGTTGGAGCTACATTCTTCAAATTTTCACAGTGTAAGCATCTTGTTGACCCAAAGCCATACACATTGGCAATAAATATTTAAAAATATTTTTAAGTCTCCCATACAACCAAAGGGTGGGAACGAAAAAAAAAGAATTGACCTACCCCATCGAGTGGGATATCGTTGTTTAGAGCTCATTGAGTAGATAAATACTGAGTAGCCATCAGTCAGTTTCGTTTTTACTTAATTTTGTTCCAAAGAATTTTTAAGGTTCTCATTGACCTGTGAACTTGAAATATGGTGATAACGTTTATTATTACGTATATTTTACTAACAAATACCAGTACATTGATAAAAGCAGATTTTTCTTTGAAATTTCTTTATTTTTCGGTCTGAATGGAATGGTCGAAAGTAGAAAGTTTGACTTCGGGACTTTGTTTGGACTAATTATAAAATAAACATACGTACTAAAAGTCCCCAGCCCTCGGAGGAATTCCCTAGGGTGGGGGGCATAAAGTAGGACCAGTCTTTTGGGTTTTTGTCAGGGAATTCAAAATTGCACGCATATTTTAACCGTGCCTACCGTACGTCAAACAGCGGAGGAAGTAATAACGGGCGCGCAATGAATGCAGTGGCAACTCAAAGGAGATTGAATTCATTACTCGCGCGCGGTGCAGTAAAATCTAGACAAAACTGACTCCTAATGTTTTGAATTCGTTCGTACAAAGCTTTGAGTATTAGCCGGCGAATTAGCGATTACGTCCGGCGAGACACGTTTCGTTAATTTATTGTAGCATAATTGCCAGCCTGTAATGCATTTTTAATGTAATCGGGGCGAGCTAAATGATTCATGAAACCAATATCAAGTAGATTATTTGGGGAAATAAGAATTACGATTGTAAGTTAATCGAGTTAAAAGAGTCCTTAACAGTAAAAAAACGCTCATCTATTTTGGCCATTTTCTGATTGAATTGATACGTATTTTGACATTTTCTCAGTGTTACTATCTAGAACAGGACTATTGCGACCTTATGTCATCAACTTTAAATGTATTTTTTGGATTTTCATTAAGAAATATCGTTTCAAACATCACTACAAATCGACAATATTCAAGCTAAAAATTTGTTTTTTTTCCGCTTAAATTCTACTACACACAATAAAACCAAAAAACTGCTATGTTACTATCTAAAACTTCGATAACATCATCGTAGCATTTAATTACTTTATTGGCATTATCAATACCCTTGTCGTAATTTGAAATTTAAACATTTTAGAACTTATAAGGCCTCTTAATGAATGAACGGCATTAAATTTGCGCCGAAATTGAGATTTAGGAAGCCTAGCTAGTTAAATTTAAGATGATTATTTAGTTCATTGGTCCTTTATTTTAAGTGTTAGACCGGTTAACCAGTCTGCAATAAGGATGTGTGACACATTAAAATGAAAAAAAAAATCCCATAGGCATAATAGAGGCTATTGCAGCTCTATAATCTCTATATGCCTTCGCGCTATGAAGCCTTTGCGAGCAAGCCTAGTGAAGGGATAATTTTGCACGGTGGATCAAAAAAAATATGAAGATAAACTTCTTACAGGATAAGATTAAAATAAAATATATTTCAACTTCTCAATATGCAGTAGGTACGAGGGCGGGGCGGTTCATTAAGTAGTGAGAATGACATATAAACTCTTTAGTAAGGAAATAAAAAAGTACTGGCAGGCATAACCCGTTTAATTTCTATTATAAAACAAAAAATTATAATTTGACAGTCGTTTGTTTTTTTTTTATTTTCTTTGTTGAAACTTGAAGTTCGTGCAGTTGTTAAATATCTTTGCTTGAAAAAATGTAGTACAGAGCAGGTTAATTTAGATTTGCATGAAACATTAGGGGTTCATGCTCCTTCTTATTCTACGCTTGCACGGTGGTGTGCTGAGTTTAAAAGAGGAAGATCGAGCACCAATGACGATTGACGACCAACGCTCAGGGCGGTCGAACACAGCCGTAATCGAACAAATAATCAAAAAAATTTAGAAAATAACTTTAACGGACCGTCGTATTAATGTTCGTTATATAGCCGAAGAAGTGTAGATTTCGTTAGAGAATGTTCATAATATTAAACATGACCATTTGGGCATGAAAAGGTATCAGCACACTGGGTTCCAGAATGCTTACGGACACTCAGGAACAAACCAGACTGCGGGTTTCACAAAGCTGTCTGGACTTGTTACAACAAGATTCTGACCGATTTTTGGCTCGTTTTGTAACTATGGACGAAACGTGGCTTCACCATTACGACCCAGAAACTAAGCAACAGTCCATGACTTGGAAGAGACCATCATATCCGACTCCAAAAAAATTGAAGGCAACTGGATCCGTAAAATCATGGGCTCTCTTTTCTGGGATAGCCAAGGGGTAGTTATGATTGAATACCTCGAACATAGAGCTACAATTACGAGAAATTTATATGCAGAAGAAAATAAAAAAATTGCGTGACGTTATACGCGAGGAACGTCGAGGCAAACTTTTCAAAGGTGTTTGGTTTCACCAAGACAACGCCCCCGCACATAAGTCAAGAGTTGCGATGGCTGCCATCAAAGATACTGGGTTTGAATTGATGGAGACTTCGCTCCTAGCGATTTTTATTTATTTACGCGGTTAAAAGAGCACCTCAGAGGCCAGAAATTTGAAGACGATGACGTCGTGATCGCCGTAGTACAGGACTTTTTAAGGGGTCAACAAGAAGATTTTTTTAAAAGGGAATTTTAAGTTTAGAAAAGAGATATAATAAGTGTATACTCTTAAAAGGTGGCTAAATTGAAAAATAAAGTAAAATAAGTACAGGGATTCCTAGTTCAGGACCCAAAAAACTTGTATCCTGTGTAAATTTGTTTCCTTGGACAAATAAATATTTCTAAATAAAAGGTATTTGCGTCCTTATCATTCTCATTACTTAATAAACACCCCTCGTACATCTCATCATATTATACACTGGCTATGAATGAATTTTATTATTTCGAATACAATAAAAGAAATAGTAAAAAGGAATGCATAAAGTAAGCTGAAAGGAGAGGGTTGGGCGCAAAGGAATTATAGGGGGATCCTCAAGGTCTCAGCTTATTGTTCGTGAAATATCCCATTTTGCTCCTCGCCGCGCCCGTGTTTGCCCTAATCCTCAGAAGAGGTGCGTATTTTAACCCCGAGAGGTCTAATTGATATTAATATTCTCGTGTCTATTATTAATCATCCTATATTAAATCTGGAAATAAGACCCTCGAGAAAGCAATCCATTACTCAGTTTGAGCTACGATTGTGTTGAATGAGCAATTGATAAATGTTTGTGATTCAAAGTAGGTTAAAAATTAAAAAAAAAAAGCATTATCTTCAAGTACGTATGCTGTGATTCTCTTTTAGTACATACTTATTGAGCTAATATGAATATGAACAGCAACTTGAAGTAACAAAAGGCTGAGTAGATTTAAGGAAGGATATTAGTTAAGATTTACGATTAAATTCTAATAGTCTTCGCTTCATTTACAATCTGTAGGTAATATCTGAATTCTGAGTGTATAAGGTGAAAGGCGAATGTGTACATGTTACAACTGTAAAGAAAATACCACCGGTTTTGTAGCACAATATAACCCCCGTATTCATAAACGTCTATCAAACCTATATTAGTTAACTAGCCTCTAAAGTTCCTTTGTCCTTATCTGTCACTTTGACACACGTGCTTGTGAGACAGTGACAACAGACATTTTAGTTAGCAGAGGTTTGTTAAGGTTTTTGAATAAGGGGGTAAATCATTATTTGTGACCATTTAAAAGCCAATGTACAGTAGCGGCAATAAATTTTATTATTGTAATTTTTCTGTAAAATATTTCAAGTCTTGAAACCTAGAACTGAAATATTTGAAAACCAAACAAAAAGGTTGTTATGGCTTATTCTCAACCGATTTACGTGACTGTTACTCAATAAAAAAAATCTGATCCAAATTAGTTCATTTTGGAATTACGCGTCCGTAGTAGCATATAAGTTGAATAGAAATTGAGTTTCGTACTATTTACGTGATAATATTTGAAAGAGTTATTTAGTGCCGATATGGCGAGACCTCGTGGAAACAAAAACTTAACAATAGCTATACAAAAAGCAATTATAAATGGCTATAAGAATGGCTTCTTACAATCGACACTGTTAGCCAAGCAATTTCAGCTTCACCGACTATTTCGAAAGTTTAAAACGCGAGAAGGTTCAAAGATGTGTCAAAGAACCAAACAGACCTGTACGACCACGCTGCACTTCACGGTTAGTCGACCGCAGCATTTTGCGATTAGCAAGAGATAATCCGCGATTCACGGCGAGCGACATTATACGAGAGATATCGAGGTATATACCTAAGATTATCTTGCATGTTGTGTTTATCTATAATTGGTTGTGTATTAAGCTAACCACTTCTGAGTGTACTGAATCTAATATTATGACGTAACAACTGTTGGTGAACCTTATCCAAATAAATAAAGATTCAGTTTCTGTGTCCATACGCACTGTTAGAAATTGTCTGATATACAATGGACTTCGTGTTCGTCGCCCCGCTAAGAAACCACTGATTTCCAAGAAAAATCGGACATCTAGATTAAAGTATGCGAAAGAACATCTTTCATGGACTACGGATATGTGGGAAAAGGTAATCTGGAGTGACGAATCCAAGTTTTTACTATTTGGAACAAACTCCAGACAATGCTCGCTATGACACCAAGTACCAGCTTCCTACAGTCAAACACGACGGCAGTATGGAACTGTTTCAGTGCAAGTGGAGTTGATCTATTACATCGAATTACCGGCATCATGATGAAGGAAGTTTATGAAGAAATATTACAAATTATTTTTCCTCCCCGGGGCACGCCATAATTTCGGCAGGGCGTTTATACTTCAGCAAGATAACGAACCGAAACATTCGTCTAATGTTGTGAAGCAGTGTTTTTTTTACAAAGGAAGGAGCAAAGGTTTGAACAATTAAAGGAAGAATGGGAAATAATTCCAAATTCTTTCCTCGCAAAGTTGATCGAATCTCTTTTCCGACGATGCCAAGCTGTTTTTGATGCAAAGGGTTTTAGTGCCAAGTACTGAGCTAATATTTTGATATTATGCCAAGAAACCGTCATTTTGTTTTTTTTTTGTTAATAATCCACTTTAATCATTATTTTGAGTTTTAGTCACTATACACAATTTTCGATAAACTTTTTGTATTTTCTACATGGAATAATACTAATAAAATATAAAATTTCACTGTCTCAATCTAAAGTACTGTAGAGGTTGTGACGGTATGAGGCTGGCTGGCTTGCTGGTATATATTTAAGCAGAAATCCGTTAGCAGAGGAGCCAAAAGAAACTGAACTTAATAGCGAAGAGAATTTAAGTTTATATATGATCACGGAATCCGATTTGAAATTGAAACAATCACAGGACGAATATTGCAAAAAGATCATGAAAAAATTGAAAGAAAATGGAAAATATTGCAATTTTTTCACTCAAGATGGAATGTTATATAAAAAGGTCCGCAATCAACAATCGTATATAAATGTATTAGTATTACCCAATTCTATGTTTACAGAAGTCACGCAGCAATTTCATGATGATCCGTACTCTGGTGGACATTATGGTTTGTATAAAACCTATAGCAAGCTGCGTAAACGCTTTTTTATACCTAACGCAGAAAAAAAGGTAAAAATGTATGTATCATCCTGTGACTTATGTCAGGAGCAGCAAGGAAAATTGCAGAAAGCGCCGTTGGTTAAATGTAAACCTGCACAATATTATGGAAAAAGTGGAAATTGATGCCCTGGGGCCATTTAGAAAGTCGTTACATGACAACAGATATGTGCTTGCAGCGGTGGAATATACAAGTAAATATGTCGTCACAGAATCTTTCCCGAAACTTACCTCAGAAATAGTTATACAATTTATTATGAAAAATATTGTTTATAGATTGTTGGCCGTGCAGTTGAAGAGTTGGGTATAAAACTGACACATAGTTCGCCAATGCATCCAGAAGGAAATTCTTTGATTGAGTGACAATTTAGAACATTGTCAGCGGCACTGTCAAAATATGTCTCCGAAGATCAGAGAAATTGGTGTACATATGTCCTACCAGTAACATTTGCGTTAAACTGCAGTGCACAAGCTACGACACATGAGTCACCGTATTTTGTATTATATGGTCGGGAACCGATGCTCAAGTGTGATTTAGATTTAAACAACGTGCAATTGAATCCACCTCAGACATTGCCCGAAAGACTCAACGCTGTAGCCTCAGAACTAAATCAGTTGTGTCCCGAGTTAAATGTCGTACATATATGAAAGTCCTAAAAAGACAACATGAATATGATAGATTTATTGCCGCTACTGTATAAATAAGGACGTATCACGTTCTAATTTTGGAACGCCTAAACATAAAACAGTTTTTATTCAATAATGCAGTAGTTAGGTATATCAAATGAAGCGTTCTCTTTGACTCTCAATGCCACTGAACACATTGAGTGTCTTTCGATATTCAATTAAAATCAATATACATAATTAATTGTTATCAATTCATGTCCGTAAAATGACGGGAGTAATTTAGAGAATTTTCTCCCTTATGAAGTATGATGTATTTTAAGGCATCGAAATGTTACTTTTAAATAAAGACTAGAGGCATTTTTCACAATAGAAGCGGTTTATATTAAGAAACTATTATAATTGTCTCTGGAGAACACACAAGTGGTAACTGATGTCTGTTAGCAAATCGTGAATTCAATTACAATTACGAATCTGCCAATTCAACTGTGTACAAAATCATCTAATCATCGAAACTACATCTCTCAATATTACAAGTTCATTGTCGCTAAGATGGGATAAGCCACGAGAATTGGGAGCCGCAGATCCCAATTCTCGGACCCTCTTGGGTAATGCGGCCCCAAAATAGCGTGATACGCTAAGACTCTCCAAAACCAATATGCTGATTACTATCGCGGACACATTTTAAAGTATATCGATTTGATTATTAAGTATTCATGCAGTCTTCCAGACTGGAAGAGCGCGTCGCGAGTTTCGTCTCATTCGCCAGTTACGTAACCTTTACCCGTCCCGTCCTGTCTAATCAATACGGCGACTTCATGGAATAACAGGGTCAATGTATGAGGAAGGCGGGACAGTCTAGCGTGCCGTGCTGGCGCCTAGCTTAAAGCAACACCCTTAATCATGACTAACTGCAGACAGAAACGATCGTCCCCGTTTTCCCTTGGCAACTACACAGTAATGATATTCAGCTGGCAAAAAAGACAGCGTTAGCATGATTCATATCATTTTCTAACTTCACAAGAAAAAACGAAATGGCACGAAGGGGCAAAAGTTTATTCCTTCTCTAGGCACTTTTAAAGAATACCTATCAGCAAAGATAAAGGTATCGAAGATAACATAACAAACTTTTACCCTTAAACCCCGAAGAATAATAGAATAATATTGCAAATATTCTAATGTATGTAAAGATCAGTTTATATTTTGAATTATGTAGGTAACAGTATCGTTACGCAGTACCTATATGGCAAGACCATGCTGAATTTCAGGTTTGGATTTTTGTTCAACTGATAGGTATTAGGTTTGTCGTTGAAATCTAGATACTATCGGGGTGGCTGCTATTAGCAGAACTAACTAAAACTCCAAAGCGTATCACGATACAATGCACGGTAACGATTTTTATGTCTTCTGCCAATTAGCCGGGAGCTTTCTGATTGGTTTTTCCACTCGTAGCAAAAGTGGAACAGGTAAGACTGTAAAAAATTACAGCTGCTTCGAACAAAGAATCTAAATGTATATTATATTATTGTAACAATCTAAGTGTACCGGGTAGAGGTATGGTAATAGTGTCGTCGACGAGCTCGCACGAAAAGGCAATAAGAATATGGTTCTCGATATCTTTTCAAGGTTGTTATCGACCCGGGCAGTATGGAAGTGGTTTAATAATTCCGACAGGCAACCATCACGCGAGGTCCTTGGTCCTTCTAGTCGTATTGTATCGGTATTCTTTCACATGTCGTTCAACATGAGAAAGAATAACGCGCTACCTTTGTGAGTGAAGGCTAGCAGGATATTTACCGCTTCCAGTTCCGCTACTGTATGGAATAACTACAATCCAGGGGGAAGCCAATTGTGAGGTATCTTGTCACGAGAAACGTACATGATGTCTTTTTATTCAGTTCAGTTACTGCAGGCATCGTTTCGTAAGCTTGCATATTTTGTAAGAAACATAAAAATATTTAAAATGATTTGAGGAGAATGACAAATGATGAGATTTCTATGATGCTTCGATGAGAATAATGGCGTTATGTCAATGGGAAATGGTAAAAATATTTTGTCTATTAGTATTCTAGTTACAAGATTTTCTTAGCTTAGACCTTTTTAGGGTTCCGTGCCCAAAGGGTCCCGGGACCCTATTACTAAGACCCCACTGTCCGCCCGTCTGTCACCAGACTGTATCTCATGAACCGTGATAGTTAAGACAGTTGAAATTTTCAGAGTATTTCTGTCGCCGCTATAACAACAAATACTAAATAACAGAATAGAATAAATATTTAAGGGGGCTCCCATACAACATACGTGATTTTTAATTTACTTAGGCTAGGTATAATTAGAATATCCATTAATGATAATTATAATTATTTTTTTTTTAAATCTCACTTTCGTAGGTCCACATGAATTGCAATAAAATCTGTATAACAGTTTCTTTTTTTAAGTTTTATAACACCAAAAAATATTTTTAGTTGTGTTGAGAATATTTTCTCTTTTTGTGTGCTATCTTCACCCTGACATCACACAAAAAGATGTTAAATAAAATTTTCATAAAATAACTAAGTTATACTTAAGTTAAAATTTTCATAAATTGCTATGTTTCACATTTATATTCAAAGTATATACGCATAGTAATATCTACACATGAATATTCATGACACAAGAAAAGAGCTCTGTTAATTAGTTAAAGCCTCTAAGCAAAATTGACACGCCCATTAACATTTTTGATGTGTTCAGGAATCTCAGTTTCGCAAGTACCAAAATGGTTAATATCAAATAACTTCAATCGAATACCAATCTAGAAAATTGGGACGTTACAGACGATGTTAAATAAACAGATTCGTTTCGTGCGTAGGTACTTATAAAACATTCGAAACCTCTGTATAGACCCAGGTAGTTAAAAAACATTACCCTAAACAACTATCACAAACAACATCGCAAAGTCATTATTCTCAACAGGAGTCATTATGCCGAGCAGCATTGTTGAAGAGAATGATGTTGAGAATAATGATGGTTAGAACAAAACATGTCGTAAACTGCACGATTGCGTTCTTATAAAATTCTAACTAACATGAAACTACATCGTAACAAATCTATCCAAATATGAAACACTGTCATCATAAGCTAAATGTATATTTTTAGAGTAACGATAAAAAAAGCTAATGACAAATTGAAGAAACTGTGGCTTTGTGATTCTAGCTAATTTCATAAAATATTTACCTTTTATTTTGCTCAAGCTATAATTTCCTTCTCAATATCGTTTATTTGTGTATTTATACTTGTCCTTAATAAATTATTATGTGTATGTATGTTTTATATCTCTTGTCTTTTTATACCTTGTTGTACAGGTTGCTGAATTTGTCTACCTCCGTTCATTTCTTCTCTCATTTGCTCAAAGGTTAACTGGAAGAGATCCCTTAAAGGGATAAGTTCGCCTTTGTACATACCATTTCTTTTTGTATTTGTAATTTTTGTTATTGTGTACAATAAAGAGTTTTACTACTACTACTACTACTACTACTACAACCATTGTGACACGTTCGAGCGGAGAAGAACAAACGTAATATTTTCGAAACGATCACTGCTAGCGTGCTAGTCAATCAAGCGTTTTAGGGCAAATTAGGAGCAGTGTGCGGGTGGTTACGAATGATGTTCCCCATCCTTACTACTATTTTCCTAAACAAAATATGCGAAATAGCCATTGCTGAACAGAATGGCAAGTTATTCGTGACTTTTTTTGCTTCATGCATGTTTTGAATTCATTAGAGTCTCGGTACTATTTTTTATTTACTGTTTGTTTAAAGCTTATGTGGGTCATTATCAGATTTAGGTTCGCGTCTTTTCGGTGGAGATATCAAAAATTAAGGGCCACAAAGTTTAATTTTGGATTGGTCTAGTAACCCGCACAAACGGTGTTTCCGTAACTATAAATCCATGTAATAAAAACATAACTTATGTGTACATAAGCCGTTAACTATTGACCACCGGGTGGACAACTTTTGTTATTTGCAAGCTGAAATACTAATTGCACACCGTGCGCATTTGATGTGCAATTAATATTTTAGCTGTGCATACTTATCAGTATTTTTTTAGGGTTCCGTAGCCAAAATAGCAAAAACGGAACCCTTGTAGTTACGTCAGGCCTCTCCGTCCGTACGTCACAGCCAATTTAGAGACTCTATAAGCACTACAATTACGAAATTTGGTAGAAAGGTGTATTCTATGAACCACTACATAAAACTGAAATTACAAAAAAATATAAAAGTAATAATAATAGTTTTAACGCACGTAGTCAAGGGTATCCATGGATCTATCCATGGATACCATTAAAAAAATACATATGGAGGTTTCAAAAAACTTTTCCATTTAAGTCAGTCGTTGGTGAGACATTAGCTGTCAAAGTCATAAAAGTGTCCCCCCCCCCCCTCTAATTTCCAAACTACGTTTAAAATTCTGAACGAAAATAAGATGCTGTGTATTATTAAATACCTTCAACGATTTTTGGTTTAAACAAGACAGGTTTTACGGTTTTTGAGTTTTCGCTGAAAAACTGTGTTGCCCAAAAAGGTCGTGCATCCCCATGAAGACACGACGTTGTTAGATTCAATGTGTTGGATAGTGCATTTAAATATGGACTAGTAGGTGTTGGTACGGAACCCTTAATTGATCGTGATCTGACACGCACTTGGCCGTTTTTTTTATGCTGAGTCAGTATTGCATTTAAGTATATTACTTAATAAATGAGAATTAATCATCTCAATCAAATATTGGAAAACAATTAGCTAGAAGAAAGTGATCACTTACAAGAAAGACAATCTTTCTTGTTAATTGACGGCTCAAGTTAATTCCGAGCGAGCGGTACATCAGTATCATTTACTAGCAAATGACGTAATAAGCTTTATTTTGATACCGGCACTCCCGATGACATTAATCGGGAAAGTAAACTGACCTTCGGCTTAATTGGTTCCGTCCACTCCATGAGGGTAGCAGTAATGTACGAGGTAAATATCCCTCCAAAGACGATAATCATCAGCCATATAAGAGCCACTGCTGAGTACAGGCCTCCTCAAGTCCTCATATGGTTGGGAGGGAACTCGCAGTGTTCCCTACGCTGGGCCAGTGTGGGTTAGGGACTTCACATCGCATCATCAAAGATGATAATTGCATGCAACTCAAGTTAGTGTTTGGGGCTGCGACAAACTAGATAGAAATGCCACGACCAGTTGATCTTTGACATTTGTAAATGCTGGATATAGCTCGCCACTCCATCAGGGTTAGCCCGAAAGGGTCATGGAGCTAAAACATGACGGTGCAACAGAAATAGATGGCTACTTCGGCAGAAAGGTCACCTTTATGTGTGAAGCAATTTAATGAATTACAGGATATATTAAAACGCAAGGTCACATCAGATATGAGTTTTTTTGCAAAGTAGTGACGATGTGTATTTAGATACGAAAATTTTGAGTTAACGATTACATAACTATATTGTCGATTTGTCAACATTGGAGTTTGTGCAGCATACGAGATATATTTGTATTATTATAATGCACAAATAGACGAAAAAAAAAGATACGAGTTGGAGAATTGAGATAGTGTTAGAACTTATGGTTATCAGGTGTGCGCTCAATCGATGGCGTTTATATATTCTGATAATAGACAGCCAATTCAGGTTTATTGATGCATGAAATCTATAAATAAAGCTGACGAAATCTATCATTCACTGTCAGCTGTCCTGCCGGCAGACGACATGATATCACGAAGGAGTAGGAAAAAACGATTTAAACCGAAATACCTTCGAACTGAAGGATTTTAACGTGTACGTATACTGAAACAAACCCACATCAGAATACTTTTAAACTCTCCGGTAAACGTCTTAAGTATATGAAACGCTTCATGAAACTTAAGTTAAAAATACGTTACCTCGTGCAGAAATGCAAGCGCCATAGACGACTAAAAATAACCAATTTGCAGTAAATCACAGACAGGGCTCTCGAACTGAAAGGCCGTAAGAATGTGTAAAAGCTTATACATTCACACACCTTACTCCTTCAAGTAAGGCAAAATGTTTTCATGTTTCCTAGCACTATTTCGAAGCTGATTGTAAGTTGTAGACTGCTAGCAACAAATGTTTATTAGACCTAATTGCGGTAGCTGATTTATTATCGCTAAGGATTTTTCCACGGTGAACTTTAATTAAGCTTATATTGAATGCGGACAGAGCTTTCCTCCATATTCTTCAATAATATAAGACTATTTTTAGCACAGCTTATTAGGTACCTTGTGAGTGACAGAAAAAAGAGATTTTCGTCCATTTATATAGTTACCAATGCGTTCAAAAGAGATTAATCAATTTTACAACTCCTGTTTTGGCAGAACACGACAAATATAATGAACCACATAAAATACTAAAAAATTCAACATGCAAATATGATACAACTATACCAACAAACTTGGGACCGTTTCAAAATTTTACAGGCGGGATAGTTGAATTCATAAGCTCAAATTGGTAACAATTTGGCTCGAATGCATCTAAGTTATGTAACGCGGCGTGACCTGCCCGATCGATGGAGTAGGCGACCCCTTTACCGACCGATGCACCGACCTGCCCTGCCGTGCCCGGGAAACTTGATTTATACGTGATCCTTCGTTATCAACGTTTAAGGCCCAATTTAGAATAAACACCTGAACCGCTGCAGAATTAAAAAAGTTGCAGTAGCTACAATCAAGTCTGCCATTTGTCGACCGGTGCCGTGTAATAAATAAAACGCTTGTACTCTTGAGTTTTATCGACGTCTGACTAGGCAGGCATTATCATGTTTACATGTCTAATTTGAAGCATTCGTCCCTCTTGTCAAATCTCTTACTTTATACCATACATGGATAATTGGATATAAACGCGTTCGATCTAGTTATTCGGAATATTCGCATATAAAATATAATGTTCTCTCAAACGATGTAGAATCCCACTATTACAGTACTTTTATCTCGAGCGCGGATTAGTCACAGTTGTAGTTGTGACAAATACGTACACATAGAGTAAGTCAACTCCTACGCTGACGTACATATAGACGACCGGTTTAGCCTAGTGGGTAGTGCACCTGCCTGTGAAGCTGACGGTCCTGGGTTCGAATCCCGGTCAGGGCAAATATTTGTGTGATGAGCATGAATATTTGTTTCTGAGTCTTGGATGTTTTCTATGTATTTAAGTATTTATATCTATTAAATATATCGTCATCTAGTACCCATAACACAAGCCTTCTTGAGCTTACTGTGGGGCTAGTTCGATTTGTGTAAGATTGTCCTCTAATATTTATTTATTTATTATTATTTATTTATATAGACAAAGACATGTATATCTCAACACACAACTATGGCTCACGCGCGTTCGTGACATAAAAGTACTGTACTGCCCGAGGCACACTACCTATTGCTAATCGACTAACCTACTTTCATCCTGAATGAGATAATATATAAAAGAACTTCAGTTTTCCAATCATGGAATGCAAAGCCAATTTAAATACTGAGCTTATTTCACGTCATTTTAAAACATTTGAAGTGAAATAGGCGATATATTGCATGTAACCACAGAAAGGGGAGGAAAGAAAAATGGCTTACGCGCTGTCAACACTCCAGTGGATGTGGATAAGCCAGTAGGGGTGTATATTATATTACCTATCCATACAACACATCCGGGTATTTATGTAGGATATGGGGAAGATCCAGAATTTCATTATATTTCCCGGTGCAAACAAAATTATACTAAGTGGTTATGTAATATTATGTAATTATATTACAGTGGAACCCTATAATTTAACGAATAAATTGATATTGCAAGGGGCCGTTCAAGTATTACGTAAGCACTACAGGGGGCGGGGGGTTTATGCTTTGCTTGTTTTTGTTGACATGGGGGGTGGGGGTCTAGATGGTGATTACGTCAGCAATAGTTATTTTTTTTACACAAATGGCAACCCACACATTCTCTATACTTGAAAAAGAAACGCATTTTCGGGGATTCCCACAAATAATATATAATTGTTTAAATAAATTAATATTGTGTGCGTTAAAGTCTTCTATCCTAAATCTTTTTTCTTATTTCTAGAATTAAAACTGCTGCTCATGAATCAAAAAAATAGTAGTTACCAATGTTTACGTAAGCATGGGAGGGGGGTAAGAGCTTTGCTTACTTTTGCTGACAAGGGGGGACGGGGGGTAAATTATTGTAATAAATCTGCTTACGTAATACTTGAACGGCCCCCAAAGGAAAAGGATCCGATATTCAGATCCATTATATTCGGGGAGATAGCAATGAAACTATCAATTTATTCTAAAATAATACAGTTTCTGCTGTTAGTTGATAAAGGATCAAACAAAAGCCGTCGAGAAATATTTTCTGTAAGACTTTTATCTCCGTAATTCGATATAAAGGTACACTGGGTGGATGAAGGCGAGACCGACGTTTTACAAAGTGAAGAGAAAATCCGATATCGGGAAAAAAGCGGGGAAGCGAAATGTGGAGTCTCCGTTAGACGCCCATCATGTCTGTATCATCATTCATCTTTAAAGATGAGCCTCATAACACGCAGAATTTATTCAGTAACATGCGTCATGATTTCGATACAGTTTACGATATTTTAGAAGCATTTTTTTATTAGAATTCTACACATAACACGATCGAAAATTGTTACTTCGTAAATTTACTGTATTATGAACCTATTTTACCTGTTCCAATATTGAACAAATACAACATAGATACCGCGACAACCGAATTTTGGATATAAAATAGTCATCAGGGCCCAACATATATCCTTGGGAGAAATACATGTCTCAGACGTAGCACTTTTACCACGCGACCTTAGGGTAAGATTTGTAGAGGCCATTACAATGAAAAAGGCGCGCCCTACAGATTCTTATGCAAACAAAAAGAAACCCTAAACAGGGACCATGTTTGGATCTAAATAGCCTACTCAAGGCGTACTGGAGAAAACCCATAAGGTTTTCTGGGGAGAAAATTCTTCTGTAGCGTGTAACAGTGGTATGAATTGGAAATGCAATCGTGCTGAAACGTTCAGATGCATAGGGAAGGAAAGGTTTGTGCACGACGGTTGTTGCATAATCAGAGCCTTAACGTGGTTTTATATCGCCGCAGTAAGGATCATAATCAATCAATTTTTTGTAGGTACATTGTTAAGGACTTAATTAATTAACGTGGGTAACTTTCGTTACATAATAGAAATCATTTAAATGTAGGCATAAAAAAGTCTTTAACTGTGTACAATTTGCAATTCACCCAAATATTCCTCATTATATCGCAGGAAAGTCTATAGGTTATGGTCCATTAAAATACTTCTTACTGAATTTTAAAATCAAAACAATGCTTAGTGTCACAGCCTCAATTCATTAGTTTATCTTTAGTGCGTTCCATCATAACTTTTTGAACTGCCTTCTTAACGAAATTTGGCTCAGAGTTATTTTATAAATAAAATAATGATATATTATATTGAAAATATTTAAAAGGCCCGGATGGTCTAATCCTAGGTTAGAGTAGGTTAAGTTTAGTTTTTATTTATTTGTTGTGTTTTATTTGTATAAATTTATACATAACTAAAAAAAACGGATAACAAATCCTTTTAATTTATTTTCGAGCTCGCTAAAGCTTATTCAAGTGTTGCATAATATACTATATTTACTGCACAGTACTTAGTCTTCGAAACCGGGGCGCCGGCAACACAACAGCCTTCTCTTGTCACGTCCCTCCATCACTTGACAGCATGAAAGGATCATTGAAAGATGGAGCGTTTCTGCTAAGCGAGAACTACGCAAATTTGGCGCAAGCTTATTTTATGAATACTTGAGTATACACAGTTACATTAACGGTCACGGTCGTCACAAACCTTATTGCAACGAGATAAGGTCACCAATGGGTATCAATGGTTAGTTAATTGTGATGCTGAATCAGCTATGCTGATAGTACCTCATAAGAGTCATAATGTATGGACTTATTAGTTCAGTCCGACCCAGGTCGGGCCTAGCTGAGTTTCTTGCTGGACTCTTCTCAGCTAGGCTAGGTTTAATGAACCAGCTACAAAACTCCCAGTAGCTCGATTCCACTCACACCTCAGATTCGGTTGAAACCGCTCAACCAATCTCACTGGAGCGCAAACTCTTAGAGTATTCAAGTGATCCAAACCACACGCGTGGTCATGCCGGAGGTTTTCCCCTGGATTTTCCCCAGGCTACTCTCCAACCGCGCACTCCTATCGCTTTACCGGGCCCGGCCTATAAAGCCACAGTCAGGTTCAAAAAAAAAAAAGATTTATTAGTAGACTATTTTCCGACCGCCTGCGTTTTCCGAAGCAATTATTTGTCGATCGGATAACAGAAATGCCAAAGCCTATTTGGAGCGCGTTTAAAGGACATTAACGTTAGATATATAGATATTGTTACTGGGCGCCTAAAGAATTATCGTAAGTAATTATAAATAGCGATGGCTGTGTATCACGAACACTTCCTGCTGAAAGAGTTTATATGTAGTTTATTGTACTTGCTGTAAACCTTGGAGATATTGATCGACCAGTTAAGTTGCTGCCTACGGCCCAAAGATATATAACGTAAGTAACGTTTCAGCGATAGCACTTGAAATACGTATCTTACCCAAAGAGGTAACCTTGTTACAGCAAAATCCAGGCATGCCTCGACCGTTTCAGTGATTTGAGGTCAAATGAGTCAAACAAATCCTCGGGAGGAAATGCCAGAGGGCACGTATAACATGGCTAGACAAGATAAATTGTGGAGTCGGAGCAACGCAAAGATTACAGGTATAAATGTGGGTTACCAAGTAACGACACCGATAAAAGATGGAACAAAGAGAATCGCGGACAGGATGAATTTAAAACAGATACAACAAAAAGAAAGGCTGTCCTCCGTAATCCTCCGAGTGAAGAAGAAAAGGGCTGCCGATAAACATATTTCTAGGGGGAAATATTTTACTGAATCGCCGCAATATTTGTGTACTATTTCTTACAATATACTCGAGTTACTCTTACCTATACTCAGTGTTATAAGTCCACGCACTTGCTTTTTATATTCAGAAACGTAGCTAATTTGGCAAGTATGAATTTATTACCCCATATAAAAGATTATGATTAATCTGATCGATGAACATCCAACATACAACCCGTCGCCCGTAAATGACCATTCGATGTCAGTAATTGAAAATCAATACCTGTTTAATGAAAACGGGAGGTGGAAAAACAAATGTACGTGCTTGTTTCCATGAATTTACCTGTATTGAAACTGAGAGATAAGCTTAATAAATCGACAGGGACTTTCATCAAATATGGAAATAGACTATGAAATTTTGCACTGAGAATAACAGACGTTCTTTCACAATATTACTGTAATGTCAATATCAGAATCCTCAAGATAAATCAGGTACCTACATAACGTCCATTAATCTAAATTCGGAGGTTTCCTAAAATCTGTTCCCGAATAATAAGCCCTATAAAGACATCTATTAGGTTCCTTTTTTGCACGACGGTATCAGAGTATCCAATCTTTTCGAGCGTTCCTGACGTTGGGACGTCACCCTTACAAATTTCACGGCACCGCAGAATTTACAGGTTTTTGTAGCTTCCAATCCAACCGAGGGCGGGTTGCGTAACGTACGCACTACAAGCCGGTGCCTCACAATCATGAGCTCTCTTTATTGGCACCGGTGACCTTGTGCCACCCTCTGCCTTGGCATAAAAAGTTAAATGTGTTTGGCGAAAGAAAATATATAAGATAAGAAAAACCTTTAACCAAACGTCTGCCTAATTGTCCCCTTGTCGTGGACAATTTGTCGTAATCGGCAGACATTTTGATAACGCAGTAACACCTTTCGTTAGGAGTCTTCTGGGATTTATGGCTAAAATGGACGTGTACCATAATAACACTTATCGAGTGATCAGAACTAGAATGCCGTACGATAAGCAGTACAATGATTACCGAAATTAGAATACAAATAACAAAGAAACACTTCTATACAAAAGCATGTTTCATCGCTGAACTTTTCAAAGGGCGGTGTCAGCTGAGTACATATTTCATTCTATCGCGCTCCAGTGGGGATTGTCCTGACGCTAATTTGACATGATAATGGGCTAGGATTTCATATTAACAGAGTTTTCGTTCAATTGGATGCCGCTCGGCCAACACTAACAGCCACTCTCTCTCTCGCCTTAGTTTACTTCAGCGCAATCAAATAGTATGCTCAGTAGCTTATTTAGTGCGAAACGAGTAAGAACAAAAGACGCTCCTTAGTAATATCCTCATTAGTGCTGTTACACAACGGCGACGGTCGCCACCCACGACAGCCAGCGTTATTAGGACACGCTCTCATTCCCGACATCCTGTGGAAGTGTGACCACTTGCGTCAGTGCCGCGGAGGACCTCAGTCTAGTCGGCGTAGACGATCTGTCAGACGATTGCTGCCAAGATATATGGCCCCCGACACAGGTACTTTATCTTCGCCACACGCGATGAAGGGTTTGCAGCGATAAATCTGCTGCAATTTATCTAAGACAAGCGACCTTCTGTAGCTATTGGTTACATACCATTAGTGCTAGATCTTGGCAGCGAGGCGACTTACATACATTATGTAGGCATAGACAAGCCAGTAAAGCGCAATCTTTCTTATCGATTAGACAGCCCAATCCATGAGATATCCGTAGTCGCCGCTATGTGTGCATTCTACATTGCATTTAGCAGTGAAAATTAACAATATTCAATGACTCAGCTCGCTGTAAACTAGCGAATGGCATTCATGAGCCCTAATTTGCGGAGGGTTCTCTTCCCACTGGGCCTATTTCACTCGTGGCTACCTCTTGTTTTCTAATTTCACACGCCGTGGAGTCCGAAATTGACGAGCGGATTAACTATTGTTGTCATGTCCGCCGGAGTGTCTGCGGGATATCGGGTGGAAAACAAGGGACACATGAATGTAAAGTAAAACTGTAAATGAACTTTTAAAATGCTAAGCAATTATGCGGGCACAAAAATCTTTTGTACACCCACTAACGATGCTGCAAAATGAGACACGGAGGTTATTCAGTGAGCTCCATTCATTAAATTCATGCATAATGTGATACCAGTCACAATGTTGGGATGGGCGAGGAAGGCCGTACTATTCATCCATTGCCAATGTGACTACACCGACTACTCTACATTCATCAATTCGAATCATATCTGACCTCACGTTTGCGAATGGAGCGTCCGCGTTTTGTGGGCCGTTATATAATAAACATTAATGATGTTGACTACGCCAATTACCAGTACAATGTTACATGAATACATTAAATAGCGCTTTAGACTTGCAAATGGTTAAGTAGTAGCCTAACCTGACCCAACCATGTCAACGTTAATGAAGAACAATAATGGAAATGTGAATCCATATTTTCCTGGCTGATGCAGTGCAGAGTTGCAGACTCGGATTGTAACCGCAAGAAAGAATGCCGGAACAGAACAGAGGCCTATTTCACAAAGGTCTCTAAGAGGTTTCCGCTTGAATTACAGGCTACAATACAAGCCTTTCTTAAATGAGTTCTGGTCAAAATCGGTACTGAGAAATTCATGTCCGATACCAATTCTAGTTACGCTTACAATAGCAGAACCACAGGGACGAAATCAGTACCCAGTTGAAATACAACCTACGTTGGTAACCCGCGGATGTGGTATTAACCTTGACGGAGATGAGCGGTTCTTGAAGCGTGCTCTGTCCTTTGACACAAATGCGGATGTACTCAATTGGTCCGGCCGTTATCGAACCGCGCTAAACACGGCGCAAGGCTGCGCTGGCGCAGTCTTCCGACTGCACGGGTGATTCTCAGGAAAATGGCGTTTCTTTGCCATTACCTTCCCCTTTTTTCACTGATTGTTAGAGCTAGCTTCTCGCGTGCATGGGAGCTCGTAATATCCTTGTTTTCAAAAGATTAAGCAAGTAACACGAGCTAACAGCATGCGCGGGCCCTAACGACCAATGAAAATGCGCCCTAAGTCTAAGCGCCAAGTGACGAACGCACTTGAAGGACCCCTGATGCTATAGCACAATCATATTGTTAAGCGACTGATAATGAATTCGATTGAAATTATCCTTCGAGGTTGATGAGGAATAGTGTAGTTTACAGACAGATCGATAATTCTGGCCGCCATTGACGACATGACGAGTAGGGCGCGGCATTCTGTCAACTCGGTTTGCCGTTCTTGGGGATCTCAAGGCAAATCTAATAATCTTGGCATCCAATGGGTTTAATATATGAAATTAGAATCGATATTCAATTCGTAGCCGTATTCTTATAGATCTTAATGGTGCTTAAACCCAAAATTAACCAATTATAATAACACTTTCGCCACCAACCTTCTCGTAGCGCTACGCAATTTCCTCTACATACGAGGAAACGCATGTTATCGGCTACGCGTCTACGAGCAGAGGACTTCCTAGGGGAGTGCTTGGCACTGAAAGTGTTAATGCAGTTATACAATATATACACAATTACAATTATTTGTACGAATGGTCGATGGGACCATGAACTGGATAACGCACCGTGCGTAGACCGCCCACAAGAGGACCGCCGATCTGGTGAAGGTTACGGGAGTCGATTATATGAAAGCAGCAAGGGACCGATCATTCTAGAAACCATTGGGAGGATGCCAATATCCAACAATAATAATATAAAATAATATAAAATAATTTTGAATTTGAACAGTTTTTTGTTGATATGATAATTATATTGCAGATAAAGGGATCAGTGAGGAAAATGCTTGTATTGAGAATGACCCGCCCACAAACTGCAAGAATAGCTTTCAGGTAATGGCTTGTGCCATCATCATAGCGTTCCACAGTTGCTTTGAAGGCACATACAATCATTCAAAGTTTCGGACATTCAGGTTGTTGTATCTGAGAGGCAATCATTTTTAGTCTTAGACCTACATTCTGCATTAAGACGAGGGTTCAGTTTAGGTTTATATAACTAATATTGTTTAAATAAATAACTCTGATGCGTCCAAATTCAGAAGTTTTGATCTACAAGAATATTGTGATGTGGTTGCTCACTTCTAGTTTATCTCCACATGTACTTGTGAACTTTGTGAAGAACTAGAATACATATGAGAACAAAATATATTGTAAGACAAGCAAATTGCATGTAGATATCTGTTGTCTATACTTTTAAGGGTTCTTTTTAATAATTACCAGATTACTGAATATTTATATTGGACAATCTATAGATACAACACCATATATATATGGGCCATGGCTACTTAACTCATGAACTCTTTATTTCCGCTACCCTGGCTTTCAACTAGGTAGTTTTACTTTTAGAAAATGATGACTTTAATTGTGTATATGGCCTGATAAAACAAATGTAGCTTAAACACTTTGCTTGGAAGGAAAGAGGAGCAGATGTAGACACATACACAATGGATGGATGCCATCTGTGATGCTATGCGCATCAACATCCAGGGAGTACTATAATTATGCCAAAATTTGTGTGAAGATACAGGAACAGCCCTCATTAAAAGATATTAAGAAGTTTAAAAAAAGAAGTGATTTTTGGTATAGCAATTCGGTACAGATATTGCCTCAAGTGGTTCAT
Organism: Epiblema foenella; assembly: GCA_963556455.1. Classification (NCBI taxonomy): domain Eukaryota; kingdom Metazoa; phylum Arthropoda; class Insecta; order Lepidoptera; family Tortricidae; genus Epiblema; species Epiblema foenella. The sequence continues at coordinate 4,132,846 of OY747112.1, forward strand.
ATACAATTTTTGTATAAGATCGAAGCAGTGTTAAGCTGTGCTGAGTGAAATATGAATTAGATGTATCAGCATCAGCTGCCTATCTAAAATATAGAATAACAATTACATACAATTGCTTTCAGTTCAGCTTGCAATATTCTTGCACGGATCACTTTTTACTGCATTCTATTAGAACTAACTAGAATAGGTATTAATTCTTGAGCAGCTTCATGTCATCTCATCACTGGACTAACAATTTGTCTATAGATATGTATGACTTAACAATGCTTAATTAATATACCAGGTCCTAAAGTGTACATAAGGCATGGTTAGCCATTGTGTAAAACAAAAATATAATCACAACATGAATTGAAGAAATGCATATACCATACAAAATAACATACTTAGACGTTATTATGTAACAATTAAAATTAATGAGGGTCATAAAATGTATTAATTTCAATTTCATCATAAAATAAATTGAAAAAATGCTCATACCGGCCGTGTATTATAATGCCTATTTTGTGAATTGAAATAACTCGTGAAATCATGGATTTCGTTGGAAAAGAAGGTGATATCGAACCGTTGTTCAATCGGCTTCCTGTTGATTATTTTTTAATTCAATCTTTATGTGATAATGGTCAAATAATTCAATTCCAACTGGACTCCTACCAGGGCGTGGCCTTTACTATTAAGATATATCATAAAAAAAGCTATAAAAGTCCTAGAAAAAGATTCATCATACAATACAAGTAACACTGCATAAATGCATTCAGATTCAAGATAATTATGGAGCGAAGATAAGAGAAAAAACTAAAAACTATTCGGTACTCACGTCAAGGGACTCCTTCGACGCCATCTTTCACAAACAATTTGACGTTTAAATCAAATCGATAACAAAGCACTGGTGCGTTTTGATTTTGTTTGACTAAATAATTTCATGTTATTGAAACGCCTAAAATATCGTAGTATGCGTAAATTATCCATGATCTGTTATTATCGAAAACAAAAACAATGCAACTTTTCGTAGGCCGACCTGTACTCCGAACTTCGAAATCCGATCTTCGTGTTATGCCATCTCTTTCACTCTTATGTTACACAATATATGAGTGAAAGGAATGGCATGATACGAAGTTCGGAGCAGTCCCTCAGCTCACTGAGCGTTGAAATTTGGAAAAACGTGAATGGTCACTTTAAACGATTGAACGTCAAAATCTTTGTCTATGGGTATTTGGAAACGTCAAATTGACATTGTCGTGTCGAGTCAGTCGAGTGGACGATAGATTTGACTCGATTCTTATTTTATTTTTGTTTTAATAAAACAAGTATATATGGGTATAACAGTTATGTGCCCCTAAATTTACGCTTTTACAATGTGAATGTGTTTTTGCAGTGAGTTAACTCGTCGGATAATCTTCAAGAAGTAAGTTTCCTTAATCTTAATTGTACGCTCCAGCCGTACGTTGTTATCAGTGGTAAAAACAAATCGTAATCTTACAATTTATGTCCCTGTAAACCCACAGTTTGTATTGAACTTAGTACACAACGAAACTATGTATTCTTGGCCACTGACAATGAACACGGCCGCATTATTGTTTGTTAGCTATTGGCTTAAGATGCGTGAATAATTTCTTGCCGGCGTGTCCTCACACTCATTGAGTGTGTAAACAATATGTTCGCATCGAGTGAACAGTAATTTATGTCATAAATATTTGCGAAATGGAGTTCACGTAATTGCAACATATTGTTGTGGATCGACATAAGTATACCAGTGCACAGTTAAAGCACGCAAAAGTATTCCTAAATTATTACGATACAATCAAGTAGGCTAAGCTATACTTTTTTCTCTAAACTTCATCAACATATGGTCTGGGATCAAGATGAGTCATTTCAACCAATCTTGTTATGTTTCTTTAACCTAATATTGTTATGTTCATAACATTATGTTTAAAAAAGTACTTAAAACAATATTTGGGACAATATCCATTATATCATTATAAAACAAGCATTGATGCCCGTCAACTCATAGTCATGGAAAAGAAGTGCATTCAGATTCTTAGCAACATACAGGTACCTAACAGTTGTCACCCTCACTTCACTCAACTCAGAATTCTCACTTTGCCCTCTATTTATGTTATAGTAATGGCACTCTTTTTGTTACATTTATTTATTTAGATAAAATATTATCAAATCCCAAAGTTGAAATAAAACAAACCAATTAGGGCTTGTGGCCTCTTAACTACCTATGTTTAGAAACGGCCCTTATTATCGATTACCGATGTGTATTAATAGCCAACAAAATATGGGATGCAATGAAATTGAACCTAAAGACAAACTGTTTAAGCAGAAACTCAAAGATATACTAATTCCTAAATGACACTTTCTTATCCACTTATAGCCAAAAAATAGTATATGAATTTATTATATAACATAAAATTAATTATAATATAATGTATCTATGATTTGAATTAATGAGAATTAGAACATATGAATAAGTATTAATAATGTAAATGTAGGTAATGAACAATGATTAAGTCAATTAATAAATATTGCTTTATTAATATATATTAAAGTGGGAATGTTTTCATGTCATAAATTGTAGCCCGGCTAGCCGGCGGGTTATAAATAAAACTAATCAGAACTAAAATGTACAATATAATATAATAAAAAAGGTATGTATACAAAAATGGGTTAACTTAACTAGTTCAGTCAGTACGGCGGCATAAGAAAACACAAGTCACTGGCCTGTAAGTATTATGTTGAAGTCTGTAAACTGGAAGGTGGTCTGTGAGTTTCCGCTTAGTTGTGTAGATATACGGTAATTTCAAAGGCTGTACGGCATCGGCAGCTAGCGTCGAGACAGCGCCGACGAAAGTATGTACATTGCTGGCACCCAATGAAATCGGCAGTAATGTATCCAAGTAGAAAGGGCTGTAAACATTACCCGTGCTTTAGAAAGGTTCAAAACCCATCCGAGCCTCATTTGATCTAGGCCAGTGACGGCTAAATGAGGCTTGGATTGGGTTTCACAAACAATTATATACAAATTTGGTAATAATATATACAACAAATACCTGTGTAAGTAGCAGCCCTTGTATGATTAATATGAACTATATACAATATTTATAGGTGAATTTAGAAATAGTGCATCGTATATATCACTATTCTTCAAGTTACAACTCAAGTTTATTTAAATAAGTATTAGAACAGTTTTCAAGAAATAGCACGCTCCAAGTAAAAATTTTCATCAACCAAAACAAAACACGGCCGTGAAAAATGTGTACTTTTTTCTTTCTCACCGGCCAGTGCGCCAGCGAACGCACCGCGAAGGTTTTGCCGTGTTACAAAATCTTTGGAGATATGTGAGGTATATTTAATTTTTTTTAATTATTTAATTGCTGTGCCCTACTAGGGTAACTATAATATCATGTTTGGAGAACCTTTGTAACACATGATTTTATTCAATAAATGAAATGAAATAGTTAACTGTCACATGTATGACCAGTGAATGCGAAAGGTTTTGACATATAAAAGGCCTATCCCCGCCATGGCACAGAAAGTTGACATGTGCACGCATGCACTTGAAAAATTTACAGTGACCATACAGTTGGTTGATATTATCATTAAATTTAACTAACCAGGGATAAGCAGGGATATAATTACATGAGACCTCACCCATTAATATATTTCGAATCCTGATCACCAATTAAAAATTATCGTGTATTTAATGATCAACAACTTTGACAAGCTAGATTTTCATAGTGATATATTAAAATGTTATTTTTATTTTGTTATGCAGATGGAATTATTTGAAGTACAACAAACAGTAACCTACCTATATCTTTATAATATTGCTTTTTTTCATAATGCTTTAAAGGCTATAGAATAGAATAGAATAGAATATTTATTTATTGTTTAACTGTGTGAGTACAAGGATGAAGATGATTAATAACGGTTTCAACAGTTACCCTTTGTGGGCGTACAATATTTAGATTATGTGATGTGTTGTATTTAACTATTTTGATGATAATTTTACTTAGATACTAGCATGCAAAGTACTCATATAGATTGTGAAACACTTATTGATGAGCTAGCTTTTTAGATCTACTTAATTGTATTGACATCATTTCAGATATAGAGCAGTAAATTAAAAAAACTGTCGACATGGGTATCAGAAGGTTGTCGACCGTGTTCTGGGCGACATGCATTATGGCGTTCATATTCATCCTATATGTAGTGACGGACCTGAGTTTCAAACTGCCGAGTATCAAGCCAGCCATGCAGGAACTCGACGATGTGAGTTCATAATTCACTACTAGGTCACAAGTTACATAATCTGAGACAGCATGCCAACAAAATCGGACGGTGTCTATTCATCATCTTTCAAGAATTTTCCCTGTTCTGTTTCCGGAGCCTAGGAGATGCAGTCCCCGCTTCTAATCCCAACATTTAGCAACGCCTTGTTTCGGGTTGGAACGGTTTCCGCATGACTATACATCGGATTATATGCACTATAAATGGTATCAATATGCACTAAAAAAGGCTGGAATTGAAATGCTTCAAAATATGCAAAATATATAAGTATAAATCGACCAAAATATCAATGTATCAAAAGGACTTCCTTACAGCTATGGATTTTGTTTGGGTTATTACGGTCGACGGCTAGATATACAGACAGACAAATCATTTCTTTTTCTGAGAATAATAAAATATTATGTAATTTAATAGTCAATTGATATTGTTAAATTAAATAATATTGCATAGTAAGCGACTTAATTTGACCAAAATATGCAAAATTTAGGGGAAGGGGCTGAAATATGCAAATATACTTGAGAACCCTGATATATGCATGTGCATATAATCACAGCAGTATGCAGTCTATTGACGTTTATCCCTTACTGAAAGGCTACTGTTAAATATCAAATCATATTGCGTACATATTTTTCTTCAAAAACCCAGTAGCACCACCAGGCAGCCATTTAAAAAAAAAATCAATGGCGTAAGCGAATGGCGTAGAAAAAGAAAAGTAAATAATATATAGGTGTGTCCCCGCGTTGATACCAATTACAGAATTCCTTATTCGCAACCAATTGCGAACCCATAATGAAAGCTGTTCTATCATTCCATTCTCAATATTCTTTGTACGAAACCAGCTTCACACATCTCTGGTGGATATTATTCACCCTAATACTTATGGCATGGACCGGTTTTTGACAAAGGGCATAATGACTGTGACTAAAATAATGTGACTGACTGTGTGTGTGTGTGTGTGTGTGTGACTGTGTTTTTGTGTGTAGCTAGAAAAATAACGTCTTTTACAAAACTTTTAGGCAAATGTTAATTTTCACTCAAAATTGAATACCTCTAATATTTTTAGAGTAAATGGTCCGTTTTTGAATCCAAGCTCCGGCGCATTGAAGACGAGCTAAATCAGCACCATGCTGTGGTCGGAGAAATCAAGTCGGCCATGGACCAGATGGGGGAGCCCGAAGTAGCCCAACATAACATAGCACCTAAAGAAAATGTACTACCTGTGCCGAAGCATAAAGAACGATCGAAAGAGAGGTCTAGTAAAGAGTTGAGACAGACAGAGTTCAAGGCGGTGGTCGCTGAGCCACCCAAATTACGACCGAAGTTTAATGAGTCAGGGTGCCCTATACAGAAGCAGAGTACACCGAAGACGGATGTGCAGGTATGTTGATGATTTTTTGTTATGAAATTTCACTGTATCGTGGAGCATACGGATAGCAACTCGAAATAGGTATTCATTAAAGTCTGAAATCGAACTGCAACACCTTTTCATCAACTTGTTATCAACACATACTTGAAGTGAAACTGCTCTTCCGAATTGATTTTCATTATTAATCTGTAATTAAGTATGATTAGCAACTGTAATGGCATATCTGTTGAAGTGTTGAATTCTCAATCACTTGTTATTAATCGGGACTGAAACTTCTCAGAACCGCCTGCATTCTTTGGAATACACGGGCGGAGTCACTTACATTGAACTATTATTATCTTTATCTATTTGTTTAATTTCAGATGTTATCAATGTATGATAGAATTATGTTCGACAACGAAGACGGCGGCGTGTGGAAGCAAGGCTGGAAAGTTGAGTATGATGTAAAACAATGGAGCCAAAAGAATAAACTCAAAGTGTTCATTGTGCCGCACTCCCATAACGATCCAGGTGTGTAATACTGCCATTTCGGCCTTAAAGGCTCATTTACATTGGTTGTTACAGCCTTCCCGATCTAAATGTTTGTTCACCTCGTCACGTGTCGCCATTAGGTAGCTTGCGCGGAGTCTCAATCCGGGTAGGCACAGATATTATTTTCACTCCTTGTTTAATCTTGAGACCTTATACATCTCTAACTTAATATTTGTAATAGATAACTTTGCAAGTTTATCTTCACTGTATGACATTAATTTTGTTATAATTGCTAAACTCGAAATTATTATTCCTTCTTGAACTGTAAATTAATATTTTGACATGAAAAATGTATTACTTATTATAGTCAGACTTTCTTAAATTGTAAATTAATATTTTGACATGTAAAAGTGCCCTTGTGGCCTATTTGCAGAATAAATGTTTGTATTTGTATTTGTATTTGTATTAGAACCTGATAGTAATGACCAGTAAAAATGAGTCTTAGGCTCGGTTTTATAAAGATTCGTTACACCTTATGTCGGTTTGTTATGTTAAAAAATATACTGAGTTACAGAAATTTGATCTGACATTTGGTCTAACGGATCTTTATAAAACCCGGCCTTAAGGTATCATGAAAAATTACACAATTCATCGGGCCTTTTCCATAATAGCGGGATTTTTAAAGTCACTAGTCAATGAGATTTGCAGATTTGCTCCTACGATAATGGGATTACGGAGGCGTATTTCTAGTTCTTGACTTGTGCGTTTTTACATGCATTAAATGATTTGACTATGACTTTATAATCGAACTAGTTAAGTCTCACCTTCGGGAATGCTCGTTTTCAAACACGAACGTCATGCAAAGCTCAGTCTTTGACCTGGGCCAAGTTTGCCGGATCTACATGAATAACAATTAAATCAAATTAATCAGTTACTAAAGGCTTATTCACACAACATGCGCGTCGTCCACCGCGCGACTGTTGCGCACCGGAACATACGGTAACAGCTTAGCGACGCCACACAAGCTGACGCGACGATCCAGACTTGGTTTGGGGGGGGACAAACATTGAAACAACCATGTGAACTGTGTAAAAATCGCTGTAATCACTACTGGCTAAAAACGTTTTCGGGAGGGGATAAATCCCAACTATCCCCCCCTCTGGATACGTGCCTGAGCGCGAGCGTTGCGCACGATGTGTGACCAAGCCTTACATAATCGCATCACGTTACAGGATGGCTAAAAACATTCGAGAACTACTACAAGACGCAAACCCGGGCGATATTCACGAACATGGTGGAGAAGATGGCGGCGGGCGTCGGCCGCAAGTTCATCTGGGCGGAGACCAGCTTCCTGTCGCTGTGGTGGGACAACGACGCCTCCGACAAGGAGAAGGATATATTTATAGGGTAAGTTTCCGTTGGTGTTGATAACCCGAAATATTTAAGGGTCCTTATGAGTTAAAAAACGCTCATTTATTTACGCCATTTCCCATTTGAATTGACACATATCTTGACATTTTCTCAATGTTACTATCTAGAACAGGACTATTGCGACCTAATGTACTAAACTTTAAAGGGATTTTTTGGATTTTTCGTTAAGAAATATCGTTTCAAACATCACTCCAAATCAACCATTTTCAAGATAAAAACTTGATTTTTTCGCTTAAATTCTACTACACACAATAAAATAAAAAAATGACTATGTTACTATCTAAAGCTTTAATAAATTCATCGTAGCCTTTAATAACTTTATTGGTATTATTAATACTTTTGTCATAATTTTAAATCAAAACATTTTAAAACTTATAAGGCCTCTTATAAACCACGTATTTTTGACGACAGTAAGAGTAAATAATGTTATATCATCATGGGTCCAATTGTGTGTCTTAATTAAATTACTATTTCAGTACAAATTATTATTTTTTTATTTAGAAACAAACGGTCTTAAAAAACATAAGTAACTTAGCTGTGGCTATGTGAGTAATAACATACTAGACCTATAGTTTCATACATTACAATACAATTACAATTAGATATTTATGTTATTTTTATTTCTAAAATATGACCGGCATCATGCTTTGAAAGTGCATTTACATCCATAAACCCCTACACACAAAAAACAACTTAAGTACCTATATTATATTTGCACAAATTTTCAGCTTACTACACATTAACATGTTTTTAACTATTAATATAAATCATATTAATTGACCGCTTCTTAGTGAACAAACCTTAACTTCAGAGAGTGAGCGAGTTTAATTAATCTCAAGTTGAGAAACAGAGAGCGAGCATTGTCATTTTAGTGACATCAATTTCAAACTATCAGCCTGTTATCAGGGAAGGTAAATAGTTTGCACTCTCGCGATTGAGAACAGAACAATACAATAATAGAATAGTAAAGGCATGGAACAAATTACCTTCAGAAGTAGTGAACGCTAACAGTGTTAATCAGTTTAAAAACAAACTTGACAAACTAAGATCTAAGCAGTGTTAACCAGTGCCAAGTGAACTATGATTTAGACGTATCAGCGTCAGCTGCCTGTCTAAAATATATAATAATAATAATAAACTTTCGGTAGTAAACCTTTTTGATACCATACTTAATTAAGTGAAACTGGCTAACAATCATGCAGTTATTGCGTCTGCGTGTAAAAGTAGTAGGTGGCTACGTCACCTTCCACTTTCCCTTCCGCAATATTTTTTATCAATTCGATGTGTCGTAACAGGTGCCTAAATATCTTTCCTCTTCTGTTCCCAACGGTTTCCAACAGGGACCTCCTTTCTTGTACAGTCGCCATTAGATATATCGGAGCGAACGAGGTGCTCATAAATATCTGAACACGACTCTATTGTCAAAGCGTTAAAGTGCATGGTCAGATATTTTTGAGCACCCTTAAGAGTACAGATATATTTGATGGCGACTGTACAATATTGAAAACTTCCTCGTTAGATTTTCTCTCGGCTATGGTACGACTGGTGTACGACTATTAGTGGCGCTCATTATATTATATGTTATTTTGTCAATAGAGAATATGCATCATTTTTTTTCATGATGCCATTCGAACCAGTTTTTAGAGAGGAACAAATGTGTATATGGAACAAGTACAATTAGAACAACACAGAAGACAAAAATGGATTTTAAAGTACAGCATAAAATCCGAGCGCTCCAAACGCCCTCAAAACTCCATACTAATTGAACATAGTATGTAACGTCATATACTATGCGTCCGTACTACCATTAAATAAATATATAAATATTTGTGGACAATCTTACACAAATCAACTTAGTTCCAAACTAAGCAAAGCTTGTACTATGGGTACTAAGTGACGATATACATACTTATATAGATAAATATATACTTAAATACATAGAAAACATCCAAGACTCAGGAACAAATATTAGTGTTCATCACACAAATAAATGCCCTGACCGGGATTCGAACCCGGGACCTCCAGCTTCGAAGGCAGGGTCACTACCAACTAGGCTAAAGCAGTCGTCATTGTATGGGAAAACGAGGAATTTACTGTTTTAATCGTGAAATATTTGAAATATTGCGTTTAGATACATTGTTATCGAACATTTTTTGTTTATCAAAACATAAGAATCCTAATGTTGGTTTTTATTAATTTACTTTTAATCAATAAAAAAAATTACATCATTTTTCTAAACTTTCAAGTGTCATATCTTTTGAAGATTTTGAACATATTTATTAATTTACTGTTTTTTGGTCATAATTTGATGGTTTACTATTCATATAGAGACATCTTATTATTATTAATTTCGCATGCATATTCTGTATTTCAGGCTCTTGAAGTCTGGTCAAATCGAAATAGTCACCGGCGGCTGGGTAATGAACGATGAAGCCAACTCCCACTGGCTCTCTATCATACAACAGCTCACCACCGGCCACCAGTGGCTACTCAACAATATCGGGTACATACCGAAAAACGCGTGGGCCATAGACCCATTCGGGCACTCTAGCTCGCAGCCCTACCTGTTGAAGTTGGCCGGGTTCGAGAATTCGATTATACAGCGGGTGCATTATAGGGTGAAGAAAGAGTTGGCGTTGAATAGACAGTTGGAGTTTAAGTGGAGGCAGTTGTGGGGTGAGTGGTTTTGATTTGGGTCAATCAATTTTTCTTTGTTGTTATTCTGTCCCGTCAGCGAGGAGACAACAGTAACCGAGTTTCTTAGAACAACGTTTATAATATGGACTTCTAGCATGCTCAAGAGAGAGACCCATGTCCAAATGGATTTATACTCATCGCTGAAATTCATGTTTGGTAGATTTAAACCCTCTAAAATCACAGTTTTAAAGAGTGACTCAGGAGACGTAACCATGGTAACGAGAAACAAAAAATAGTTGATCCGTCCATTTAACCCTTTCTAAACACGATTTTATGTATAAGACGAACCGGCCGACGACGGTCACAAGACAAGTATTTTTCAATAAATAGTTATTTTTTTCTATGTAAAATCTGTTAGTATAAAATTAATGTGAGATCTTTGTAGTTTTACCCAGCAAAAAAAGGTGAAAATATTATTTTTATCTGAAGTTTTCAATTCCATCTCCGAATAAAAGTAATTGTAGTCGTTTGAGCTGAAAGTAGTATGTTTATTTTGTTTTATGTAATTACTAGCGACCCGCCCCGGCTTCGCACGGGTGCACTATTTAATGGATGTTATTGTACATATAAACCTTCCTCTTCAATCACTCTATCTATTAAAAAAAACCGCATCAAAATCCGTTGCGTAGTTTTAAAGATTTAAGCATACATAGGGATTTAGGGACAGAGAAAGCGACTTTGTTTTATACTATGTAGTGAAATAGGTATAATAAACGAAATATTTGATTGGCTTTCAGACGGTGTTGGAAAAACAGATATGTTCACACACATGATGCCATTCTATTCGTACGACGTGCCCCATTCCTGCGGACCTGACCCTAAGGTAAACATATATTACAATTTTTCCTTTTAAATAATATGCCTGTCTTGGTGGGACTACAATAAAATTCCAAGACACATAACTGAACTTACGGATTCTAAATTTAAATCTGGCGTGAAACAGACACTTATTTCAAAAGCATATTATAATATAAACGATTATATCGTAGATAGGGATGTTTGGCAGTAATAGTGTCCCACACAAGTAATTCTAACACAGAAATATTTTGTCCTAATTATTAAAAAATATGTATGTATGTTTATATTGTAGCATTTGAATTCTATAGTATTATGATACTATTATTTTATATACATTGTATATTGTTTTGAAAAAATGACATCTCGCCGAGTTTCTTACGCCGGTTCTTCTCGAGGCAGAGGTTAATTTCATGAACCGGTGGTAGTTTTTTGACTTTCATAAGTGCATGTAATATGCCTAAATTGAAGAATAAATGATTTCATTTCATTTCATTGATTTCATTTCACTGGGACAATATGATTATCAACAGTGATATAACCTTGTCATGATGAAAAATTAAAGTTATTTAATGGTTTTTTTACAATTTAAGAAAGAAAGAAAAACATTTATTCGTGACGATACAAACATAAAATATAGATAAATAAACGTAATTAGAAAAAAACAAGTAATCGCCACAAAAAGGTTTCGCCTCAGCGTAATGCCGACTCAGGGAGCTGGCGCTGATCTTCCGGCGAAACCTAGGTGGTTAATGACGGTGTGTGTAGCACGCTTCGCCTAAAAATTGAACGCGACCTATTACAACTTGACACCGCCGTCTTGTCACGTCGGGCCGTCACATGAATGTCCAACTGTCAAAAGGTGCGTCCAGAAATGGCGGGGCCTGCTACACACATTCACGACTACAATTGAAAATAAGATAGTGTAGCAATTATAATTTATAATAAACAAGTATGTACATGAAACACACAAAAGCTAATTGCAGAGAATAAAGAATAATTTTCTGTAACAGTATTGGCTGGAGCTTCCTCTATGAAGTATGGGTGTACTTGTTGCAAGAGACCCCGCTCTTGCACAAGCAGTGTTCAAACCACATACATGTGTTGTTTTATTTATTTATTTCATGATGTCGCGGTGGTGATAAAGTTATAAATTAAGTGATAAAGTTATCTCACTGCTGAATTCGCAAAGCATCCCAAACTTACTGTGCATTATAAATTGAACAGACTATACGTAATTACCAACATTTGCAATGTTGTTTTTTTTTCTAGGTTTGCTGCCAGTTCGATTTCAAAAGACTACCCGGGAACGGAATCACCTGCCCGTGGGGGGTCGCTCCCAGGAAGATTATACAAAAGAACGTCCACGAGAGGTACAGTCAACATCGTAAATATCTATTCGCAATACAGTGACAAAATATGCGAACATGAATTGCGAATAAAAAGTTGCTGTATCAGTTAAATACCGTATTGTAACATTTGTAAGAAGACTCATTGGATGAGCCATCTCAGTCTTAGTCCTAGTCATAACAATACAAGTACTCTTAATTGCACTTCCCAAAAGTACAGAACCTCTCTTCCTAGCTATAAATCCCACATGGTGGTGGGGTCAGCTTTCCGAACTAATCTTCGCCAATTCGCTCTATCCTCGACATTTCTTCGGATGTCTGTCACTCTATCATGTGCCAAATATACAAAATATTACAATAATACAAAGTATCTATATCTATTTATTCCGTAAATGACTACATGGAAATGAAATTTGTTTGACATTGAATTCTTAAATTATGGTTTTGTTTGATTTTTATTTTAATGTATTGTGACTGATGATTATTTAAGTTTTAGACATTATATTATTGACGCGGATTTTTATTGTTATAAATGATGTGATTTTAATAGTATGATCATTATTTAAATAATTTTGATAATTGTTGTATAATTTAATTTTATTATTATTATTATCATTTTTGACATGTCATAATTTTTTTCACGATCATAATATAAAGTCGTATAATAATAATAATATAATAACGTTTATTTCAAGTCCAAGAACTCATACATTAAAATTAATAAAGTATAAATTGACTTAGGATAATTTATATTGTATTTGTATATTATGAAATAAATAAATCTAATCTAAATCTAATCTAATCTATTAAGATTAAAGTATAACCTGTGGTGCTTAGCATAATAAAGTCTCATATCAAACAAACATTTTAATCGTATGTCGTTTTCACAAGGTCCCAACTGATCCTCGATCAATGGCGGAAGAAGTCCCAACTGTACCGCAGCAACGTAGTGCTGTTCCCGCTGGGCGACGACTTCCGGTACGACCGCTCCAACGAGTGGGACAACCAGTACCAGAACTATGAGATGATCATAGATTATATCAACAACAATGAAGCCTGGAATGCTGAGGTTTGTATGACGGGCTAACTTGCTCAATATCGTCGACGACGTAACTTGACTAAGTCGCAAGCTGCTGGGTGCCCTCTAACGCTGAGGTTTGTGTTTATGACGGGCTCTAACTAACTAGCTCAATATCGTCGACGACTGGACAACGTTATTGTTAGTTCTCATGCTTGTATCTCGACTAAACGTCCGGCTGTCATAGACAACAACTGTGCCTTCCACCACGTGAGTTGCACGCATCCATAGAAACACCTACGCTTACCTCGTTCAAAGGAATGCCACTCTAATCATTTTTACTTCACCGCAAACTCGCATACTACTCTGCCAAAACTAGCCAGCCTGAGTGAGAGAGGATATGATATTAGACAAAGAGAAAGCTTGTTGTTGTTATGTTGAGTTTAAATAATATACTAGCTTTTGCCCGTGACTTGGTCCGCGTAGAACTCGTTCACCGCGATAGATTTTTATTGGCATTTTTTTACTTACGCTTTCTTCCATTTAAACTTCCACCCCCTTTAGAGATGATTCCCGGGATAAAAAGTATCCTATGTCCTTCCCCGGGACTGAAACTATCTCCATACCAAATTTCATCTAAATCGGTCGAGCACTTTGATCGTGAAAAGGTAACAGACAGACACACTTTCGCATTTATAATTTTAGTAAAGATGGAGTGTGGATGGATACTCTGCCGTTAGATATTAGATGTGCCAAGTCTCTGTCCATTTTCAAAAATCTCCTGAGACATTACTTGTCACTCTCTTAGCTTGTATTATCTTTGTAGCTATGTATATAAATATTTATGTAGTTATGTATGTATATGTTTATTAATGTATTGTATTGTTAGCTGTATATATTAGCCTAGATGTATGTGTTATTCTATCTCTCTTGCTTTATCCTAGCACTACCTGTTGTTATTTTTCTTTAAGTTTTCATCTCCTGCTACCCAAAGGTTGTCTGGAAGAGATCGCTCTATAGCGATAAGACCGCCTGTTGTTACCTATTAGTTTTTATGGATAATCTTGTAACAATTTCTTTTTGTGGTGCAATAAAGAATATATTATTATTATTATTGTGACTTCTCAGGTACAATTTGGTACTCTCCAAGACTACTTCAAGGCGTTGCACGAGGAAATCAAACTGGCGGACTTCCCCGTGCTGTCGGGGGATTTCTTCACGTACGCGGACAGAAACGAGCATTACTGGAGCGGATACTACACGTCGAGGCCCTTCTATAAGAACATGGACCGCGTTCTCTTAGCTTATGTCAGGTAGATACAATCATTCGCTTGCCCATTGCTTATTGACCGAGTGAAACGAAGGTCTCCGCTTCAGCTTCGACAAAAATTCTCTCGTATGTCCAGATTTCCGGTTGTTCTCCTATACAGGTCGCATTTCTCAACCGATTCTCGTGAATTTTTGTGAGCAGGTTCGATAATTATATGGAATTTTTGTGACGAATCAGTTTTTTTTTTAAATTTCCAAAATTTTTTTTGTAAATACATTCAGAATAGATGTAACTGCCACATTTGACATCTGTCAGCTGTCAGGTTGATGTTTTTTTGTTTCACTCCAAAAAAATTGGTTTCCGTAAGAGTCGCCTTTGGCGGTAAAAGCCTCCTCCAAATTATGCCAATCATCTCGGTTTTGTGCCAATCTCGGCCAAAGCGTTCCAGCTACTTCTGCGACGTCGTCACTCCACCTTTTCAGTGGCCTGCCTCGCCTTCTCTTTTTGTATATAGGACACCGGGTGACATTTAGAATGCCTTGTCTTGGTCATTGTCAGTTGTAAAAACAAAAGTTGTCCACCCGGTGGTCTATAGTTAACGGCTTATGTGCATGTAAGGTATGTTTTTATTACAGTCAGCCGGGGTTACTTTCAAATTGAGGGGCAACTTTAAAAATCCAGTTTTTATACCGTTGTTAGTCTTAATTTGGTTGACATGAGGTCGGTGAAATAGTTTAGTAAATTTCCTTACTACACTGAATCAGACTAGAAATACTTATTGATGATTATATAAGTGTTCTAAATCTATCAAAGTCGCCCGGTTTTTTCCTAAAGTCATTCCAGTTTATGGTACATGGATTTATATTTACGGAAACATCGTTTAGGCGGGTTACTAGACCAATCCAAAATGAAGCTTTTTGGCCCTTAACTTTTGATATGTCCACCGAAGAGACGCGAACCTAAATCTGACAATGACCCGTCCATTCCATAGGGCAGCGGACATCATAACGGCACAAGCGACGTCCACCAGCGCCGTGACGCACGTCATGTCCCTGCAGCTGCGGGACAAGGTGGAGCAGGCGCGGCGCGCGCTGGCGCTGTTCCAGCACCACGACGGGGTCACCGGCACCAGCCGCGACGAGGTGCGCGCCGACTACGCGGCCAAGTGAGTCACGTTACATGACACACGCGACGTCTTCCAGACTAAGTGACGCACGTCATGTCCCTGCAGCTGCGGGACAAGGTGGAGCAGGCGCGGCGCGCGCTGGCGCTGTTCCAGCACCACGACGGGGTCACCGGCACGAGCCGCGACGAGGTGCGCGCCGACTACGCGGCCAAGTGAGTCACGTTACATGACACACGCGACGTCTTCCAGACTAAGTGACGCACGTCATGTCCCTGCAGCTGCGGGACAAGGTGGAGCAGGCGCGGCGCGCGCTGGCGCTGTTCCAGCACCACGACGGGGTCACCGGCACGAGCCGCGACGAGGTGCGCGCCGACTACGCGGCCAAGTGAGTCACGTTACATGACACACGCGACGTCTTCCAGACTAAGTGACGCACGTCATGTCCCTGCAGCTGCGGGACAAGGTGGAGCAGGCGCGGCGCGCGCTGGCGCTGTTCCAGCACCACGACGGGGTCACCGGCACGAGCCGCGACGAGGTGCGCGCCGACTACGCGGCCAAGTGAGTCACGTTACATGACACACGCGACGTGTTCCAGACTAAGTGACGCACGTCATGTCCCTGCAGCTGCGGGACAAGGTGGAGCAGGCGCGGCGCGCGCTGGCGCTGTTCCAGCACCACGACGGGGTCACCGGCACGAGCCGCGACGAGGTGCGCGCCGACTACGCGGCCAAGTGAGTCACGTTACATGACACACGCGACGTCTTCCAGACTAAGGGTGGGTTGCACCAAACCGTCTGTAACCGTAAGCGGTGTTCGTTAAAATCTGATTGTAAGGAAAGTTTGACAAGTTTCTATGGGATGACAGCTGCCGGCGCCATATTTGACGATGACCGGCCTGTGATCGGATGTTGGTGCAACCGACCCTAAGTGACGCACGTCATATCCTTGCGGCTGCGGGACAAGATGGAGCAGGCGCGGCGCGCGCTATCCGGTTTAAGCGTTAAGAAGTAATTGGCTCTCTGTATCCACTTGATTGTTTAATGTAATAATAGCTGTTGGATCTCCAAATAAAAAAAATAGAAAATAAATAAGAAGTAACAGACAGACGGACAGACACACTTTCGCATTTATAAAGAAGCCGATTAACCGATTTAGATGAAATTTGTTATGGAGATACTTTTATCCAGGAAATCATCCCTTAAGGGGATCGAAATTTGTATGGAACAGCGACTAGGTAAGCCCCTGATATAAAAAATAGCAGTAATATTCTATCGCGATGAACGGGTTCAAGGTTCAAGGTTCTTGGGCGAGGCCTATGTTCAGCAGTGGACGTCTTTCGGCTGAAATGATGATGATGATGATGATGAACGGGTTCAACGCGGACGGAGTCGCAGGCAAAAGCTGGTACTATAATAAAATCTCAATTTTTCAGGATGCTAACAGCCATCAAATACAGTCAGTCGGCCATCCAGCAAGCGGCCTACTTCCTCCTGAAACAGCCGGACATTCTCGACCAAACACAAGAAGACGTATTCTTCAATGTAGACGACATTTGGCGGCAGAAAGACGAGATACCGGCTCGAATAACTATTACTCTTGATCCGTTGGCGTCGTCCAGGAGGGTGCTGCTTTACAACTCGCTGGCGTTTAAGAGACATGAGATATTAACCGTGCTGGTATCCACGCCGCATGTTGAGGTGAGCACTCTTTAAAGTTTGGCTTATTAACCCCCGCCGAATATCACAAAAGTTACATGCAATTTTCAACTCTGTCCTAAATCAAGAAGGTGTCAATTACACTGTCACATTCTCATATAGCAAAGGATGTTAAGAACTAAACACTAGTCGAATCTTTATTTTTCTCAATAAGTTGTGAACTTTCTTGAAAGCATTTTGCCGAGTCCAAAAGAGTGACCGCAATAGACTATTACAGACTGCAGCGGTATGCTTTAAGATCGATCGAACGCCAACAAGATTTGAAATCACTTATTTTTGCGAATCAAAGGGCTCACCAAAAACTTTAAAGCGCACGTTGGCACCTTCCTTCATGATCATAGTCATAGTCATAGTCATTTATTAATAATATTATCAAATCTCAAAATCAAATCTTCAAATTAAGATATTATTCCTTGTACTATGGCAAATTCTGACTCACAGTCACTTGATTGTTTTTACTTCTAAGCTCTAAGGACAAGTCCCCTTATTCATAAATTTCCATCAAAACGATTTTAGTTAAATAGCCGCTAAAATACATTTGTCCTTACTTCTCCCAGTTATGTTACTGAGAAAGGGACAAGAGATTTATTAGGTTTTATGAGTAATCTCTTTAGTAATATGAAATATGAACATATACTTCTTCAGGTATTCGACCCCGAAGGCAAGCCAATGTTGGCCCAAGTATCGCCAGTAGTGTCGGGCGAGAAGCGACTAGCGTTCGCCGCGAACAAGTTCCAGCTTTCATTCCCCGTGGCCGTGGAGCCTTTAGCGATCACTGCGTACACCGTGTCTCTGCGGGACACCACTACCATCAACAAGTGAGTAGACCCAATGATCTCAGATTCGGTACAAGCCTCTCAACCAATCTCTATGAAGCACAAACTATTAAAAGTATTCCAGTGTTTAAACCGCCCGCGTGACTGTGTCGGAGGTTTTGCTCTGGATTTTCCCCAGTCTACTCTCCAACCGCGCACTCATATTGCTTTATCTGGCCCGGCCTATAAAGCCACAGTGTCTCTACGGGAAACCACTAGTGATTAGACTCAATAATAGCGCAAGTATCGTCAGTAGAATTGCATAAACAAGTGAGCAAACGACATTGCGAGACCGCAGAGAACCGGATAATTCTAGAAGTTGTGGCAAGGTCTCCTAGTCACAGTTTAGCTGTGAGTTCTTTTCTTTCGTCACAAAATGCCGAGCCGAAATGAGTTGGATGCACAGTGACAAAACTAATTTAAATTACAAAGTTATAGTGTATTGTTAGTAGTAATGGTATATGGTAAAAATTATGTAATAAATTAGTCCTCTTAAGTATGTAGCTGTGCTCTCGCAGGGCGTCACATGTATAGGCTACTCTTAATTCCATCTTTTTAACTGTAATGTGACTTACAATAAATGATTATGACTTCGACTTTGGCTCGCCAAAAAGGTTCAAGACGGACACGATTTTCTTCATGTATCAATGATGATGTTTCGAACTTAGAACTGCGCAGTGTTTAACATTTCGATTACATCGTTATATCAGTCGAAGGACGTCCACTGCTGGGCATATGCCTTCACCAAAGAGTGCCACAATGACCGCTCCTGCTCCACCCGCATCCAGCGGACTCCCGCGACCTTTACCAGGTCATCAGTCCACGTTGTGGTGTCTACCCACGCTGCGCCTTCCTTGGTCGCCACTCGAGGACCTTTCCGCCCCAACGGCCATCATTTCCGCGTGCGTGAACTGCCACTTCAGTCAGGCCTGTTCCTCTTGTCGCTTCGGCTAAATTCGTCTCTAGCACACCTCCGCGGTGTCCATATACCCTATGGCGCTAGGGACGAAAGAACACGTGTTATGCCGGATGGCATACTTAATTGTCAACATCGATTTTATTAGATGTAATCCTTCTGTACGTAAGTACTTATTAATTACTCTGTGCTTCAGTTTAGCGATTCGGAGGGCTAGGGATTTGTAATACAATAGCATATGATGCATGAAATTGCGCATTCTGCCTTTGCCTTGTTTATACCTCAGGGAAGTATGCATATTTGTGAAAAAATACGAAGGTTACTTTAATAAACGTGGGGAAAATTCGCAAAGGCAGACTAGACTTAAAGGGAAAAACCTGTTACTGAAGCCGCAATGTCACAAAGATATTTACAAGCGGAATGCATTTAATATGTGTATTGCCATTCACAACCGTTTACCCGAAGAATTAAGGATGTTGGATGGTAATTTGTTTAAGTCTAAGTTAAATGGCTGGTTGTTAGATAAATGTTTTTATAGTGTTAGACGTTTTCTAGACCAATATAAGATTGTTTAGTTATATACCTAGAATTTAGACATTGAATTAATTGTGATTATACTGTTATTATTATTTTCATTTGACATGTACACATACATTTTAATTAATAATAACCCATTACTAATTACTAACTATAGGTACCATTCTCTCCAATATTTCTACGCCGATGTTGGCAGAATATGCTGAACTAACCCATTTACTAACCTATAATATTGTACCATATTCTTAGAAATCAATGATTGATTGATTGATTGATTGATGAATTCCAGATACACGTCGTTCTCGCGGGTCCGCGTGTACAACGCGGACTACTGGAACATCGAGCTGCCGAAGATGTTCGCGGTGGAGCAGCACGAGGCGCGGCTCGGCGGGGACCTGACGCTGGGCGCGCGGGGCGCGGGCGCGGGCGCGGGCGCGGGCGCGCGCCTCGTCACCGACGCGCGCGGACTGCTCAAGGCGCTCGTCACGCCGAGCGAGGACGTTGTTCCTCTACATATGGACTTTGTACAGTAAGTTCTTTTTCATCTCTCCTGTTCGGAAAGTTCGATTTTCATAAGTAGATAGCCGGGTTGAAAGTTGATTTTCCGACCCTAGGGTGGAAAGTATTTTCCGACCCTAGGCCGCGGGGCGCGGGGCGCGGCGGCGCCGGCTGCTGGTTGCTGTAGCGCATGTTTTTAATACTGAATCCTCTTTTATTTTCCTCATAGTCGAAATAAAAAGTAGAGTGTTTAACTCGGGTGAACGCACCCATTTCACCCTTGAACTATTGGGGTGGAATGCGTCGCACCAAAATATCTGGGGTGGAATGGGTCGCTTTCAACCCTTGGTTAACAATCTACTATTTCGCCACAGAAAGTGCAAAAAGTAGTAACAAAATTATTTGTAAGACATTTCATCTATTTAGCATCGAGCATCATAAGCGATGTGAAAAACAGTATGTGTCACAAAATGTAGCTGAATTATTTCCGTCTTGGGCGTAAACACTTGAATCCCTCACTACGCTCATTCTATTGTAGAAACTTTAGCCTCAGTCAAGATTCAATATGCTTTCCGTAAGCTATAAATCTGTGCTACCGTGTACATACTTTTATATTTAGATTTCAAAATTTGTAAATAAAACAAATTATTTTTTTTACTTAGTAAATAAAAAAAAATAAGTTGAGCGAAAATTCTTTTGCAACATATGAAACGCGTAACTAACCAAATGAGCCTTTTCATTCTAAAATATTCAGCTCATAGGGCATTAGGGAAATCAGGCATATTTCATTACTTATGCCTTTTTAATTTAAAATTAATTTTTAAGTACATTAAATAATAAAGACACGTCTGGGTAGTTCTGCCTTTTATTCTAAAAGCAACAAGCGGCTCATAATCGTTGAATACGTTAATTTCGCGTCAATATATACCTTTTTATTTTAAATCACTCGACAGTGCTTTTTTAACTAAGTGCTACTTGAAAAAAAATATAAGTCGTAACTGAGCATATATGCCCTTTAATTTTAAACGTAAAATAAGTAAAAGCTATACAAAATTGACTTTTAGGAAGTATTTTTTATACAACGACGGAACGTATGTACAAACGGAAGTATTTTTTTTCTAACAAGCGTATCGGCCTGCCTGATGGTAAGCGCACACCGTAGTCTATGGACGCTTGTAATGCCAGCGGGTCTAGCCCATCTCACGCCGCGGCGCGACGAAAAACGAAAAGTTCCGCCCACCTCTGTAATTAGCATAGTGCAAGTGAGACAGAAGTAGCTGATTCGCGTCGCGCGACATTTCACAAGCAATTTGTATTTTGACTGGCTTTGTAGGAATAATCCCCTATTTATTGTGGTTTATTTAAATTATTATTTCAATTTTAAACAAAAAGTCTCATAAATATTGATAATAAACGGGTCTGCAAGTTGAAGTGGCAGTGGGCGGGCCACATTGCTCGTAGAACCGATAACCGTTGGGGAAGAAAGGTTCTCGAGTGGCGGCCTCGCACGGGAAGACGGAGCGTTGGACGGCCTCCCACTAGGTGGACTGATGACTTGGTCAAGGCAGCGGGGAGTCGCTGGATGCGGGTGACTCGCGACCGTGTGCTGTGGCGCTCCTTGGGGGAGGCCTATATCCAGCAGTGGATGTCTTCCGGCTGAATGATGATGAATAAACGGGTCACTCACATCTTTAAGATCGAATATCGCTCGACATGTTATGGGCCAATACGTGGTCCTTATGCTTAGTCATTAAAACCAGCCGCTATTTTTTAGTTTCACCTGTTAGAGATAACCATTTTTGTTTAAGGTACGATTCCACACAAACGCCGGACAACAACAGCGGGGCGTATCTCTTCATCCCGTCGAAGCCGGGCTCCGTGTTCCGCACAGACGCGTACCCTGAGATTGTCATCACGGAAGGCACTTTTAAGGCCACGCTGTACTCTGGCTTGAACGGGCCTAATTCAGCCGAGATCGTTCTTGCAGTAAGTTCTTGAAGGCCGTGTGTTGAGATATACATGCACATTGTATATGTGTGCGTCAGCGTGTAGGTAGTTCTACGAGAGTTGAGGCGTATGATTACACAGCTAGATGAAGTACTGATTGCAAAAATAAAAACTATACATTTTTAATAAATATAAAAAATATACATGAAACACATGAGTGAAACTACTGTACCAATTATTATGAATAAATGGAACTTAGATTTTTAAAGAGGTATAAGAGTTTAACATGTGCATATGTGTGTCTGTCTGTCGCATTGTAGCTGCCTAATGGATGAATCGATTTGAGTGCGGATATTTAATAGCTTTGTTTTGTGTCTTTTTTTAATTTAATTTAAATATTAACATTTTCCGGTCATTAGATCTCTATGTTCGACAACCCGGCGCTGCCGCAGACTGAGATAGAGATCAGCAACACCTTCCTGATCGACCCGCAGGTCAACGACCTCGAGCTTGCCATGCGATTCTCGACCTCCATCAAGAACAAGGACACGTTCTATACGGATCTCAATGGCATGCAGGTTAGTTGCGCAAACTATTCTAAACTCTTACGTTTCAGCCTTTTTTAGGTTGTTGCTTGTGTTCGAAATAAATTGTTGGAATATCCTATAATGAAATGTAGGAATTAAATAAATTATTCATGAAAATAATCCTTTTTTATTTACAGCTTACAATGATTACACATGTTATTTCGTTCGGGTTTTCTTTCATACTCAATCATACGTCAACTCATTCGCCATTCCAAAACAATTCAAACTCCATTCGAACGTTCCTTATTCATCATCTAGCAGCCAGCAACTTGCACAGCCATCAAAAAGTACCAATCCCATAGAAATATGTTCCATATTCGTTTATGGCGTTATTATCCTCTATCCCATCAAAATAATTCACTTTGAAAATTTCACATAGTAATTTAGGCCGCGTGCGTTGCTTTTACATATAAGTCAAGCCCTTCAGACTGAAAGTCGCGTGCTACATCGCCACTTGTTTCCAGATGATAAAACGGCGGTATTTCGAGAAGCTTCCCCTCCAGGCGAACTTCTACCCCCTCCCGGCCGCGGCGTACATAGAGGACGCCGACTCGCGGCTCACGCTGCTGACGTCCACGCCGCTGGGAATGGCGGCGCTCTCTCCGGGACAACTTGAGGTATAATAAGTTTCTTAAAGATGTTTATGGGTGAATCAACTTTTTTAGTGCCACTCGTTGCCGTGGCTACGTCTAGTTGTCCAGGGGTCAAAATTCGAATACAATTGTTATTTTATGCTATTTAAGTTTATCAAACAGACGTATTTGTGATACTTATAAGCTATTTCCATAATGGTCCATCTACTAAATATGTTAGTAGAACTTAATACAACATTTTTTGCACAAACTGCGCCACTAGTATCCCCTGGACAACGGATCAAGATAACAACACAAAAAAGTTGATCCTCCCTTATCTACACCCATGTAGTAAATCCGCTTTAATTGCCTTTGCAGGCGTACTTGTTTATTACAATGTGAACCGGTACGGTGAACCGTTTTCGGACAAGTGAAATTAGGTAAATAGATTTTCGAAAGATCGATAGGTTACCGTAAAACTGTCCTATAATATTAGAATGTATACAGGTGATGCAAGATCGTCGGCTAAGCAAGGACGACAACCGCGGCATGAACCAGGGAGTGCTCGACAATGTACGGACAAGACACACCTTCCGTATCATATACGAGAAGGCTAACAAGCCCTGCCAGGTAAACACACTGACACTGACATTTATGCGCTTACGAACAGGGTCTTAAATCAAATAACAAAATATCTTGGTCTTGATGGAAATAAAAGCAATCGTCCGCCAAGGTATGCAGCTCTCATTAATTTTGGTAGTATTTTTTGTACCTGCATTGCGGGATTCTGTGCTGTGGGAATTATTAATTGCTTTTTTTTGCAGCAAAAGCCTTCCCCGGACTATCCCAGCGGCCATCTGTCTTTGGGCGCTCATATATCATCCCAAACACTCCTGAACCCACTGGTGGCGATGCACTACTCCGCACGCAAGGACGCCGCACTACCGCAGCTGCCGGGAGCTCGTCAGAGCGCCGCTGACGTAGTACTGGGGGCGTTCAGCGCGCATGTCTCTGCTAAGGTTAGTTTGGCGGAGCCCCGCAATGAGGGTCTCCTTTTCCCAGTGGGCACGATAGTTGTGGTAATACTTAGTGTAGTACTGAGGGCGTTCAGCGCGCATGTCTCTGCTAAGGTTAGTTTGGCGGAGCCCCGCAATGAGGGTCTCCTTTTCCCAGTGGGCACAATAGTTATAGTAATAGTCAGTGTAGTACTGAGGGCGTTCAGCGCACATGTCTCTGCTAAGGTTAGTTTGATGGAGCCCCGCAACGAGGGGCTGCTTTTCCCAGTGGGCACGACAGTTGTACTAATATACCGTATGCTGGACACGACATTCGTTACTATGTAAAGCAGTTACCGCTCCTAGTAGTTCAGCAGACTTGTATCTGTCAAGTTTATTTGTTTGACAGAGCCCCGCAAAGCGGCACTCCTTTTCTAACATCACTAGTCACTAAACTCGTGTATTTTCTGGGGAGAAGGGTAAATTCTCTCAACTCGCGTTGCGGCGCCAATTATACCAGTCCCCCTGGACTGTCCTTAACCTTTTAGACACCAACGACGATATATCCGTCACGGGGTACAGTGCAATATCAACCTACATGCATTTCCATAGGGTTCAACTCTGCGTTTGACATTGCGACGTCATGGCATGTGAGTCACAGCTTTAATAAATTTTAGTTTAAAGTATTTGCTTGGAGATACGCAATCTAAGGTTATTTCACATTTTCAGAAGAAAAACGGCGACACAGTCCACGGCATGGGCATGACCTTCCAGAGAGTGCATCTGGACACCTGCTACGACAGTCCCGAGTTAGCCAAGTGGTACCCGCTTAGCGGTGGTGTGGTAAGTTAACAATTTATTACGGTGAAACCTATATCCTAAACCGTTATTTCAAAAAATCGCTCTCAAAGTATTACGAATCCATTCTCATTTTATGCTGGATAATGGGCAATGATTACCCAACAAACAGGACCCAGTTATGCGATAAAATGAGATGATGATATGTTTTTCACACCTGCTATTCTTCCCTCATTTGAGCGACAATGACTCTTCCTTCCTCTTGGGCGTATGCAATTGAATCCCTCGCTACGCTCAATATTGTATGTGTGTACTGTATGTATAATTCTGTATGTATTTTGTAATCTTTAATAAGTTGATATTAAGCTTTCTAGCAAAGTTAAATGCCTGCACCAGATGTTTATGTTTAGCCCAATGGTTGACTGGTAGAGAATGCCTTATGGCATTAAGTCCGCCATTTGTACATACTTCTTGAATTTTGCAATAAAGTTTAAATAAATAAATAAATATTCTACAGTAGAATCCTGAGCGTAGCGAGTAGTAATCTTAGGGTCGGTTGCACCAACATACGATCACAGGCTGGTCATCGTCAAATATGGCGCCGGCAGCTGTCATCCCATACAAACTTGTCAAACTTTTTGTAAGCGACCCGCTCACCGATCTCAATGGTCCACGCGCGGTGGCTGGCTGGCTGGCGGTGCGGCCGACGCGTCACCGCGCGTGTTTTGTTTTTTTCACACCTGCTATTCAGAAAACAGTTATTGTTGCCCCCGAATGGGGGATCAAAGATGTACTTTTCTTCCCTCATTTGAGGGCAACAATGATTCTTTTCCTCATAGAAGGTGTGAAAAGCAGTATGTGACACTCTGTAGTAAAATCATTTGTAAGATATTTCATGTTTTTAGCAGCGAGCCTCATAGACGGTGTGAAAAACAATATGTGTCACACGGTAGCAAAATTATTTCCGTCTTAGGCGTAAACACTTGAATCCCTCGCTACGCTCAAGATTCTACTTTAGAATCCCTCGCTACGCTCAGGATTCTATTGTAGAATCTTTCGCTTCACTCAGGATTCAATATACCGCCCTCGCCGTAAATATATCATTTTGCTCCCTTGAGACACAATCTACTATTATTATTGATTTTTCTCTTCCTTGTAAATATCGGCGCACTTTATTATAAAGTTATTTTAAGATGTAAATATTCTGGTTTTTTCTATATTTTCTGTGCTCTTGTACTCGTATGTGTTGTCTTGTGTTGTATAAAGTGTAAATAATAATTCATCTCCGGTGGCCCGCTCGCTCTACACTTTTCATACAATCAGATTTTAACGAACACCGCTTACGATTACAGACGGTTTGGTGCAACCCACCCTTAAGCTTCACTCACAGAGACGATCTAGTGAAGAAATTGTGATTTCTCCCTGAATTTTCATAGTCTATACTTATTTGTGTGTTTCACGCAGGTGCAACTAACAGACATAGTAAACGCCGCCCCCGAGCAAATGTTCGACAGCTCGCTAACGTTCGTTCACGTGCGGAGCCCCGTGCCCGGCGGCGCGCTCGAGCTCTGCCCCATGGAGATCCGCTCCGTCTTCATCAACAAGACTTTGAAGCATGGCTGATATAGAGAACATTACTGTGGAATGGGGGCTATCGCGTATGAATTCGCCGCTAGAGGCGCTAGTGTAGCGTGGGGTCCTCCGAAACGTCAAATGTCACTCTTTTTGGTTGCGCTACGCGGGTTAATATCTAAATGGAACAATATGTTCACTATTTTGCAATACCTGAGCTTGATTATGGCAAATATGAATTAAGGGTCAATGACTGTCAGGGCTTTGAGACAGATTTGTCTTTCGGAAAATTATTTCCTCCTTTTTTCCGAACAAAACGGGACCACGCTACAATGCGGTATATTCGATATTTTAACGGTACGGTTTTAAGGTATTGAATATGATTTAAATGTAAACTTCGTTCTTATGTCCATAATAACCAATAACAATTTTTGACAGCTGGACCTTAGTCGACAGTGGCGCCAACTGGTGAGCACAAAAACGATAGCCCCCATTGAGTAAGGGAACAACTGTAGTCTGGACTCTCTGAAATATACACTACCTAATAATAAGGATGGTGACTCAAAATTTTACTACTCCAAAGGAAATAAGGCAAAAAAATATGCTAAATGGTGAAAATCTTATTCAAATATCTCAAATAACGAAGCTACAACCGTAATGTTGCTGGTTAGAGAGAGAAAGCGCGACAGATCATTGACCTCATTTACCACGAGCTCCATAGTAAATGACGATAGTTCCAATACAAAGGTGCGTTTTGCGGAAAAGGGACAGAGTATCTCTTGAAACTTTGAAGACTTATAATTATGTGACTATTTATTCGTTTGAGTTACTTTTTTCGCCATTTGATTAAGAATTTGATGCCTTTTCGAGAAAATTCTAACTTATTGATTTTCTTATTTGGTGTCCACATCCCTATTTGAGATAATAGTGTCAGTTAGCATTGTGTGAGAGTTAGTTTCTACTTAACCCATTGAATGTTCCGCTTGCCTATGTATAGGCGTATAATTTATTTGAAACACGTATCCAAAAATAGGGCAAGCCTCATTTAAGTGCAATACAAACTTAGTGCGCTCCGTCGTCCAACAAGCACGGCTGAAGACTACACCAGGGCTGTAAAATGACTGAGTAATTTATTAAGGGAACGATTATAGTCTGGCCTCTGGAAAAAAAATATGCTTACCTTTGGAATAGTAGTGTCAGCATTAGAGCTGGTTCCCACTCGTCAGATGTCGGGCCCGGATTTTTATTGGATGTCGGCGCCTCATACAAATTGATGTCCGATAAGAATAGCTTCATAAAAAATGTTCTGCCACTGGAACATACCATTAAAATCCGGGCCTAACATCCGACAAGTGGAGACCTGGCGTTAGTGAGAGAGATAGTAGGCGGCACAGAAAAAAATGCACTTATCTTATGATAATAGTGGCGGTTAGCATGTGTGAGAGAGATGGAAGTTGGCAGCCAGGTGTGCTAGTCCCCGTTGTCGTTGTCGTGTCGTGACATGACAGTCAAATGACTTTCTTTTTAACTTATACCTTCGGGTATTCTACTTTAACTACAAGTAATAGAGTTTCAATTACAAACATACGATTTTAGACATTGTGTATGTAATAGAAACTCTATTACATTAGTGCAAAGGTAGAATATCCAATGGAATAAGAGCATGTGTCAGTGTTATACTTAATAGTAGATTGTATGACAAGGGCCTAAAATGAAAGCTATGTTACCACGAGAAATAGTTCTATGGGTAATATGGCTTTTAGACCCTCTGTTCTAAAAAGTGTATAACTCTTTATACACTCCTCTTTTCACTTCGATTGCTTTAAAATAAATAAACAAAGGATGACCTTTGATACAATGACCCAATATTAATAATAAATTCCACGGCGATTATACATATGTTAATTTGGCGGCATGTTTTTTTCTATACTGCTTTGACACATAAAACATAGACACCGCGGTTCAAGCGCAATATTCACGCGGTAATAAAAGCTACTGACCTTCTCCGTTGAGCGCTTCAAAGCGTTGTTCTAACGATTTAATCACTTTTTAATTAATATTTTTTAAAGAGTTAAATTAGTGTTTTAAAGAATTAAATTGGTGGATTTAATGGTGAAGTATTTTGATTGATAAATCTTTAATTGATTTATTATTAGAAAGTTATAAAAATAAAAATTGTTACAGAATAAAATAAATAACTAACTTAAAACTAACTTAATCAATAACTATATAAAACAAAAACTAAAAGTCGAATTTTAAAATAGGTCCCTGTGGCATGGTACGAAAGATGCTGGCAGCATCAAATTAAATTGTTGCGTAAACCATATATATGTATTCATATTCCCTGAGGGCTAAATATACTACTTGCGCACCGCTTGACAAGTCTAATATGACACACTTTTCGAGCATGAGAAGTGAAAAGTATCTAGTATATCGGTTTCATAGTTTTAGTACGGTTAGATTCATTCATCTGACGTGATGACCTGAATTATGTCAGACGTCAGAGCGCATTAGAGAGCAAGATATAAACGAATTAAAAGCCATATTATTATTATTTAATCCCACCATTATTAAGTTACACTAGATAACTGACCTTTGAATCATTAACTTGACCGTACTATAGTTGTGTATAGCTTAAACCAAATATAGAAACGGAGGCCAGTTTTCTGAGCTGGAAATGTTGTAAGTTATCTGCTATCTATAGCTGACGCTGATACGTCTAAATCATAGTTCACTTGGCACTGGTTAACACTGCTTAGATCTTAGTTTGTCAAGTTTTTTTTTTAAACTGATAACACTGTTAGCGTTCATTGATATTTATAATTAAGATACAGAATTTTCAACAACAGTAAAGCGTGAAATGCAACGCAGGGTTCGCCATTACTCGCCAATTACGAAAACGTTTGACTTTCAAGTTTTCTGGAGGATTTTACTGCAAAGATATTGATTTACGCGGGATAATAAATGTGTATCAGATATGTAATTTGATACTATGTTACTTTTAGTGCATAAATTATCAAAATTCGATCATAAAAAAAAAATTATTATGTTCTGTTTTGTCTTACGTTTTTTATATATATATTTCACTTAATCTAGACTCAACTAACATTATCCTGATTTATTATACAAATAAAACAAAAGTCACGCAAAGAAGGGTTAATTCATATCTGATCTTATTGATCTGTTGGTCTTGGTGAAAACGGACCTGAATGCGGTAGACGTTACATTATTGTCGATTATTAGAATATAATATATGCTAATGCTATGCTTCAAGCGCCATCTGCACAATTGTAGAAGTTAGGTTTCATATTTAAATGACAGCGCTACTCACTCGACTTTTCGCAACGACCCCTGTGCCTTTACTATAAGTTTACATGACCTTACTCGCTAGCGACTGCGTAAAAATTTGTATGGGCAAAAGTACAGCGCCTCTGGCGGTTACGCAATAGAACTAAGAATCGGCATACTAAATCGTTTACGCATTCGCTAGCGAGTACGGTCATGCAAACTCATGGTAAAGGCACTGCTGTCAATTAAGTAATGAAATCTAACTTCTGTATAGAAGGTTCGAATTCCCCTAACTCTACTAAGACGCGCGCTTCCGGCCGTTTGACACGAATCCTGCATTAAAGCCCCTTTTCCATAAGAAAGACATATCATATGGCACTGATAGTTGGGTCTCCGAGCGACTGATATAAGCAATGCGTGATTATTGTAAGACTAAAGTAGTGTGCGTTTAAAAGTGAGGTAAGAACAGTCGAAACTATCTCTGTGTCACTTATTCCAGTTTCAAATTTGTACATTAAAGGTCAGTTGCACCAACATACGATCACAGGCCGGTCTTCGTCAAATATGGCGCGAGCAGCTGTTGACCCATAGAAACTTGTCAAACATACAATCAGATTTTAACGAACACCACTTACGATTTTGGTGCAACCCACCCTAAACGTCATTGAATTCGGAATACTGTGCTAAAGTGCAATATTTAGTGCGTCGATGGAGTTAATTATGTATTCTTGGGAATATTATATAACTAAATAAGAATCAGAGCCTGTACTCCGAACTACGAAATCCTAACTTCGTATCGTGCCGTCCCTTTCACTATATGAGAGAGAGGGACGGCACGATACGAAGTTCGGAGTAGCCCCTCTGGACGCAACATTTAAATTTATAATTTTTCATATCAAAACTTTTAACTGTTTATTTTTAAACGTGAACTTAATAAATAGGTACTAGATTAATATTTAAATACATTTTGTCTCTGGCCACTGGCCACTAGTGATAAGAGTTCTATTATTTTATATTTTTTATGACAAATATAGAGTCTCAATCATCTCAACAGTCACCATAAAATATATCTGTACTCAACAAGTTCAAAATATCTAAACATGCACTTTTAACGCCTTGACAATAAGGTCGTATTCAGGTATTTGTTAGCACCTTGTTCGCTCTTAAATACACGATAGCGACTGAACTGTACAAGCGGGAAATATTGATCTATTACGACTTTCGGCTAATGTCAGCGTTTATTAAGGCCGATACATATTTACATAGATATAAACGGTAGCTACAGTTATTCTATTTCACTTGTTTTTATTTTTATTAAAATAAAACTGTGCCAGTATAGGAAACGAGAGGCGTTTTCGTTAGTTCGACGTATTAAAATGCACAAACCAAACGTTGACTTACGGCTAGAGTACTGTATTTATATTAAGTAGAAAATGCGGTTAGCATTAACCGATACGTCGGTAGCTAGTTGACTTTATTGAGTTCCACTTACCTAGTAACCCTCTCCATACTCCTCAGGATTCCTAGTACGATTGTATAGCATCAGGGTGCCGAAGAGCGAAAACTGGCCTTTATTGTCACATTAAAACGGACTCAACTGTCATATTAAAGCGCATGAATGCGTCTTATAGCGCTTGAATGTGCCAATCAACGTTAGGTGGCGCTGTAGGGTGCTCTGATCTGATCACAGAACCTTGTCATCCAATGTGACGTGTACATTATACTATTGATCCTAGATTTAAGTGGCGTTTTTTTCTTTCATTTCATATTGATAGTATAATACAATCCGCTATTACCACATTTAAATTAATAAAAAAATATGATAGGTTTAGCATCTAGCTTACACTGTTATCTTTTTCTGGGTTTTATTTGTAAGAGTGCTATGGAAAGTTTTATTGTTTGTAAATAGACTTAGAATATACTGTATAACATTTCAAAGATATAAGCGTTTTTAATTTTTTTATAATATCCCGCGATAATGTAAAGATGTATAAAATATATTTATAGTGAGAAATGATCTCAGCAGTCCTAGTAATAATAAACTGTATTGATTTACAAAAATAAGTTTTTTTTTCGTAAAATTACTACGGAGTTTTTAGATGTTTCCAATAACTAAACTATATTAATCTTGTAATAGTATCTATCCCAAACGATATTGTTTGATCGTTTGTTACATTTGTATGTTTTTTGTTTACCCTGTCATGTGTGTTACCTACATACTTTTATATTTTAATAAATTACATTGGTCATGTAAATATAATGTGTATGAAAGAGTTATCGTATTTCATTTGTTTTACGGACACATACAGTTAACATCGTGTAGTTTAGAAGCAGCCAAGGTAGCCAAATATATCTAACATTCTTATTATTACAGGGAAAGAGGAGTTGAAGCATCTCACGTCATTGTAAACGATGAAATGAATGAACGCGTTTACTAGCCGTTGTCACGTACTGGCTGATAGGTAGGTTACGATTAAAAAAAACACATGGATCTGTTACTTGATAAAAGTTTAATTCAATTATAAATAAACAACACCGTCGTATTTAAAACAACATAAACCGATCAATACAGAAGTTGCGTGACTAGCCACAGTGACAACACTGGGTGGGTAACAAATGCAACCTTATACATATAATCATACTGTCCAGTTGAACATTATCGTATTTTACAACTTTTTACTGAAAATGTACGTACATACATTATTATTTATTTTTGTGTCCTGTAACTCTTAAACTATATTCGATAATATTATGCATTGCAATTTCATTAATATCACAAAATGAAACCAGAGCTCTTAAGATACATCTTACAAATCAATGTTACAGCATTTAGGTATTGACGCGGATAAATAATCCGTTACGTTGTTTATCACTATTATGTTCATAAACAAATCTGGCACATACTATCACGAAATGAATCAAATCAACCTCTTGGACGCCGCAACGATCAACCTCTAGTATATATTCTTTCAAAACATAAACGCAAATGAAAGCATTTGCGTTTAGTTGAATTGCTGACGCGAACAGTGCCTCTTTGGGCCTTTCGCGGTAATTATTTGTAACCAAACAAAGACTAAACGCATACGGTACGTTGGTTTACGTATACTAGAAGTACTTGAGCTGTAAATGCTACGAACGCACTTAGGTACAGTCGCCATCAAATATATCTGTACTCTTCAGGGTGCTCAAAAATATCTGAACATGCACTTTAACGCCTTGACAATAGTCTTGTTCAGATATTTGCGAGCACCTTGTTCGCTCCGATATATCTGATGGTGACTGTACAAGGGCGAATGCTAATGCAGAATCAGTTCATTAAAATACGTTGAAGTTTCTTGGCGATTCAAGCAGGGTTTATACTTCACAATCCAAATTAAATCAGTCTAATGGGTAATCTCTTGGAATGTACATACTTCGGGCAAATTTTGTTACATCAATTAACCTACGAGAAAAAACGATAGTGACCCTGGTAATACTAAAAATTCTTAATACCTTGGCAATATAAACAATACGTCAACACATTATCACACGTATTCTAATTGGGTGCACATTCTAGGGATTTGATGTCGATATCAATCACAGCACAGTATTTAAAAAAAAACTCCTGCGTCTGTTTGTCTGTTTATTCGTTAACTCCTAAACCACGCAACAGATTTTGATGCGGTGTTCACCATCAGAAATAAAAAGTACAATTTGAACTATTTGAAGGGCACCGACCACTGTGGACGTTGAAATAACGTTAAGTAATTTAAAGTGGATATATTCATCAACATGGAAATCTTTATTGCCGACGAATATGAGAAAAATATTGATTGTTTACCACTTCTAAATAAAATATATATAACTTATTACCTAATAATAACACGTTGATCTTGACAGTAACTTCGACATATATAATTTTGGTACAAAATATTACTAGTATTCGTGCCCCCAATTAGCACACGGTATGAACATTATTATAGCATGGTT
Source organism: Epiblema foenella (assembly GCA_963556455.1). Lineage (NCBI taxonomy): Eukaryota > Metazoa > Arthropoda > Insecta > Lepidoptera > Tortricidae > Epiblema > Epiblema foenella. The sequence continues at coordinate 4,166,871 of OY747112.1, forward strand.
ACATTAATAATTATCTTACTTAAAATATCACCAATATCTTCATTAGAAGCCTAACTTTAGAGCTAGTAATTCTCACTTCAAATTATAATTAGAAAATAAATTGACTTCACCAAAATGCGTATCTGAAATCTTAATAACTTATGCAGTTTCAATCGATATTACAGGAAAATAATTTCTACACTACGCGTCGTTTACAGGTAAAATTTTAAAAAAAACTGGATTATTATGTCAATGACAGACACTTTGAAAGGAAAAAAATCATACTTGTCTCCTAAGGCTCACCATATAAAATGTCAATCAATGAAATTTGAATCATGTTATTTAGGAAACATAGTTGATTTCCTTTTGTCCCCAAACTGAATGAGATACAATACGTTATGATGCTCATTGGGGCTTACGAGTAGTGTGCTTCACCTTCAGTCAATACGGAACGTTAAAGATCCCGCGGTGCATCATGTGAACGATCGTGAAAAGTGACCTTAATTTGAGCCCAATTTTACTAACAAACTCAACTATTGCGTATAGCAAGTTCGTTGCAGTACTTTTATCTCACGAGCGCGGGTGAGCCACGGTTATGCAAATATGCATTGAGATATACATGCACATCTATTTCAAAAATTTTAGTTCTCTTTTGTTTCTACCCTAGATATCTGTATGTAAGTAGTAAGTGGATATTATTATTATTTTTCTCTTATGTATTATTTTTTCTTTTGCAGTCATATTTAATTTTTTTTTTTGGCTATTATTTAGTAAAAAAAAAAAAATCAGCGCTGTAGGTGTCTGACACCTCAGAATAATGCTGAGCCAGTGTCCGTTTCACTGCCGCGGGGACATACATGTTGTGGTTTGTTTTCTTCTGTTGTTTTTTTTTTGTAATATGTGTGTCTTCTGTGTCTGTGAATACATGTTTCTTTCTTTCTTTCACATTGTCTATGTGTGCGTCACCGTAGGAACTATAAGTTCACATTGTCTATATGTTCGTATGTGTCACAACTACAACTGTAGCTAACCCGCGCTCGCGAGACAAAAGTACTGCACATTATTATGCGACCTTATAACCTGCAAGCGATCCTCTGGTCGAGGATGACAGGGTTGGTGGCGGTGAAATCGACGTCAAGTTCCGGTAGCACGGACTGAATGAGTCCACGGCATTCAGACAGTCGGCCTGGTGCCACATGGTAACTCTGTTCTTTGGAGCTGCAGAATAAATAATAAATTTATTTATATATCTACAGAATAAATGATAATGTTTTTTTTACAGAAAAATATGTAAAATAATAAATCGATAGGAAGTCGGCGACATATTTGTGATAGAGTATTACACTCATGAATATTGGAATACGAAGCTAAAACAGAAAATTCATGAAAAAATGATCACGGTAGAGGACGGCTTAATAAGGATACTCTGAAGTCAAATCCTGATCTTGCCACCAAAATGTAACAACATGCGCGGATATATACCTAATCATATTTGTCGGCGAATAGGTTAAATTTGAACCTTGACCCATGTCAATATGGTCATAAAGTATATCTGCCATATATGGCTTCGTATGAAGTACGGTTTAAGGCTTATAACCAAGCACGCTAATTGAATGCACCACAAGTCAAAATCCATCCATACTAATATTATAAATGCGAAAGTGTATCTGTCTGTCTTTCTGTCTGTTACCTCTTCACGCTGAAACCGCTGAACGGATCTAGATGAAATTTGGTATAGAGATAATTTGAATCCCGGGGAAGAACATAGGCTACTTTTTATCCCGGAAATCATCCCTTAAGGGGCGGCAGAGTGATGAGTATGCAATAAAATTCTATCGCGATGAAGAAGTTCTAGGCAGACGAAGTCACGGGCAAAAGCTAGTGTATGTATATATACCTTTTATCCCTAAGCAGGGCTCCGTCTAGCACGAGTCCGCTGAGGCAGTTGGCGATGGCATCGAGGCTGAGGCAGTACGGGTGCCGTCGCATATTTTCCGCCTCCGCCTGCGCTAACTTCAGTGCTTCTTGATGCGTGCAATGTGTTTGCTGAAAACGAAGATAATTTATTTGCATGTGATTACAACAGATTACTCTAAATCTGAAGTGGGCGATAAATGGAAGTCCTCGTCTATTATTTTATGTAGTCATAATTGAAAATATTTAAACTGCAAGATTTGTCGGTCAAAATTGATTTGGTTATTAAGTAAATTTGAGTTTAATTCAAACAATTTTGCCGTTTAATCTCAGATCTAAGTAGTTCTTATTTCAGTTTTATAAAGTCGGGCCTAATCAAACTAGTTCCAATCAATGTTTAATTGGAGAGTTACCAATTTATTGGTCGTCGACTGCCGGTCTGTAAAAGAAGCGCTGCGGCTAAATTGCGCGTTAAGTAATCGACTATTATCCATTTACTTTTTTTATTTCCGTTTACCTGTGACATGACATCTGCACATATCAGAAGAGTGGAAAGGGCTGGCCATATGGACCACTTGAGTAGGTACGAAATCTTGTCACCCGAGCCTGGCACGAACGTGAGTCCGTCTTCGGTAGATAGCACCCCGTTCTTCAGACAGTACTCTAGAGCTTGCGAGAACGTCTGAAAATAAGAAGTAGTGTTGGTATTGTTCTCGTATTTGAACTTTCACGTAATAATACATTACTTACCGGCGGTAATACAAAGAATGTCTCAGATCGCAGGTATTTCACACCCGAGCCCAAGGCAAGGATGATAAATATGCGATCTGAGTTTTTCTTTCTTACCGCCCGTGGTAAGTACAAAATTTTATGTCTCCTCCTGGCCAGGAAGTGGGATTTTCCACGTAGCTCGCGGCAATTGCTACTTTATGGCCAGGTGTGACATAAATTTAGTATATCAACCTACGTAAATTAAGAATTATAATAACTCACGGTCGCCTCAGTCTTCTCGAGATGGAAAAATTCGTGTCTAAACAATGTCCTGATAAGGTTGTAATCCGCCAACAGCTGTTCTGAAAAATAAGTAATATTCAAAAAAACCGTGCGGATTTGTTTGGGTTCGGGGGAAATCGTTTATTTAGGTATAAGACGTATGAGCAAGCGAGAAAGAAATATAGATTCGAATCTTATTACAAATGCTCATGGACTACTTTTTACACAAAATTGGTAAAAGAGGCCGTTCAGGCGTTCCGGCCAATATCTTGAAGGACGACCTTGAAAACGAAATCATGTTTTTATTTTGCAATTTTGAATATCAGAACGCTAAATGCGTCTCCATGCGCTATTATTCTGTTGGGTCAACTCTCTTCCTCCTTTATGTTGACTTTCGTGTCATGTGTCACGCGATAATTGTGTTAACGGACGAGCCAGTTGATTTATCACATACATCATGAACAACATGATCGATTCGACGACCGGTTTAGCCTAGTGGGTAGTGCACCTGTCTGTGAAGCTGACGGTCCTGGGTTCGAATCCCGGTCAGGGCAAATATTTGTGTGATGAGCATGAATATTTGTTTCTGAGTCTTGGATGTTTTCTATGTATTTAAGTATTTATATCTATTAAATATATGTGTTAATCCATATTGAAAGGGACCTTATGGCGGCCGGCACTTACGCCTTTATTGCCGCTATTCCAATACAATAGTGAATAGGTGTAACGTAAGCGCCTACCGCCATAAGGTCCCTTTCGATGTGGATTATCACAAATCGTCGTCTAGTACCCATAACACAAGCCTTCTTGAGCTTACTGTGGGGCTAGTTCGATTTGCGTAAGATTGTCCTCTAATATTTATTTATTTATTATTATTTATGATCAAATGTCTAGTGACTGTATTCTAGTCTAACAGGTTACCTCTTGTAGCTGGTCCTCGGGCGACAACGACGCAGAGCACAGCGGGAGGCACCAGATAATGCAAAACAGGGTTCACGTATAGTTGGAGCTGGATTATTGGCACCGCGTTCACCATAGTCTCCGCTTTTATTATGTGCCCTGGAAAAACAACTCATGAAGCTATGGAAAAATCCCAAAAACACGTGTACCTAAATTAAATTATGGGCTCAAAAGAAAAAGGCAGTAACAAGATATAATTATTATCTAGAACAGGACTAATGCGACCTTATGTCATAAGACTTTAAATGTATTTTTTGGAATTTTCATTAAGAAATGCCGTTTCAATCTTCACTCCAAGTCGACCATTTTCAAGCTAAAAACTGTGTTTTCCGCTTAAATTCTACTAAACACAATAAAATATCGACAAATGGACAATGAATTGAACAATGTCGTTGGTTTCACACTCTGTAATTTTATAATTTCTACACTTAAAGCATGTAACCTTGTGTGTAACTGTTTTTTGTGTCCTTTATAAATTAAATTAAATTTAAAAAAATCAAAAAAATGGCTGTGTCTAAAACTAACATTTTTTAAAATACTAACAATAATGAAAACAAACACAATAAACAAATGTAATTTAAAACATTTTGACTTTGACAACACACAATAACATTTCGATTAATAAACACGTAGGTATCTTTCAAAGTGCCACAATGGGCCGTGTACTTGAATAAAATGATTGACAGACAGACTTTTTCAATTAATTTCCCGATTCATAGTCATAATAGGGTAAATCGCTAGTAACTGGCCACTTAAGAAAATATCATTCAGTTAATAGCCGCTAAATTTGTGCAGTGAAGACCGCCTTCAACAGAATACATGAAGTTAGGTATGAACCCAGTTATTTTAATTCTATTTACTTAATTGCAGAAATACCATCCGTGCATATTTTTGCGAAGTGGCCAGTTATAAGCAATTTACCCTACTATTACTTTCATATAATATTTAATAGGCACAACATCCCTTTATTCATAACAAATTACAGTATAATTATTCAAAAGGACGCGCCCCACTCCTGACAGCTAATTAATTTGCATTTAAAGTAGTCATGATTGGAAATAGCGCAAGGTTGAGACACGTGGCGAAAACTCTTTAACAAGCTTTGGATCGGCGAGTCAACCAATTATTTACTGGACCTAACCTAACCTTTCATTTTCTTCTGAACGTCCGCCGACACATCCATGACCTCGCTCGTCAGCAGGCGCAATCGTTTCTTCTGGTCGACGCTCATCATGCTCTTATGAACCACCAGAACCCTCTCCACACTGCTGCTGACGTCATTCTCAAACACCGACGCACCCAGCTGCCTTAGAACACCCATCATCCACTCCACTTCTATTAAAACTTGCTGGACGCTCAACACTTCGCTTTTCATTAGACTCTCCATGAGAACTAACGCGAGTAAATTCGATATAGTAGCAACTGTGTTCTTCTGTTGTAGTGTTATCACGTAACTAGCCAAGTCTTGGACATTTTGGAACTGGGAAGGTGTTAGTTGCTGAAGATCTACTGGTTTGAGACGCTCGGAGCTGTCGGTGGTTGTGTCTTTCAAGTAGTCGCGGACGGATAGGGGCGAGCCCAGGTTGATGTAGATGTTGCCGAAGTGGTCGTTTAGTCTATGTAGGGATTTTAGTAGGCCCTGAAAGAGGATGGTTCAAAGGTTAGGCGTATTCTTGGTGGAATATAAGTTGTGTAATAATTATGAGAGAAGTTTTTCGGGATTTTTGCTTATGCTATCTGTAAAATTCCTTTCGCACAGACGTCATACGTGAACAAGTCACGACTTACCATTGATACAAGTTTAAAGGGTTAAATTCATACGTTTATTGAAAAATATCATGAGCATATAAAAGTAAACAACCTCAAAACGTATTTTAATTTATTTTTCATACAGAATAACGCAATATTAAATATGTTCCACGACCGTCAGTGAATTACTAGAAGCCATAAAGCCATGTTTACATTAGGTCCGTTTGCCGTAAAGGTTCATTCTACTTTTTCATGACCAGTTTTCTATTACAAAAAAAAACTATGATATGTATTCGAAATAGTAAGTGAACCTAATAAAAGGATTTTATAGATAAGTATACTTAAATATTAACATATTGCTGTAAAAGGTGGGTAACACAGGTAAAAACCATTTTTTCATACAAATGGTGAGACATCCAAGGACCACTGAGTCACTCGATTTATGGATATTAGCTGTGGTTCGTTAATTACCAAAACTATCGGATACTGCAATTAAACCTCTTTCTAAATAACAATACAAAAATATGAAGTGAGAGCCAAGTATTCCAAAATCTGCATTTAAAAAAAGTGTCTTAAAATTATGTACGTGAAAAAGTAGAATGGCCTAAAGGACTTATAATAATATTGGAAGAGCTGTGACTAGTATACACATCACTATATGTGATAATCCATATTGAAAGGGACCTTATGGCGGCCGGCACTTACGCCTTTATTGCCGCTGTTCCAATACAATAGTGAATAGGTGTAACGTAAGCGCCTGCCGCCATAAGGTCCCTTTCGATGTGGATTATCACATATAGCAAAACGCGTATACGTTTATTAACACGGATATTGTCACTCATAGAGAAAGCTACATGTGCTTCGCAGTTCACTCAAATATTAATATAGTTTGTGCTAGAGTTCCTATACAAACAAGGTAGGTAGAGGTTGTTACGGTGTGAGGCTGGCCGTGTAGGTCGAGAATCATAACGTATACAAATCGTATTTCAAATAGGTTCGAGAATGCCTGCCCAGTGACTCTACTTCACGATTCCCTTCGGTGTCACATGTGCTGTAAATTATTTAAGATATAAATTGTGATTGTATCTCAGTCTTTGTAGGAAATATAATAGATTCATATATGCTTGTAGTATTTCCTTTCAGCTAAGATCTCCTAGATCCCTCTAAACCTCGTACCTCAGCTGTATACTAGAGTACCTAATATACATTCTTCACACATGGATCACAGAGTAACTCGGTTATGGTGACCATAAGCGTCAAAACGTGCTAAGTGCAAGTTAAGTAGGTATACAACAATGTATGTGTACTAAATCAATTCATGATCACCAGTCAGTCAAAACTTCCAATGCTGGACAAATCTGTGGAATGTTAAACCTCAGTTCACTTAAAATAAAGTCGCAATTCGTATAAATACTGTCACTGTACACAAATAGTTCAAATATTTAACAAAGTTGAATGTATTTGCGTACGACGTTTGTGCGTGATGAAAACGGAGGTCAACATAAGTAGTGTGATTGTTCATTATGTTACATCAGCGACATCAGCATATAACAGATTTACAATCAAAACAATATGTTATTTATTTATCGTATGGCAACTATTTCGAACCGTGAAATCTTCTACATTTTGCTTAGGAGCAGGGCTCTGCTAATACTGGATTTGTACGAAACCCTCGGTGCGCGAGTCCGACTCGTTTAATATTTTCATTTGTTATTGTATCCGTGAAGGATCCGCCACCTAGTGGCACTAATCAGAAAGTTTGAATTGTCAACTCTTCAGATAATGTCAATACTGTTCAGATAATGTCAATAAGTTTCAAGAATGCTTATCTAATCTATCATTTTCCGAAGTATATATAGAAGACGACTTTAATAGAGCATTCATTAAATTTCACGAAACAATCTCACTTTTTTATACCCTTTGTTTCCCAGTACAGCGATTAAAAGTCAAATGTGGACTAATTAAAAAACCAAAATGGATCACAAATTGAATAAAAATAACATATTTTTTTTCCAGATATATGTGTAAGTAGCAAATAGGTAGTAAATCATAGTATATAGAAAGTTGCAAATAAGGAGTCCAACCCCCACATAATAAATCCTCCAGAATGACTGCCCACTTTATTAAATATATATATTTTTTTAAACTTAGGTAGCAAATATGTCAACATAGGTAGTAAATAGTAGCAAATAGGTAGTGAATGCTGATGGTAGTCTAACATTGATCTCATTTTGGTCAGTCATTCTGACGCACACCTAGTTTGGATAACTTATAATACAATGTGTGCATTGCAGCAAAACAAATGGGTTCAGGCTCAGTTATATGCTTCGCTCTCGCGAGCGAAGCACTTAAGTGGAGTTGTGCGATTTTCTTTCACATTAACTAGTTGTGTACCAGGAATATTTTGTCCCCTAACAGCTGGTAATGTATCTTGGTTATAAAACAAGGGGATATCCCATCGTGAAGGCGGATCCTTTCTGATAACTTCTAAATATTTCGGCATTTACATAACATACCTCTGGTTGTTGTCTACTGGTGCCTATCGCATAATAAAGTACAAGCTAATACAGGGAAATTACTTTCGAGACGTTTTTGCATTTGTATATTTACAGGGATCCTAAAATTTAAATTTCATTCTACAGTCAAAAATTTTTTTTGTCCACATGCTATTAAAGAGCAAGAAGATTCAAGGCACGGATGAGGCTTTAGATATAATATCAGAACAGATTATAATTAACACAAATGATTAATCGGATGAGTGAGAATGAGAATGAGTGCGAAATGTCTGGAGTTGAAAGCGTCATACTCGTGATCAGGTGCTGTTTGTGGAGTCCGGTCTGTTCATTCTTGGAAGGACGTAGTGACTATGTTAATACTAGTGTCTTTTTATAGGGGATTGACGAGAGACATCATCCTGTTGTGGATTCGTTTTTATTAACAGTGACTTAGAGACCATATACATTTCTAACAATATTAAATTAATCTAAATGTTGACGCTCAGAGACCATGTACATCTCTGGGATATTATATTAATTTAATTATACTCCTTTTTTTTTTAAAAAAAAAAGCCAAATAAAACTTTTATTCATAAAACCAATTTACATGATAATTATAATAATAATAATTATTAAATGAATTAAAAACTTGAAATAAAAACAACTATACCTAACTAAAAACTAAACATTAAAAATTAATATCAAAATTAGGTCCCCTCGGGATGGTGCCCATTACGCAGGCAGCATTCCCGCGCTGGATTGCGATGGCAATTCTTTGCGCGAGAAAGCTGCCTGCGCGTGGTTCACCTGTCGCCTCCATAAGCCGCTTACTGAGCTCCCTGTGGAGTCCCCGCGCGCACCTGCCCCATGGGCCAAGTGTCTCGACCCCAAATGCGACAAAGTCGTATTGGGCGCCGAGACAATTGTACTTGCCCGCCTTTAAATTCAATTATACTCCTTGTTTAATCAGACTTGAGACCTTATACAAATACAACTCTAACTTTACTACTGATGTTGTAATATTTGTAATGGATAAGTTTATCTTCACTGTATGGACATTAATTTTGTTATAATTGTAAACTCGAAATGATTATTCTTTCTTGAACTGCAAAATATATTATTATAGTCACTTTCTTAAATTGTAAATTAATAGTTTGAGATGTAAAAATGCCCTCGTGGTTGCCAGAATAAATGTTTGATTTTGATTTTTGATTTTGAAGGATATTAGAATTAAATTTTAAGATTAATATTGTTCACTTTTTTAATATTATTTAATATTATTAGTTCCATTTTTGTTTATTTCTTTATGTGGTGACCGTACACAACTACAATGCAAAAACGTTTCGTAAGTAATTTACCTGTACTATAAGTGATTTTGGTTGTAACTTGTACTATTCGGTTGCATAATTAAATGCAAGGGGCAGATATACAAGTAGTTAAGTACAAGCTAATAATATTGTTTTTTTTTTACTTTTAACTTGTAGATCTTTGTTGCATACTTAATAAAAACCGGCCAAGTGCGTGTCGGACCACACACAATGAAGGGTTCCGTACCAACACCTACTAGTCAACATTTAAAATCACTATCCAATACATTGAATCTAAAAAATTCGTATCTTCACAGGGAACTCGCGGCACTTACGACCTTTTGTTTGGGCAAGACAGTTTTTAAGCGAAAACTCAAAAACCGTAAAACCTATATTGTTCAAACCAAAAATCGTTGAAAGTATTTACTAAAGCACACCACCTCAATTTTATTCAGAATTTAAAAATTTACAGTTTGGAAATTAGAGGGGAGGGGACACACTTTCTATGACTTTGACAGCTAATATCTCACCGACGGTTGACTGAAATGGACAAGTTTTTTAGAAACCTCCATATCATTTTAAAAGGCCTATCCATTGATACCCCACACGACTATGTGCGTTGAATTTTTTTTTTCAACCACCGGTTACGTGTATGGAGAATACACCTAGAATACACCTTCCTACCAAATTTCATAATTGTAGTGCTTATAGTCTCCGAGTAAATCGGCTGTGACATACGGACGGACGAACGGGCAGACATGACGAATCTATAAGGGTTCCGTTTTTGCCATTTTGACTACGGAACCCTAAAAAGGAGTAATAAAATCCAAGTGTAAAAATATATGTCCTAGTAACTAATATTATAGGTGAATTTTATTAGTTTTCGTTGCAATATGAGTCCAAATATTCAAATTATTAGTTGTAACTTGTATTTATAACTACTTACCCAAGGACCACTGTAATTTTTAATTACAAGAAGTTTAATTTTGTTGTTTAGTCGTCGAAAAATGTTTAATTTGCTGCATTCGTCGGACGTTGACGATGAACAATATCTAATACCACGGCACCAAAAGTATATAAGGAGAATTAACTGTACTTATGAAAATAGTGCCCTTTCACAATCCCCAAGCTTTGTGCATATGCACTGATTAAGCAGTTTCCAAGCGTTCCTGCGAATCTTTTTAGTAACCTTGGTTGAAAATTGACCGAAGAGAACATCCTTAAAATAGACATTTTTATATATTTTTTTGCTTTTTTCGCTTACCGACCATTTTCTCGCATGTTAGGTAATTCGGAAAAAGCTTAACGTTGACGTTACCGTTCCCGCCAACACTTTTTATTTTCATAGAAAAAAAAACCACAGATAGTCAAAGGTTTTGACCCAATCAGTCAACTCAGTTACTTGTAATTTTGTATGTTTTGCTAATAATATTAGTATTCTTATTAAAAGTTCGTTTAATATATTATGCTACAAAATGTATCAGTATTTGTAATATTAGTAATTTATACAACGTAATTTTCTAATTTTATTAATAAAAACTAAAAAGAATTATGCAACACAAAATTACTCGACTAGTAAGTTGTTAACTAGTACCTTGTATTATTTTCTAATATTATTAGTCTAATTACGCAATAGGCCCCTGTTTTGAGATTAGAAATTACTTGGCTGATAAAATTTAGATTATGCTTGTAGCTATCTCATGCTTAATAACATAATAAATTATCAGCATTCTCTAATTCAACTCTAATCTATTCTAAAACATCAGATAAATAACGTGACATTGTTCGGTACTCGTACGAAGATTAACGCTAAATATATAGGTATCTGCCGTGCCAAAGACAAGTGCCATTACTAGGGTTAAGCTATTACGCGTATATGCGCGGTCACTGTACTTTTGATAACGACGGCAGATAAATGAAGTAACTCATTATGTGAATGTGGTGCCATTTAAAAAGAACGAGTAGGCGAAATGCAAGCTTTCCTGACGCCTGTCTAAGATTAGGAAACTGAATAATTCGTCGAATTTAGCAAGGCTTCCTTAGCTTTATACCATTTATACCGACCAGCGCCATCTCAACTCAACATACCATTGGTCTAGTTAACATCTTAAGCAAGCGTTACACGCAAGCAACACAAGTCAGGTCATTGGGAAATCCTTGGGGGAGACCTTCCTTTTAATATTGGGGGAGGACTGTCTTCCGGCTGTAATGATGATGATAATGTCTGACTCCAGTTCAGATTGGGCACGCCGAGGTGCTCGAACGCGAATAGACCTTGTTGTACGAGACAGCTGTGACTGATGTAGACGGATGACGTCACTCGTGTGGCCTCGCTTGGACCGCTAGTGGCCTCGCGCGGCCTCCATGACATATCCCAATGGACTGCTTCGGTTTGGGGATGCCGAGGTGCTCGTAGGCGAATAGACCCGTGTTTTGTAAGACAGCTTTTACTGAAGTCTACGGATGATGCCACTCTAGTGTGGTCTAGCTCGGCCTCGATGAATACTCACCCCTGTGGACCCCTTCGGCTTGGGCACGCCGAGGTGCTCGTAGGCGAATAGACCCGTGTTTTGTAAGACAGCTTTTACTGAAGTCTACGGATGATGCCACTCTAGTGTGGCCTCGCTCGGCCTCGATGGATACTCACCCCTGTGGACTCCTTCGGCTTGGGCACGCCGAGGTGCTCGTAAGCGAACAGGCTGTGCTCCATGAGGCGGTCGTAGCTGATGTTCACGGGGACGATGGTGATGTCGCTCACTTCGCGCGCGAACCATGGCACCAGACTCATAGAGAGAATTCCTGACCAATCAAATCCTTCATTACACACTTCATCAACAGCGCCGGATTTCCCCCTAGGCCTACTCGACCCCGGCCTAGAGGCCCAGTCAGCCTAGGGCCCCAGTGCAGTGGCGGAAAAAAATCAAAATGGAAGGGTTTAAAAGGGTGGAGTGGAGAGGGCGACAGATGCTAAGTGCCTATGGACCCTTGCGACTCAAGAACAATCACTATAGCCATTTATTAATTTGACTATTCCTGGTATTGCGGCCTCGGGTCTCTTAAGTCCAGGCCTAACAATCAACTGCCAAATGTAGGGGCAATATCAGAAAGTTATTTAACACTACTGCGGTGGGTGAGGCATACGGTTTACCTGATAACAAGCAGACACCGTAACAAATGGACCCTTGTGACTCAAGAACAATCACTATAGCTGCCCACCATTTATTAATTTGAGTATTCCTTGTATTGACAAAATACCAGAAGAACATGAATGACAGGATGTAGTAAACATCACACTCACCATACTTCGGGGGCAAGCTCTTATTGCTTCTACTCCTCGTCCCCTCGAGGAAGAACTCGATCGGCGAGCAGTGCTTGGCTACGAGCGTGCGCACGTACTGCTTGAGCGTGGCGGCGTAGAGCGGCGCGCCCACCAGCGTGCGCCGGATGTAGAACGCGCACGTCTCGCGCATGCGCCGCCCTACCACCGCCATGGAGTAGAAGTCTGTACACAAGTTCAGAGCCGGCTTTACATATGGTGCAGGGTGTGCCTATTGTTATCTAGAATCTTTAGCAAATCATTGACATACAGTAAAAATAGTATACATTCCAGGACACTCCCCTGAAGAGTTGAGCACTTTATATAAGATTTTTGTGATCTAACAATAGTCAAACAATTTTGGATTGCTTACGATCTTCAAAATATGACTCGAACCATCGATGTTCAGGCACGTATCCAGACTTTTGGTTCGGGGGGGGGGGGGGGGGGGGGACAAACATTGAAACAACCATGTGAAATGTGTACCTACTTATTGAAAGAACACGCAAGCGAATAAATAAACAGATGGCTAAAAACGTTTTCGGGGGGGGGGGGGGGGGGGGATAAATCCCAACTATCCCCCCTCTGGATACGTGCCTGCCCCTATTCCATATAGTTCATCTAAAAGTAACCCAGGATGTGACACTCGGTCTTAGGCCTTGCTCATATCGGGCAACATAGCTATTGCGTACTTTTTACTATCTATTGTGTAGAACTTCATTTGTAAAGTGCTGATACCGTTGGCCTACGTTTACGGAAGCCATTTAGACTATCGTTAAATATATTATGCTTTTCGCAAAATTAATTCAGGCGTCTCGCCATTGCGGTTTCAAAAATCTTGGAAAATGTGGACAACAATGCATTAGGACGAAAATACACTTTAGGTCACTTTCCCGGTTTATTTTTGGTATAGGCTTTATAATTGAGGTCATAAAGGAAGGGTTATGAATTTAGCAGTCTATGTATGTATGTAGGTATGTTTGTTACACTCTCTACTTATACTTAGGTAAAGAATCTAATCTATCAATAAATAGATTCAGATTAATTTATTTCATAAATGTAAATTACAATATGAATTTGCATTCATAAATAAAGTGTCGACTATACAAGGCAAGAAATTATTCCTAATGCGGTTTCGGCTAAACTCGGCTCTAGCTCCCCTCCGAGGTGTCGAAATATCCGATGCCATGATTGGCTGACATCGGTTTAATTAGACAGAGGACCTTCTGTTCACTGATTCTCACAGTCACTGATTCTCTTTTGCATTCGCAGACATCACCCGTATTACATCGGAATAGATTTCAACACAAAACTCAAAGCAAGCGAGTTGGTAACGTTACTATTAATTATCCTGTCACTAAAAGAGTCACACTCGCATGTATGCATTAGAAAATATGCTGGTTCATTATCGTTATTTAATTTACCATGATATTATCTAATGAATGCAGTACAAACGGCATTTAGGTGCCCACGAGGTGCCACTTAAAGGGATATTGCGAAAACAACCTTTGTCTAAAGCCTTATAATGTGAAATACTGAATGTTTTACACTATTCACGTTATTCGATGCACATGCATGATGACGCATGTGACCTCAACTATAAATATGTTACATGCATAACATAAAAATATTTAAATGTTGTGGAGAAGGTAAACCAGCACACGGAAAATGGATCTCGAAGCCCAACCCGAAGACTGAGTTGGGTTACTATTGAAATCCATAATTTTATTTGGCATAAATGTAACGATTGCAATAATCATCATTTGCCATAATTCGTATTTCTTAGAAACTGTTAACATTTCAAGATTGTTATAAAACCACCCTGACCTAACCAACAAGGCTCCATTCACAGGTTATTTAAATCATGCTGAAAATTAATAAATGAATATTATAATAAATGAATTAATAAAAACGATTATTGTAAACACTAGTATTATGGCTAATGAAATTATGGAAATCGAAGGGATCGGGACTGAGATGGTAAAGATTCGTGTCAATGGCGACCAGCTGAGAGAGAGACCCAAGCAAATTCGTGCATGTTAGCTTCCCTGCTATAGGCCTATCCTTCAACAGACAGTACCTCTGCGGCGCGCAGTGTAAGGGTAGTCAACAGCAGGGACCGATACCGGTATTTTTAAAAAACCCTGAATTAGTCCAATATTTGGATTATTTTTTGCTCTTTACGTAGGGCTGAATCATGTATTTAGGTAACAACGTCGTATTATTAGATTGTCCCATTAAAAACGAAATAATGAATCGGTGACCGTAATAATACCGGTATTTTTCTACGGAGAAAATACCGGTATCCGATCCCTGGTCAACAGGGGAATATTGAATATTTTTCTGATTCTGAATAGTGCAGGTCCCTGCCCCCCTTTCCTCTAACCTCTAACACAGGCACCATATGTGTTAAGAGATATTCCTATTGAAATGCGGGAGAGGGTTAATAATTATCAGCTAAATATTTTTTTCTAGAACATGCTCGGAAAAGGAGAACTTAACGTTTGCGATAACAGACTGCGAAAACTATCGTTGCTGCAGTTGTTGGGGATCGCGAATTGACAGGCCGGTAATGGGATTTGTATAGGAAATTGCCGGCGAGTTGTGACGCGGCACGGTGGTGACAGCTGCTGCAGCACGCGTTTACTACTTAATTTAAAGAATTACATTTGGCACTTTATGATTTTGAAATTTTCTAATTTCCTCGCATGTTTTGAGAAAAACACTAAACATGTCTCGGCCGGAACAGGGATTGCCTGCCTCGTAATACTAGACGGCCTCGTTTCCGCTCGGTTTTCTATAACATACTCGGCAGGCAATTCCTATCTTCCCGGCATTTGTGTGTGTTTGTGTTTTTTTGTTTTAATTTATTATTTTTGAGTACAAATAAAATTGTGACTTTGGACCCATGTTATCTGGAAATAAATGATTATTATTATTTGCAATAAATGAATCATGTACTCAATAATGAAGTCTACATACCCATGCCAGCAGCGACGGCCGGGAAATCAATATCATAGTGGTAACATAGATAGGTCATCACACAGAAGTCTGCGTAGCTCCGGTGGGTCGGCAGGAATAGGACCGGATTTGAACCCATAACCGCTTTCAACTGAAATCATTTACTGTGTTACAATACATTGTTTACAAAACATATAGAACAGGTACAACATATGAATAGTGTACTGTAATTTTATAGATTAAAGATTTCAATCAAAAAGGCTTTCAACTGAAATCATTTACTGTTTTACAATACATTGTTTACAAAACATATAGAATAGGTACAACATATGTATAGTGTACTGTAATTTTATAGATTAAAGATTTCAATCAAAAAGACAATGTTTATGGCATATTTGCGCAATAATGAAACTGTAGGAGTAATAGGGAGACATTGTCAGTTTTTATTTATATTATTTACTAGTCTCTGCTATTAAATGATAAAGATTGCTCATTGCACGCGGCAAGTCACAGCCAGATATATGTCCTTTTGACTATGTACTTTGACTTATTTTGAAATAAAATTGTGAGCGCAAAAGAAATGCAAAGCAATTTTTGATATGCAAGGCGTGTAATATTAAATTGTACCATTAATTCACCTTTAACACTGGTGGTTCATTAACGTAAATCCCTATCTTCATCATGAATGCAATGTTGAGGAACACAATGCCCATCCAGCGGATGACATGCAGCTTCTTCTCCAGTCCCATCTCCTCCAGATACTGGTGTACTTCTTCTTTTAACTTCTGTTTTGAAACACCAGTTAGCACACTTTCCTGAAATGTTAAGTTTAGTTTAGCACTTCTAAATCAAGCAATTAAATAATAAGATATGGTAATCTAGACTGTTACAGCGTAGCTTTTAACCCGTCGTCTACTGGCCCCTGGGATCCCAGCGATCATAACAAAAGAATGCTATTGTTTCTTTTTTCGCTGAGAGCCCACAGTTTAATAGACAGGAAAACTGAGTCTATACTATACTCGACTCACTCACAAATGTATAAGTAATCAACCAGTATAAATAATAATAAATATTTTTGGACAATCTTACACAAATCAACCTAGTCCCAAACTAAGCAAAGCTTGTACTATGGGTGCCGAGTGACGATATACATACTTATATAGATAAATAGATACTTAAATACATAGAATACATCCAAGACTCAGGAACAAATATTCATGTTCATCACACAAATACATGTCCTGACCGGGATTCGAACCCGGGACCTCCAGCTTCGAAGGCAGGGTCACTACCAACTAGGCTAAAGCGGTCGCTAGGCTAAAGTATAATAGGTAATTATTCTTTCTACCGTTGCTGTATTGCATAGACAATTGTAATTACTTTTTTGTATCTTTAAGTTTTATTGTCTTTGCCTAGTTTAAGTTATTTTATTATTGAACATTGAAGTCTTTCTTCATTGAGATGGTTCACCAGAATTTCAACTTGGTATCGGTGTATCGGTACATACGTCTAACAAAGAATTCCAGCAATTGATCAAAAATAAAGGTTGTTATGTTAGTTACTTAGTTAAGGTAGTTAAATTAGTTATCCTTACCGCCTCAATAATTGTATCCAAATATACTGATTTCGCGGCGACGTCTCTCAGCTCTTGAGGGCTTAGGTACTTATCCATCACCAGAGTCTTCTGTGGGTACCAAGCCCGAGACATGAACCTGAATATACCAGTCTCGGTCCTCCGCGGCTCCAAAATATCTTTAAAATTCACGTTATCACTCATTTTTTATCACGTTTACCTCTTCAATAATCAAACTATTTACGGGTCTATTACTTTAAAATAATCACACTGTAAATCATCTCATATTTCACAAATGTCGTGTGAAGGAATGAAATATCATTTCATAAATTATATAACAATTATTTATTTTATCACTGCGGCACTTCGGGCACGTAAGAAAAGAACACAACGAACACGCGCCCAATACCACTCATTGCTTGTTGACAACTGGTTGACTATTGAGTAATTGATAGTGTTGCCAGATGTTGAAAAACAAAAATCGGGAGGTGCGCGCTTTAAAAACGAGGAGGACATTCATTATTAATAATTTTCTTTATTTTCATGTTTCAAATGGAAAAAATGTGCTCTACACCTTCACATGCACTATCACGAATGTTATAAATGTTACTTGCTGTAATTCTAACTAGTTCCAATCTTTCGATATTTTGAATTTACCGCCTTTTTAACTGAGCAAATGCTAACATTTCAAAAAAGCGGATCCGCGTTAGCTTAACGCGGATAGCGGGGCCAGTGGCAAAAACGCGGGGGAAAAAGCGGAAAAGCGAGGCATCTGGCAACACTGCTTAGTGACATCTAACCCAGTGTTGCCAGATGCTGAAATACAAAAAGCGGAAAACTCAGATTATTGAATGACAATGTGGAATACATTTATAATCTCATTTATTTTTATGTTCCAAATAAATAAAAAATGTGGTTTACGTCGTCGCAAGCACTATCAGCGAAGTTATAAATGTTACTTGCAGTCATTCTAACTAGTTCTATTCGTTTAATCTTTTGAATTTACCGCCTTTTCACTAAGTAAATTGTCACATTTAAAAAAAAAGCGCAAAGCATGTTAGCGCGGCCACGTTAGGGCCAGTGGCAAAAACACGGGGGGAGAAAGCGGGGTATCTGGCAACACTGGCTATCTAACATGACAGTTGACACTGAGCATTTTACTTTTTTTAGGGTTCCGCAGCCAAAATGGCAAAAACGGAACCCTTATAGATTCATCATGTCCGTCCGTCCGTCCGTACGTCACAGCCGATTTACTCGGAGACTATAAGCACTACAATTATGAAATTTGGTAGGAAGGTGTATTCTATGAACCGCTGCATAAGTGATGTGAAATTACAAAAAAATATTTAATTGCGGGGGGGGGGGGGGTCCGACACGCACTTGGCCGGTTTTTTCATAACCACGCAATCGATCAATGTTTTTCAGTCACCTAAATTTTTATTTAAAATCGAAGGAATTTGTATCCCACTAATCATTTATTTTTAAATGTTACTAATAATGCTATGGATGTCTTGTCTGAAAATAAAATGATTATTATTCGCTTTATTCATTATATCACATTCTTAAATTAGGTTTTTTACAATATTTGGATATAAAGTAAAATATAAAAGCAATCATACAAAATATAAAAACACTATAAAAAAAACCTAATCTAGAGGTGTGCGTCAGAATGACTGATCAAAATGGCAGGTCAATGTTAGACTACCATCAGCATTCACTACCTATTTGCTACCATTTACTACCTATGTTGTCATATTTGCTACCTAAGTTTAAAAAAATATATATATTTAATAAAGTGGGCAGTCATTCTGACGTCAGGATGACTGCCCACATTTATTATGTGGGGGTTGGACCCCTTATTTGCAACTTTCTATATACTATATATATAAAACAATATTCAGATGAAATTGAATCTTATGCCATTATCATAAAGACTCCTTTTCAATACATTTCATTATATAATGTAGGATATTGGAAAGAAAACTCATGGAAGAGTATTTTCAGAAAATATGTTTATTTACTTTGGCCTTATCTCAATACAAATCTGTAGGACTGTACTACACTTGCTGCTTAAACGATATCAACGGGTTAGAACAGTAAAAAAAATCAGCCTAAAATGTCCGGCGTCCGGAAAAAATTAAAGAGGGATAACAACTTATTGCTATCTTACTCAGTCATACAGCTGCGCCTCTCTAATATTCTAATGATCTTAAACGGCCTATCATCATTTTGGAAGTGCTTAGGTTGCATAAGACATCGTTCTCTACATTATTAGGTACTTTATAATTATGAGCCTATGGAGATGTAGGATTTTATACCTAATAATATTTTATAAGGGCGGAAACGCGCGTAAAAAATCAAAAGAAAATGCGGTAAAAATTCACGAGGCACTAAAAACATAAATTCTTCTAATAACATAATTGTATAACATAATTTAAAAGTATGTGTAACAAATAAGACTTATTATGTTTGACACCTTATTTGTTATTGTCCTTAGGCGGACTGTAATTTCTTATACCTACTTAATAACGACAAAAAAACCCTGTTTCATATAGATGTAGTATCCAATTGCTAATCGTGCAATTTCAACAACACCGTTAGCACGATAGCGACTCTGTCCCACGAAAAGTATTTATTTGTGATAATCCATATTGAAAGGGACCTTATGGCGGCCGGTACTTACGCGTTTATTGCCGCTGTTCCAATACAATAGTGAATAGGTGCAAGGTGCAACGTAAGCGCCTTTCGCCATAAGGTCCCTTTCGATGTGGATTATCACATTTGTCCCTCTTGCACTCACTTGCTACAGTAAGTACCTAAGGGACGATTGCGGGCGTCGGAAATAAAAACAATCGTGCTTGTGTAACGTGCGCCTCATAAAATGAATGATCCAATGGCGAACTAAACGTATTCATCCACTAAGCGCATCACAACAACTGACAGAGACGCAGTTATACCTAGTTAGATTGATACGTTTCACAGACTTACCAGATGCGACACGCAAATAATATTACCACTACTGAGCGAGACGGTCATATACATCTTTGTATACGAGCGACAGAGCGTTACATAACATTTATTTACCCTGTGATATTTTCACTTTTTTGTCATTTCATATGACAGTTGTGCCCGAGTATGTCAGACAAACGTTTGCCCGCCCAAGTTAAGGTAATTTATGGTAAACCGCTAGCCATTTTAAACAAATTCTCAACTGTCAGTTGTGATAAATTGCATCGTTTGTAATGCGTGGGTACACTGCCACAACAAAGTGGGGAAAAATATCTGACACGTCAAACAGCCCTCTGACATTGCAACAGTGTCAGATGTTAAGCACGTCTTGTGGCAGATATTGATGTTGATGATCGTGTAGGTACCTACCCACACCATCAATAAAGGTTGTCGCACAGAGAGGCTCGGAACAACAGTTAGAGTAAAACCATTTTTCAATAGAACACACCTCTCCTAGTAGAAATTGTTCCAATACGCGATTTTTGTGAATAGGGTTATTGAGTCACATTTTATTAATACTTAATTTCTTCAAAAGAAACAAGACCAAAAATATGCGGAATGATGGAAATCCTATTCTAATCTCATACAACGACAAAGTTATAACTGTTTTAATGTTGCTAGTTAGAAAGAGATAAAGCGCTGCAGATGTGACGTCACAATCCTGTAGCGACATATTAGCGCAGAATAATTAATATTACTTACGAACAGAAGGTTTTCTGTCTAACAAAACCGATGTTTGACAGCTAGTCATTGTATCCCGCTCGCACGCGCTCGCCGCATAGCACGTAGTCTTTCGTTCCTAGCGCGATATGTACCTTCGTACTAGCTGATGATGAAAATAATTAATAACAAATTTATTACATTAGGAAATTTAACTGACATTAATTTTATTTTGTTTTTGTGTATTTTATTATCAATGTGTATAATTGTTCCTTGACATCGAAATTGACTATGTATTGTATTTATAGAATTGAGAATTGTTTTGTTTTTTGTGTATTTTATAATCAGTGTGTTTGTTGCTCGACATCGAAATTAACTATTGTATTTATAGAATTGAGAATTGTTTATATAATTAATATGTGTGAATTGAATTAAAAATTTATTACTCTGACATTTTTGTGATAATTATTTGTAGGTATAGCATTAATTTTTGTCTACTGTAAATTATGACTTGTAATAATTTTTTTTACCAATAAATAATAAAAAAAAAGATAGGGTATCTGGACACCACGGGGGTGGCCTGAGCCGAGTTTATCCGAAGCGGCAAGAGAAAAAGGCCGGGCTATAGGTAGTAAATGTGGATTATTCCATACGAAGGTACGTTTTGCGCAAAAGGGACAGAAGATACCCCCTCCTAAAACTTTGAACTTTGTTGTTGTTTTATTGTTTTTTTCATTTGGTGTCAACTACCCTATTGCACATTTGTGCTTGCGTCAAATGTGAGTGGAGGCGTGTTCAGTATAAAATTGGGTTTACTGTATTTCCTTACACTGTCATATTATTCAGCGCGTTCGTCAATTGTAATTGCTCCAATGCTTTAGTCAGCGCGAGAATTTTGCTTATTTGCTCCATAGTTTCGTTCTGTTCATCTTCATCTCCCAGATCGAGTCCGTGGTACGTGCCCAGTTCTCGGCACTTGGACATGTAGCGCCGCCATCTTGGATCGCGTCGAAGGCAGGTTGGGTTGCCGACCACGATGAGCTTCGCTTTGGCGCGGGTTAGCGCTACGTTGAAGCGCTGGAAATAAAATACTTAGGAGTTTTATATGAGTTGTCAACAGGGGGACTACAACTACAGTAAAAACGCCAAGGAGCGATTACACTGAAGTTTAAAATACGCGTTCACTTATTTTAAACATAAAATCTATGGCGTGTGCAAGGAGTGTGCCATTATCTTGTCTGCGCTACGTTAACTTCGCTGTGATCAGTTCTTGAATGTTGATGGTTGTTACTATGAATGTCATGATATCATCCGCGACTTATCGATGGAGCACTTATCTAGTGATATAAGGCATGCGTTTCTAATTTGAAATGCAGATAATTTTGTAATTTCTGTAGTAGCTCACGTGTGTATCTATATGCTTTCACACAGCAGAAAATGGCTTATGCTTATGTTGACGTCGATTAAAATTAATGACTCTCTTTGTCTTGGGCACCCTCGGCTGTACCCACTTCAATGTTATACAGACCTTGGCATCGACGAGAAAGCCCAGCCGGAACTTGGCGTCGTGAGCGACCAGGTCGCACCGGGCCCGTACCGTGGACACGATGATCACGCGCTTCTCCTTGCCCTGGAAACCCTCCACGGTGCCTACTTCGATGGCCAGTTCTCGCTCTTTCAGCCATTGCTTCATTTTGTACACCTGTGAAGAAATAAAGAAACTTTTTAACGTTTAGTCATAAAACCATTTTACATGATAATTATGACATTTGATATGAAAATAATAATTATTAAAAATTTGAAATAAAAACAACTATACCTAACTAAAAACTAAACATTAAAAATTAATATCAAAATTAGGTCCCCTCGGGATGGTGCCCATTACGCAGGCAGCATTCCCGCGCTGGATTGCGATGGCAATTCTTTGCGCGAGAAAGCTGCCTACGCGTGGTTCACCTGTCGCCTCCATAAGCCGCTTACTAAGCTCCATGTGGAGTCCCTGCGCGCACCTGCCCCATGGGCCAAGTGTCTCAACCCCAAATGCGACAAAGTCGTATTGGGCGCCGAGACAATTGTACTTGCCCGCCTTTAACGTTTGATGGTTTGTGATCTCTGGCTAATGTTCTGGGAAACAGACCTCTAGCTCTGTTTCCCAGCCGTAATTTTCGAAAGGCAATGTCAGAGAAACCATGGCAATGAAAGGTCAAAATAATTTTTCAACTACTTAAAACCCGTTTTTTTCGAATGTGTCTTAGCGGTATGTTATTGTTCTCATATACAAGGGATTATGTTAAACATAATAATGTTGTTATATGATTGTTAGAGCGCAGGCGTTACTTAATCAATGTCTTTCCTATGCACCAGATTGCGACCTGTTTGCCCATAAATGGAACAGCCTTCGCTCCACGATTTTACAGTTTTGTGAAAATTATTTCTAATGTGACTTCAGATTCTGTTTTGTTTATTGCTTTGCTGTATTGTATGTCCTCTATGAAAATAGATAAAGATAACTTTTAGATTATCAACGCCATGACGTAAGCTGTTATGTTGATAACTCATATTTGTAGATAAATAAATAAATGACGACCGCTTTAGCCTAGTTGGTAGTGACTCTGCCTTCGAAGCTGGAGGTCCCGGGTTCGAATCCCGGTCAGGGCATTTATTTGTGTGATGAATATGAAATTTGTTCCTGAGTCTTGGATGTTTTCTATGTATTTAAGTATCTATTTATCTATATAAGTATTTATATCGTCACTTGGTACCCATAGTACAAGCTTTGCTTAGTTTGGGACTAGGTAGATTTATGTAGATTGTCCACAATTTTTTTTTTTTTTTATTAAATGATTATATACACAAATAATAGTTCAGTAACCTGTCTAATGTAGGGTGTCACGACGCCTATGTCATCTTGAGCCACTCGGTGCACCTCCAAGAGCTGTATAATGTGGGACTGCACCACTTCTAACTCGGAGTCATTGTAGAAGCTGAAAAGCAATCAGTGCAGTGAACATAAAGTCAATTATGTGATGAATGCGAAGTAATATCCTCACTTTATCGGACTACATGTACCTATTCACAATCATTACAATAAGCGGTCCCGTCCATTAGATCAAGTTCCATAAGATTCCATTGTAACACTAGTAGTCCTACGCTTCAGCCACTAAGATATCAAATTTATTAAATTTTATAAGCATTCTATAATTCTTTATGACAAGAAGGAGAATAAAACCCTTTAATTTAGTAACTGACTGATTGTCCCATTGAAGCTACGACACCATGGTTAAACAATGAACATGATGACATGACCCCTGAAAATAACATAAAATAAGTGTATTGAAAATTTCATAACCATTAATACCATAGGATACATACCTGGGAGATTTCCCCATCCTCTGCTCTTGCGACGCCACTCCGTAGAACACAATTGCACGACTGGTTTTTCTCTCCCCTAGGATGTCTACGTTGCTGATGTAGTCTACAGGTGCCATTGCCTGGAAAAAAGCCTTAATGAAAATCTTTCCAATTACCGACTACCTGCTAAGTAGAGTCGGACCGTCAAACTTAAACGGCCTTAACTGGCACAACACAAGATCAAAGGCTGTTTAACCTCTCGAGGCTTGACCTTCAAAAATTAACAATATAATCTCGACCTTAACCCGTGATCTACCCATCCCTGGGATTCACAGGCTCATTACAAAAGAATGCTATTGTTATTTCGCCGGTAGACGACGGGTTTAAATGTATGTATAGTTCAAAATCAATTGTATTTTATGTAGTACCTAAATGACATGGAGCCTCGCGAGGTTAACTATTCAAACTATTAAAACTTTACACTACTCAATATAATGAAACATACCTCAAGTTGCCCATGGTAAAACAGCTCGTCGGGGATGCTGAGGATGTCCCGGTGCGATCTGAAGTTCTTCTTCAGCATCATGGTGTAGTTGGGGTCCTCCCTCTCGTCGCTGTAGAGATCGCAGTCTCGCTTCAGGCGTTCCATTAGTGAGATACCTGCGGGTCAAGTCAGTTATTAAATCTGAGGGCAGTGCGGAGATAGCGGCTGCTGTGGACAATTTAGTTAAAAGGACAATCTAACGAAGACACCAGTTACAATTCTAAATGTGTTACGACTTGTGATTTGGTTGAATACTATATATATTTATTTATGTATATTAATTTAAATACGTATATATTTATAATATGTATTTATTATATGTTATAGTTGTTATATATTTATTTGGTTTTGGTTTTAGCTATAAGTTTCCTTATTGAAAAGTTTTAGTACACTGTGTAAGTTTGTCTATCTCATTCTCCCACTATACACTCAATCCCTCAAAGGTTAGCTGGAAGAGATCCCTCATAGGGATAAGTTCGCCTTTGTACTCTAATCTTATGTGACATGTATATTGTTTTAACCTGTTATTGTGTACAATAAAGTGCTATAAAAAAAAAAAAAAATGTTAGCCGGCAAAGCTGAAGTGAAATGTGTCCCCGGTATACTGACCTAGCCCACGCCTGCCGGCCTCTCGCGAGATGACGACGGGCCCCAGCTGGCGCGGGTCCCCGGCGAGCACGAGCGCGCCGCCGGCCGCCAGCAGCCCGCACAGCGGGATCAGGCTCGCGGGCTCGCTCGCCTGCGCGGCCTCGTCGATGAACACGTGCGTGGTAACGCGTTTGTGCTTCTTCTGCTTTAAGTCTCTAAAAGGATTTGGCTGTATTAGCACAGAATAATTAAGAGTACTTATCTAAAGGTACAGAAGCCCACCTGCTTTAGATATGGTGATAATACATTAGCTGTCAAATTTTAGTCATCGATAATACTAGAGCAAGCGAGAATTATTGAGAGACCAATAGTTATTTGTTATACAACGGTGCAAAGTTGTATTTTTAACCGCGAGTGTGAAATTGAAACACGAGCTAGCGAACGGATTCTAGGGTTGAACTACGAGCTAGCGAATATGGATCCTATGGTTGAACGAAGCGAGTGGTTCTAAAATAGAATCCTGAGCGAAGCGAGTGGTTCAAAAATAGAATCCTGAGCGTAGCGAGTGTTGCAATACACGAGACGTAAAATAACTTTGCCGCCGTGTATAACAAATCTTTTCACCTCACTAGAGCGAGGAATTTTTTTGCTCCTTGTCCTAGCGTTATTCCAGTACAGTTGCATCCTAAATATAGTTGGACCCACTACCTAATCCCGAGATTTGGCGTAGGTACTAGTTTTTTTAACACAACAGCACAATATAAAATTATTATTGCTGGACTGTCTGGAATGTCCTTCACATGTTATTATGTTTAAAAAAGTTACAAATAGCACGTTCGGATTTCAAATATTCTGTGCACTCTTGTGGATAAAATACAGTTTTGCTATCTGTTTTTAAAGAATAAAAAAGGGCTTTCCGAGCTAGTGAGGTGAAAATCAATATTCAGTACAGGTACTGCGAAACGTCAAACTATATATTTCTGCTGGTGCTCGATTATAAATATATTATGATTACTTGAATGTCTGTGACGAAGTCGTGTGACGTCGAGGTAATTCCATGAGTTTTCAGATTTTTACTCAGTTTGGCAAGAAACACATAAAAATACCGGGCAAGTGCATGTCGGACCTCGCACATTTAGGGTTCTGAACCAACCGCAAAATGAAGTTGGTTATAGAAAAAAAAGGGAATTTCAAAGAAAAAATGTGAAATATCAATATTTTAGAATTTGTTGATAAAAGATGCGTAATAACAAACATTATCACGAAATTTAATATTCGTAGGTCAATGAGAAGTTAAAAAAATATTTGGGCCAAAATTTTGCAAAAATAGCTGTCTTTGGTGGCTTTCATTTATTTGATTCTCATATTTTTTTAAACAAAAAATACTTTATTTATCTACTCAAAGAGCTCTAAACAAAGATATCCCACTGTTAGAAAAAAAATTTTTCGCGCCTAGCTAAAGGGGAGCTGTATGGGATAAATATTTTTTGTAAATATGCAAGGCTTTGGGTCAACAAGATGCTTATAATGTGAAAATTTGAAGACCAGCTCCAACCGTTTGGCTGTAAAACCTAAGTGACAGACGACAGACAGACCCTTTGGGTACGGAACCCTAAAAATCAAAAACTATGTTCACGATGATAACATTTCAAATACATGAAAGAAAATATTGCGAAAGTACAGCCGTTTACAGTGGCGGATTTACACTTTTGCCGCCACTAGGCTATTCAAATTTTGCCGCCCCTATTGACCTCTACTACAATTCGATACCCTAGTTTTTGCCGCTTTGGAATCAAAGGGCCTACTCCGAACTTCGAAATCCGAACTTCGTAACGTGCCGTCCCTTTCATTCTCGTCCCTTTCACTATATGAGTGAAAGAGACGGCACGATACGAAGTTCGGAGTAGGCCCTCAGGTCCCATTTTCAGTAAAAGCGGAACATCGCCCTGGTGTTGTGGGTTTTGGCAGTAAGTGGCTGAATGAGGTGTCAAAAACTCGTCTCGACGAAGGCTTCAAAACAGAAAAAAAAATTGCAATCTCGAAAACATTTTTGAAAAATCAGTAATAAGTGAGCAATGCCGGTCATCTGTCGCCCGATTTCAGTCAGAAAAAAAACATATTTCAAAAATGACTTATTTCCGATACCGAAAAACAGGCCTAGAAATGACTGCGATATATTTAAAAAAAATATTGGAGGTGACATGCCGATCACTGATGGGTTATTCAGAAGATGTACTTTTCTGCTCGATTAAAACTCTTTTTCGAAAATCGATAAAATGTGAAAAATGCGGTCATGTTTCGGGCAGAAGAAAAATAAAATTCAAAAATAAAATTGAGATACCGAAAAAATAAAAAATAAACTGGTCAAATGCGTTTCGGATCACGGACAATGAAGGGTTCCGTACCGACACCTACTAGTCCACATTTAAAACCACTTGCTAATACATTGAATAAAAAAAAACCGGCCAAGTGCGTGTCGGATCACACGCGCAGTTGTGCATAATTGTAGGACATATGTCTGTATAAAGTCTTGTTTTGTGCCTTTTATAGAATAAACCATTTTTCTTTCTTTCTTTCACAATGAAGGGTTCCGTACCAACACCTACTAGTCTACATTTATAACCATTATCCAATACATTGAATCTAAAAAGGTCGTATCTTCCAAAATTAAAAATATTTTTTCGTAATTTCACATCATTTTTACACGACTGCCCAAAAAAAGGAGTGTTTGCAGGGTTCATGTCTGTATGTATGTGAGATTCTTTGTTACATAGGATGTGACGTCGCAATAAAAACAATATGGCGGACTATTTATCTATATTTTGTGTGTTCTGACCAAAAATTTAAAACATGATTTTACGGCAACGATACTTTAAAATGAAAATCAAAAATTGCGAAATAAAATAATAATCAAAATTTAAAAACATGACTGCAGTGGATAAAAGAACTAAAAAGAAAAAAAAATCAAAATAAAGAATTTCCAAACTATGATGTTTAAAATACTGAAAAAAATTGAGGTGGTGTGCATTAATAAATACTTTCAAAGATTTTTGGTTTGAACAAATTAGGTTTTACGGTTTTTGAGTTTTCACTTAAAAACTGACTTGCCCAAACTAAAGGTCGTAAGTGCCGTGAGTTCCCTATGAAGATACGATTTTTTTTAGGTTCAATGTATTGGATAGTGGTTTTAAATGTGGACTAGTAGGTGTTGGTACGGAACCCTTCATTGTGCGTGGTCCGACACACACTTGGCCGGTTTTTTCTTTTTAGTTCACCTACAATTACTCTTACATACTACTTATAAGGTGTGGTAATGTATGCCTAAATTACAGACACACTATGAAGATCGTAAAACGAGGCTTCTTTGCTCTAAACACGCTTTCAAAAATTTAAATTAAGTACCGAATTATTTTAAAATTTATCATAATGCGGTATGTAGATTTTTATAGGCATAGGTATTAAAAACTTGGTAGTAGAATGACCATATGGATCCTGTTATAACACTTACTAGGCATCAAAATAATGTTTTAGTCAATTTAAACACTTTGAAGCCTACCTACAACCTACAAGCGTAAGCCAATGTTTGGGTAACTGTGCTCCAGAATGAAAAATGTTTCAAAACTAGCCATTTTACCCCGTTGTCAAATATTCGGCTACATACAAATTTTGCGTATGTACTACAATTGCTGTTTTACAGAGTTAAGAGCAGACAAAGTACATTTTAAACATATTTTCTATCAAATGGGAATATATTACTTTTGGTTATAACGCTATAAAACCAAATAAACAGTTGGGGCATAGTTATCCAATGGGGAGCAAAGGAACCTCAATTTACGGTATAAAACATATTTAAGTGGTGAAAGATATTACACGTTGATTGAATTGTGTGAGCGGACATAGTAACATTTAGATTTTTTTTGTACGACAAAAAAAAATCGGGGCAAATTTGCCGCCCCCTAAAATCTGCCGCCCTAGGCTCCAGCCTACTCAGCCTATTGGTAAATCCGCCACTGGCCGTTTAGAATAATACAAATTTTAAAATCCTCTCCTAGTACATTTTTAATACCACGGTAATATTGGCACCCCAGTATTGTCATAATAATCACCATGTAACCGGCCCCATTATAACCACTACGAGCGAAACTGGCAATAAAATGGCGATATCGGTCCGTTATTATTGGACAATGTGAACAGCAATATCGGATCGGATAGCCTGGACACGCCCTTATGCGTTCCTTTTATTCAGTTTAAGTTTTTATAATGTTGCTAGCAAGAGCAAACTGATACTACAGAAAAGTGACGTCACAAAAAATATACTAACTTTGCAAACTTTGCGGCATGAATTAGCGTTGTGATGACTATGCTGTAGGACATGAACTTGGCGATGGACACCCGGCTCCAGTTGGCGCGTCTCGTCCCGTTGGAGTAGGGCTCCAGGCAAGCCGGCATTGTCTCCCTGCAAGTCGCATTAGACCATTAACCCTACTTATCGTTTGATATCTGAGACAAAGTGACAGTGTAAATGGCACCTCCTTGATTTATGGAGTTGAAGAATTTATGACGTTCGGCGGTTAAAGTGTTAATTACCTGTAATAGGGTAGATGTCTCATGTTACAATTTATAACATAGTGTGACTATATGGATAGAAAACCATCAATCACATCACTATTACAATAAATAGTGAGTTAGACAAATTAAATAAAATCATACAAATACATGCGACTATACATTTTGATTTGTATAATGGCCGTATGTAAATTGAAATTTAACAACAGAATTCTCGTTTCAATAAAAAAGAAATTGTATGATAACTATAACCCAGTCGAGGAAGCAAAACCTCGAAATGTTGGTAACTTTAATGAAATTTAGTACGAATGTTCATTGATGGCCTTATTTTCGTCTCCTCCTCCGACTTTTTAGAGCCGCCGCTATCTTGAAAAATGTACTCCATCCAGAAGATATTCGCATTTTGTGCCAAATCTACGTACCCTATTAAGATATGGGCAAGGGCAACATTGAAGCCTAGTAAATTCTGCACTAACATGTAGTACATAACTGTGTCGAGAAACCATGTCTTCGTGGAGCAAAATGCATCTATATGTGAGATTTTCCGATGTCTTTCCAGGGGAGAATATCTGAATTTGAATTATTTTTCAAACAAGTCGATCTATTGTAGTCCCAAACTTAGCAAAGCTTACTAGGCGGCAATACACATGCATAATAAAACTTAGGAACATTATTCGTGCTCATCACACAAATAAATGCATCTGGGTTTGAACCAGAGTTCACCAGCTTCTTCTTTTAGGCTATATAAGTGGTCCATTTATACTAATTGTGCGCGATTAAGGATGGGTTGCACCAAACTGTCTGTAATCGTAAGCGGTGTTCGTTAAAATCTGATTGTATGGAAAGTTTGACAAGTTTCTATGAGATGACAGCTGCCGGCGCCATATTTGACGACCGGCCTGTTGTCGTATGTTGGTGCAACCGACCCTAAGTCTCGGTTTAACAATAATAATTAACCCACTTAAAACAACTAACCAGACTCTGAACTCGGAGTTAGCGCGGAGGAGGAACTCCTTTTCCGGGAACTTGTCAGCGTACTGAATGAGCTGGGTCGCCACGTGGTCTGCCGCCATGTTGGAGTCCGTGCATACTAATATACGGTTCGAGGGCGTTTTGGTCAGCTGAAACAGAAGCAAAATAAATAAGTCTACCTAACTGTAGCAAGCAGTCAAACCCATAAATATGCACGCGTCCGGCGTGGCAATAATATGTAATACTCTCTTACTCCCTTGGCAGTCATTTTCGCATATTTTGTAACTTACTACGTATAGATTTGTTTTCGATGTTGCCTGTGCCAACCAGAGATGTAACTGATGTGGTTTTATCGGAACTGGAAGCGGAACCAGATGTTTTAAATTCGGTATATCGGAACCAGAACCGGAATCGGAGCCCCGGATGCGAAACCGGATGCGGAGCCCGAGTGATAGATGGATAAGATGTTAAGGGCAGAGCAGGTCTAAGCTAAGTCTATTCTAAATAAAAATTCCAAATATTAATCAGCCTTTATTATTGCAGTACCTACTTTAACAAACTTAGACCTTCTAGGTGTTCAACAAAAAAAATCTTACCTAATTAGTAGATATGTTACAATCATTTACTAGTTATAATTAGCATCACCTTTTAGATGTTAAATTAAAAACATAACAATTACAATGATATTCATTATTGAATTACCGAAATACACGGTCAGAGCTCAAAATTACAACAGGTATAAACCTGTTTGTTTTTGATGTACGCCGCTCATTTCCCCCCGCTGCACTGCTGTGACATCCGTATTAAAAATAACAGAACCGGAACCGAAGCGATGTTTAAAACCAATCGGAAGTTCCGACTTAACGGAACCGGAGCTCTGTTACATCCCTGGTGCCAACCAGCGGGCTATGTACGAGGCAAGGCACGGCGCCACTGTTCCCTGGGACGATGTTATTTGCGCGCCCATGGCCATTTTGACGATCCGCTTAGCTAATAGCTGTTGCCATTTGAACTTGAACCTTCCGTAAACCGCATTGGTTACCTACGTTATACATGCAGCTTGTCTCGACAATGGTAAACGTTTTCCCGGTCCCCGGCCGTGGTTGTCCCGTAAAGCAGATATGGCGCCGTATCTGTTCCCAGCCACGATTTTGTTTGACTGTAAGCCTTATGTGACGCTTTCAAGGCACATTATCTGCGGTAGTCTTGACGATCCGCATAGCGAATTGCTGCTACCATTTGAATTTGATCCCTATGTGAACCACAAAGGTTACATTACCTGCAGTTATAGACTTGACAATGGTAACCGTCTTGTCGGTGCTGATCGGGCCGTGCAGCAGATACAGTGCGGTGCCGCTGCTGCCAGCCACGATGTTATGTCACTGTGAGCCTTATGTGAAGCTTCCAAGGCACATTATCTACGACCAGTGTTGACGCTACGCTTAGCTGCTGCCATATGAATTTGAACCCTGCGTGGACCGCTTAGGCTATATTACCTGCAGTATAGCCTCGACAATGGTAACCGTTTTGCCGGTGCCGGGCGGGCCGTGCAGCAGGTAGGGCGCGGTGCCGCTGCTGCGGGACACGATGTGCTCCACCACGGCGCGCTGCTCCGGGTTGTTGGACACCAGCGGGTTGAAGAACCTGTGCACACACCGAGATATGAAGCAGTGGTTTACCATTGACTTGCCTTTACCCTAGTTTCTTAGTTGGGTTCGGCAGTTTGTTTCTTTCTTCCATACCTCTCTATCGCCCGCCATCTCCTCTCTCAGGCAGTCCATCCACCCATTCCTTGGCCAATTCTCTTACATCCCTCCACACTCTTACCTAACACCCTTCTTGGCACAGGAGTTTCTTTCCTCCGCATAAAATGCCCATACCATGTAATCAGAAATAATTTGTTACGATAAAGTAAGTATTGAGAGAGACTGAATAAAGGCTGTAGCAAAGTTTCTACTCGGAAAACTACTTTGATGGGTCACTCTCTCGTTCCTCTTAGCGTGTATATAAGTCAGCCAAGAAAGCGGCTTACTCTTTAGGACAATACATAAAATCACACATCATATCTATTGTCCGTTCCTTAATATCTGTTCGTCTATCTTACCGCCAGGTCTTCTAAGAGATCTAGTTTACCTATGTATGGCTTTGATGGGCGGTACTCTCTCGTTGCCCTTAGGAAAAGTCTTGGTGTGCATAAGTTCGCGCCGCATGCTGTCCACGGCCACATGCATCCGCTCCAGCGGCATGCGGGATATGCAGAAGCGAACGTCGAACTTCGCGTCGCTCTTGTATGTCTTGTGGAATCTGGAAATTAAACTTTTTTTTATTGCGATTGGGCCAGCATCTAGCCAAAGGGTAAAAGACGAGGCTTTTATTTAAAAAGGTTGAAATGAAATGAAATCATTTATTCTTCAATTTAGGCATATTACATGCACTTATGAAAGTCAAATAACTACCCACGGGCCATAAAATAAACCTCTGCCTCGAGAAGAACCGGCGTAAGAAACTCGGCGAGGTGTCATTTTTTCAAAACAATATACAATGTATATAAAATAACAGTATCATAATACTACAGAATTCAAATGCTACAATATAAACATACATACATATTTTTTAATATTAAGGACAAAATATTTCTGTGTTAGAATTACTTGTGTGGGACGCTATCACTGCCAACATCCCAAACTCAAACTCGTTTATTGGTAATAATAGTCATGCCTACACACTATATTTACCGACTTTTGACACTATTTATGTTATTAGTAACATTACAAAGAGAATTAGAAGTTGATTAAAATGGATGAAATACATTAAATTGAATACATGATTGATTAATACATTACAAATGGATAAATAATTAACAAATTCAGATTAAAATTGATAATAAGACATTACATTTCTCACTTATAAATTTATTTGGCAAACATTATTCATAAATTCAATAAAACTATAATACGCCTGCTCGACAAGCCACGTTTTTAGTTTATGTTTGAAAGATAGGAGACTAGTTTGCGAAGTAATTGTCTCTGGCAATTTATTATATACACTCGGCCCAATTATGTGCGTGAGTTTACGATATTTGGTGAGTCTCCCAGGAAGCGACGCTAGCTTGTGACCGTGACGTGTTGGGTACTTGTGATTTTGCCCTCTAGAACAGTATTCGTTTCGGTGCTCGTAAACATACACCGCCACCTGGAAGATCACGAGGGACGGAAGTGTCAAAATACCTAGCGACTTAAAATGGGGTTTTGCGGAGGATTGTTGCGATATTCTCACGATAGCTCTAATAGCCCGTTTCTGCAATCTAAAGGCACGTTCCCAGTCAGCCGCGAGGCCCCAGAATTCGACGGCATATTGTAATAGAGCGTGTATTGTTCCAAAGTAACATGAGCACGCTACGTCGAGTGATACTGTTCTACTGATGCGGCATAACAGGCAGCGCCCAATTTCCCACATAACACATTGATGTCCGGCTCCCACGTAACACCTCGGTCCATTTGGAACCCGAGAAAATTAGTGGCGTCAACCTGACAAATGGGAGTACCCTGTAGCGCGACCGATAAGGGCCTGGACGAGCCGCCTGACAAGTGGAAATGGATAAAGTGAGTCTTTTTCAGGTTAAGCACCAGGCCGTTGATTCTAAACCATTCAGATAACTGAGCAATTAGGTCGTTTAATTTTAGTTCTAGTTGGTCGGCGGAAACGGCGGTTACCACACCAGCTACATCGTCAGCGTACATGTATATGTTCGCAACTGATACAGACTCCGGCAAGTAATTCATTAGGAGGGAGAAAATAATGTTAGATATTGAGGAGCCCTGTGCTACGCCCAGTTCAGTCGTTAAAGGGTCTGACTTTACTCTGGCTTCATCTCCAGTCACAACTTGTGACCTTTTATTCATGAGATCAATCAGTAGAGCGAGAGCAGGGCCCGCTATATACGCCATAGTGATGGAGTTTGGCTGCAAGTAAGGCATGGTTGGCTACATCGAATGCCTTCATCCCTATATACTATATAATCGTTTATCTTATAATATGCTTTTAAAATAAGTGTCTATTTCACGACAGATTTAAATTTAGAATCCGTAAGTTCAGTAATGTGTCTTGGAATTTTATTGTAGAATTTTATACAATTTCCCAAGAACGACTCTTTCGCCTTTACTAGTCTGTAAAAAGTTATTTTGAGTTTCCCAGTGTTTCTGGTAGTAATTAACTTATGAAATGAAATGAAATGATTTATATTCTCCAAGTGGGCCCCTCGGGCGCTTTTGAATGTCATACAATAGTACATAAACAATATACAAATATTAAAAAAAACTGCTTCCATTTTACTAGAGATGTAAAAGGTCTCGTGTTATCTAAAAATATTAAATATGACAAAAATAATCAGAAACAAAACTAGAATTAACCAAATAATAAAATACCAATATTATGGAGATGTAAAAGGTCTCCTAATGTCAAATAATAATATAAAAATTAAATAATGTCAGTCTTAAAATACTATTCCTCGCAATTAGGTGCAGCAGAGCAAGTTGCCTATTGTGTCCATACAGTTTTGTCATTAATGTAATCTTCTATTTTATAGTATGCTTTTTTTACCAAGCATTTTTTAACAATCGCTTTAAATTTATTAAGAGGTAATTCAATCAAGTTTTGAGGTAATTTATTAAACAATTTTATACTTAAGCCTACAAATGAACGACTGGTTTTACGTAGTCTGAGGTATGGAACGGCAAGTCTATGCTTGTTTCTGGTGTTAAAACTATGACGGTCAGAATTTTTGGGAAAAGTGGTGTAGTATTTGCGTACATACATAATGCAGTCAAAAATATACTGAGATGCAACTGTTAATATGTTAATTTCCTTAAATAAATCTCTCAGTGAATCGCGTGGTCTGATGCTGTATAAGGCACGGATCGCTCTTTTTTGAAGTATAAAGATAGTTTGAATATCTGCAGCGGAGCCCCACAACAGTATACCATATGACATCAAACTGTGAAAATAGCCAAAATAAACTAACCTTGCCGTTTCAACGTCAGTAATATGCCTAATTTTTTTTACTTGAACTAAGCCGTCCTGCCAGGGCAGCAATATGAGGCCCCCATTGCAATTTTGAATCTAAAGTGACTCCAAGGAAGGTAGTAGAGTTGACTAATTCTATGGGCTCATTGTTGACTCTAATACAGGTGTCGACCTGTCTCACGTTGGGCAACGTAAATTTAACAACTTTAGTTTTTTTTGAATTAAGTAAGAGGTTGTTGGCTGTGAACCAATTTAAAACTTTAGAAAGGGTATTGTTTACCACTTCGGACATCTCTTTACACCTATCTACATTGAAAATTAAAGAGGTGTCGTCAGCAAACAAGACTATCTCACAGAGCCCATTAGTGAAGTAAGGCAGGTCGTTTATATAAATAAGAAATAGCAAGGGGCCCAATATTGAGCCCTGGGGCACCCCCATTTGCAGAGGGGCGCCAGATGAATTAGTTCCATTAATGCTAACCTTTTGGGTTCGATCAGTTAAATATGATCCTATAAGGCTTAAAGCATTATTTGAAGCACCATAATGTTTTAATTTTATGAGTAAAGTTTGATGGTCGACACAATCGAATGCTTTCGATAGATCACAGAAAATACCCACTGCATCCTGTTTCTTTTCCCAAGCATCAAATATATGCTTAATGAGAGCCACACCCGCATCCGTAGTAGACCTACCTTTTGTGAAACCAAATTGTTTTTTATGTAACAGCCCCTTAGTATCAAAATGTGATAATAGCTGTTGAAACATTAGTTTTTCAAAGATCTTACTTAAGGCCGGTAAAATTGATATTGGTCTAAAGTTTGACGGATCACTCTTGTTACCAGACTTAAAAAGTGGTATTATTTTGCTACACTTCATTAACTCAACTCAACTCAAAATATTCTTTATTCAAATAGGCCTAGCAACAAGCACTTTTGAATCGTCAGTTATATATTACATAAATTGAATCTAATTATTCAGAGCAATTTATTGATGCATATGAAATTTTAAAAAAGACATGAATTACTATAATGTATGTCAAAAGAGAGTATAATAAATTCACAAAAAGATCGTCAATATGTAAAATAAAAACATAAAAAATTGTATAATCTACAGTTTCTAGAATAAAATCTGAATGTCAAGAGGAAAATTTAACGTCAACATCTAATGTCATGCTGCCAGCATCCTTGGTACCATGCCACAGGGGCCTATTTTAGAATTCGACTTTTAGTTTTTGTTTTATATAGTTATTATTTAAGTTAGTTGTTTATTTTATTCTGTAATAATTCTTATTTTTATAAGTTTCTAATATATCTTAAATTTATGTCATAGTTATGAAAATAGTCATTAAGATGTAATGTCATAATTATTAAAATATAATTAGTATTTCAACCACAATTATACCCACGGTGTTTTATCATTCATGTAGTCTTTTGTGCTATAATATGCTTTCGATATGAGTTTATGCTTTACATAAGTCTTGAATTTATTAATAGATAAATTAGTCACGTTTGTAGGTAGTTTATTATAAAACTTTACACAATTACACATGAATGATTTTCTTATTTTTTGGAGCCGAGTGGAGGGTACCGCAAGCTTATATTTGTTTCTAGTATTAATATTATGTATGTCACAGTTCTGTCTAAAATTTACAATATTTTTGTGTACATACACAATATTGTCATAGATGTATTGACAATGCATTGTCATTATATTAATGTCCTTGAACTTATCTCTAAGTGAGTCTCTATGTTTCATCTTATATATTGCTCGAATAGCCCTCTTCTGCAGAATAAAGACAGTATTTATCTCTGCAGCACTGCCCCAGAGTAAAATACCATACGACATAATACTATGAAAGTAACTAAAATATACTAATCGAGCTGTCTTCACGTCTGTTAATTGACGGATCTTGCTCACTGCAAATGCTGCAGAACTCAGTCTATTCGAGAGATTAGCAATATGGGGACCCCATTGGAGTTTTGAATCTAATGTCAAACCAAGAAAAACAGCACTATCAACTAGTTCCAATTCCTCATCTTTCACAGTGACACTAGTTTGCGTGTGATTTACGTTACTCGTGACGAACTTAATACATTTAGTCTTTTTCTCATTTAACAATAAATTGTTGACATTAAACCAATTAACTATTTTAGAAATGGCATTAGATACATAATTACAAGCTTGTTGTTGCCGTGTGACTTTGAATATGAGTGAGGTATCGTCAGCAAACAATACTATATCATGGTGGGTCTTTACGAGGTATGGCAAGTCATTTATGTAGATAAGGAATAGGAAAGGTCCCAATATTGATCCCTGCGGTACACCCATAGAGACCAATGAACCCGGCGATCGCTGTCCATTCACGTCGACCCTTTGTATTCTATCATGTAAGTAAGAGCTTAGCAAATTCAGTGCCGATCCTCGAACTCCATAGTAGTGTAGTTTCCTGATCAAAGTTTCATGACATACGCAGTCGAAGGCCTTGGACAAATCACAGAAGATACCTAAGGCATCATGTGACTCCTCCCAGGCATCGAATATATGTTTTGTTAGCTCGACAGCAGCGTCAGTTGTCGAGCGGGAAACTGTCCTTTGTCAATGCATTTATCTAAATATATAAAAGAAGAAGTCCTGATCTACCATCAACGCACAGCCGAAACTACTGGAACTAGAAACTTCAAATTTGGTCCAAAGCTTACTTTTATTACGTATGCAAGGGATAAGACGGGATTTTTGGAAATTCCAACCCTAAGGGGATCAAATAAGGGTGCAAAGTTTGTATGGGAGAAAATTTTTTTTTGAGCTGTAGACTTAAAAAAAATTGTGAAAAGGTTACGAACTTAAATCCAAAGAAAGTGTTTTCAGTGTTTTGCAAAATTTTAACCCTAAGAGGGTAAAATAGGGGTGCAAAGTTTGTATGGGAGAAACTTCTGTTTTAGAGTTAGAGACTTAAAACTTCGTATATAGACTCTCTGTTTAAATATAACAAAACTAAATTCAGCGATTTTCTAAATTCATCCCCTAAAGGGGTGAACAGGGGGTTCGAAATTTGTACGGGGAGCAAATCTTTTTTGAAGTTAGAGATTTGAAACTTCGTAAATAGACTCTATGTTTAAATACAACACAACATATTTCAGCTTTTTTCAAAATTGCTCCCATAAAGGGGTGAAAAGAGGGTTCCAAGTATGTAAAGGAGCAAATCTTTTTTGAAGTGAGAGATTTAAAACTTCGTATATAGACTTTTTATTTAAATACAACTAAACTTATTTCAGCGTTTTTTGAAATTGCTCCTTTAAAGGGGTGAAAAGGGGGTTCCAAGTTTGTACGGGGAGTAACTCTTTTTTGAAGTGAGAGATTTAAAACTTCGCATATAGACTCTCCGTATAAATAAAACAAAACATATTTCAGCGTTTTTTGAAATTGCTCCTCTAAAGGGGTGAAAAGGGGTTTCGAAGTATGTACGGGGAGCAATTCTTTTTTGAAGTTAGAGATTTGAAACTTCATAAATAGACTCTATGTTTAAATACAACAAAACGTATTTCAGCGTTTTCCAAAATTGCTCCCATAAAGGGGTGAAAAGAGGGTTCCAAGTTTGTAAAGGAGCAAATCTTTTTTCAAGTCAGGGATTTAAAACTTCGTATATAGTATAGACTCTATGTTTAAATACAACAAAACGTATTTCAGCGTTTTTTGAAATTGCTCTTCTAAAGGGGTGAAAAGGGGGTTTCAAGTTTGTACGGGGAGCAAATCTTTTTTGAAGTGAGAGATTTCGAACTTCGTAAATAGACTCTCTGTTTAAATACAAAAAAACGTACATCAGTGTTTTCTGAAATTGCTTCGCTAAAGGGGTGAAAAGGGGGTTCCAAGTTTGTACGGGAGCAATTCTTTTTTGAAGTTAGAGATTTGAAACTTCGTAAATAGACTCTATGTTAAATACAACAAAACGTATTTCAGCGTTTTCCAAAATTGCTCCCATAAAGGGGTGAAAAGAGGGTTCCAAGTTTGTAAACGATCAAACCTTTTTTGAAGTGAGAGATTTAAAAATTTTTTATAGACTTTCTGTTTAAATACAACAAAACGTATTTCAGCGTTTTCCAAAATTGCTCCCATAAAGGGGTGAAAAGAAGGTTCCAAGTTTGTAAAGGACCAAATCTTTTTTGAAGTCAGAGATTTAAAACTTCGTATATAGACTCTTTGTTTAAATACAACAAAATGTATGTCAGCGTTTTTTGAAATTGCTCTTCTAAAGGGGTGAAAAGGGGTTTACAAGTTCGTACCCGGAGCAAATCTTTTTTGAAGTGCGGGATTAAAAACTTCGTACACGGACTCTCTGTTTAAATACAACAAAACGTATTTCAGCGTTTTTTGAAATTGTTCCTCTAAAGGGGTGAAAAGTTGGTTTTAACTTTGTACGGGGAGCAATTCTGTTTTGAAGTTAGAGATTTGAAACTTCGTAAATAGACTTTATGTTTAAATACAACAATAAGAGTTTCAGTGTTTTTCAAATTTTCTCCTCTAAAGTTGTGAAAAGGGTGTTCCAAGTTTGTAAAAGAGAAAATCTTTTTTGAAGTGAGAGATTTAAAACTTCGTATATAGACTCTCTATTTAAATACAACAAAACGTATTTCAGCGTTATTCAAAATTGCTCCTCTCAAGGGATAAAAAGGGGGTTCCAAATTTGTACGGGGAGCAAATCTTTTTTGAAGTAAGAGATTTCAAACTTCGCAAATAGACTCTCTGTTTAAATACAACAAAAAGTACATCAGCGTTTTTTTAAATTGCACCCCTAAAGGGGTGAAAAGGGGTTTACAAGTTCGTCCGCGGAGCAAATCTTTTTTGAAGTGTGGGATTTACAACTCCGTATAGTAGAGTATAGACTCTCTGTTTAAATACAACAAAACGTGTTCCAGCGTTTTTCTAAATTGGTCCTCTAATGGGGTAGAAAGGGGTTCCAAGTTTGTGCGGGGAGCAAATCTTTACTTTTCATAAAAATCGATATAGGTGTAATCTTCGAGGTTCCTCGGGGTGCCGATTACGAAAATGACATGCATTTGCAAATCCAAGATGGCGAACAATTATTTTTCGTAAAAATCGATATAGGTGTAATCTTCGAGGTTCCTCGGGGTGCTGATTACGAAAATGACATGCATTTACAAATCCAAGATGGCGGACAATTATTTTTCTTAAAAATCGATATGGGTATCATCGTCGAGGTTTCTCGGGGTGCCGATTACGAAAATGATATGCATTTTCAAATCCAAGATGGCGGATATTTATTTTTCTTAAAAATCGATATGGGTGTCATCGTCGAGGTTCCTCGGGGTGCCGATTACGAAAATGATATGCATTTTCAAATCCAAGATGGCGGTCATTTATTTTTCTTAAAAATCGATATGGGGTCATATTTGTGGTTCCTCGGGGTGCCGATTCCGAAAATTACATCTATTTTCAAATCCAAGATGGCGGACATCATTCGAGTAATTTTCACAAAAGATTAATAGCATCAGACAACTGACAGAAACAAATAAACCCCATTTATATCTTTGTTACCATCTAAAATCTACGCGGACGAAGTCGCGGGCGCCTGCTAGTTAAAAATAAAAGCTAAAAAGGGTGAAATAACATGAATAATTGACTTAAGAAGGTCAGTTGAAATACCCCATAAATCTTTAGTTTTCTTAATATTAAGTTTTTTAAAAATAATTATAAGTTGCTGTGGGGTAACATAACTAAAATTGAACGGGATTTGGCACTCATCAACACTAAAAACAAGTAGAGACTCGGCTTCACTGGCATTTGAATTTAATTGCTTAGTCGTTATGAAAGCTATATTGGAAAAGAAATATTCAAAGGCACATGCTACATCTCTATCCGATTTAAAAATATTATTGTTAAGTTTTATGCAAAAGGATCTATCTTGAGGTTTCTGTTCTCGAGTTTCTTTATTAATGACTAGCTTTTGCCCGCGACTTCGTTCGCGTGAACGTCTACTGACTATTCCTTCCCCTTCGTAGATATATTCTGCAGGTTAGGTTATAAACTACTTAACTTTGACTCACTCAAAATGTACTGAAACGTTTTTACGTCTCAAAGTTAGAACCTTACAAAGTTTCTTATTCATATAAATATATTAGCAAGTGAAATGGGCCCCCTTGTCCATGAAAGGAGGCATGTGTCTTGAAGTAGGATGTAATAGGCGGATAATGAAACAAAATGGGTAATATGATTTTTCAATAGGGACTGGTCAAGGGTACTGGCCAGGAAATTTAGACGTTAAATACACATTTCATTCCAGCCCCGAGAACGCCGTCGACTCGATCCCCTGTTGCATATATACGTACAAATAATTTTTATGATTTTTTATAGGTACTATGTAACGAAACACAATGTGTGCTAAGAAACTACGTCATCAAATCCATGTAGCATAGTAGTGTCATGGTTCGATGTTGCGTACGTATACACATTCGTTCTTGTTCTATGAGGTTTCCCAATTCCCTACTTTCCGAGCCTTAGTACTGACATGCTCGATGTAGCGACTACAGGGGAAAACATATTATGATTAAATGGAACAAAAACTTCGATGTTTCTCGAATTGCAGCGTGTTAGGAGTCCTACAATACAATACAATACAATACAATAATTTATTGATAACACCATAGACACATTATAACCCACGATCTGTAATGACCTACAACAATATGACACGCTCTACTTGCAGTGAACACCTTGGGCACATGTCTCTACGCATTATCCCTCTGTGTGAAACTTTTTTTAATACTTCTAGTTTAGGTACTAAGATTTTTTTTTCATATG
The DNA here is from genome assembly GCA_963556455.1 of Epiblema foenella. Classification (NCBI taxonomy): domain Eukaryota; kingdom Metazoa; phylum Arthropoda; class Insecta; order Lepidoptera; family Tortricidae; genus Epiblema; species Epiblema foenella. The sequence continues at coordinate 4,209,644 of OY747112.1, forward strand.
TACTTGTAGTAAACTAAGACAAACACGTTTACAAAAGTGCGCACGATCGCGATATCGCAGACACATATAGTCCCTATTCGTCCCGATACCGCTGCATACCGGGTAGAGTCAGTCCGACCCAGGTCGGGCCTGGCTGAGTTCCTAGCTGGTCTCTTCTCAGCTAGGCTTGGTTTAGTGAAACAGCGACAAAACTCCCAGTAGTTTGATTCCACCCACACCTCAGATTTGGTTGAAGCCGCTCAACCAATCTCACTGAAGCGCATACTCTTAGAGTATTCCAGTTGCAGTGTTTAAACCCCCCGTGTGGTCACGTTGGAGGTTTCTCCTGGATTTTCCCCAGGCCACTCTCCAAACAAACGCGCACTCACTATCGCTTTATTGGGCCCGGCCTATAAAGCCAGTCAGGTTCAAGAAAATGCGGTAAACATTCACATTCACATGAGTCGCTTTGGTTTTGAGATAATTAAGCTCTAAGAGTCACAAATATCCGAAATCTTTCATAATAATAGCTCATCATAATCAATTGGTAGCGACATTACTCAGTTTATAACTACGATGGTAAAACTAAAAACTTTACATAAAAATACGTACTTTATTTTAACAACTATAAGACTCAAATTATTGAATTCTGCAAGTGGTAAATAATCTACATTCACTTCGATTCAACTTGAACGAATAGCATCTGTGTAATGGCACGTCTTTGACACGTCAAATGTCAAATATCGTGAATTTACAACAGTCTGCACTCGCCTTACGATACGTCCTTACTATGTCTTGACCCTACGATTCGTGACAACTATGTGCATATTTGGAGCTCAGACTTACACTGGTTCATCTCGAGTCGAATTTTCGTAAGTCAGCGGGTATTGTAAATATTCTACATCTGACTAACATAATTAAATCTCTCATTTCAAACAGTCACTATGGGTTGAGAGTTTTTTGGTTATTTGTCGGTAGTCCCCTAAGCACTTTCTTACCCTCCATTTTTAACATATTTTCTGTTTATTGTATAATTTTTGAATAAGATTCTTTTTATTTTGCTTCCAATTTTATGCTTACCAATTTTCAAGCCTTTAAGTCACGAATGGAAGGACTTCTCATACAAAGTTCAACCCCTCTTTTCACCCCCTTTCATCCCCAATCTGTATGATTTTTATAGCCTATAACCCGTCCGAAGATCAATTAAAAGTATCAGTGAAGGTTGTATTGAAATCTATTGGCTAGTTTTCGCGTGATGGTGAGACAAATAAACAGACAGACAAACAGACACAAATTTTAAAAACTGTTGAAATGTGTTCTGTTATCGATTCTAAGACCCCTCCATCGATTTTTTTGCTAATATCTTCTTTGTACAGACTTTCGAACCTCTACAGCTTTATTATATGTATAGATAGTCCAGGTAGTTTTAGCTTTGTTCCGGGAGTTAGAGATTTTATCACGTATAAACTTAGATTTGGCTGTGTTACATACTTTCTTAAATAATTTAGAATAATTCTTAACGTATTCAATAATATTCGGATCGTTTGTAGTTGACTTTATACCATACAGTTCATATAGCTTATTCCTACTTTTATAAATGCCAGGTGTTGCCCAATCACTGAACTTGCTTTTAATACCGTTAATTTTAATATTCTTTTTAGCAAAAGTGGACTCTAATTCGTTTTTTATTAGGGAAAATAGATTTTCATTCAAATCATTTACGCTTTTATCATTACAAAAGGGCAAATTGACAAGTTTTCGACCAATATTACTTTTAAACATGGCTAAACGATGTTTTGTAATTGGTCTGCAATGAATATTTAATGTGTTACAAACATGATGGTGCCTAAACTTCACTAACTGTCCAGTGTGGTCTGATTGTAAACAATTTACTATTAACTTATTGCATGAATAAACATTTTCACAGAAAATATTGTCTATGCAAGTAGCTGTTGTCGCAGTGATTCTAGTGGGTTCCGAGAAAATAGGTGAAAGTTAAAAGATTTAAAAAGATTCAAAAATCGTACGGTGTTCTGCGATTTATCCAAGATATTAATATTAAAATCACCACATACAACCACCTGCTTTTTTTTCCTACAAGCCTTTAGTAGTACTTCCTCCATAGTCGATTCAAATAATACATAATCTGACGAGGGAGGCCTATAAACACAAATGATAATAAATTGCTCCATCTCTGCGCATGCTAATTCTATGGTTCGTTCAATAGAGAGTGCAACAATATCTTTACGTTCTTTCGATTTAAACTTATTATGTAACAATATGAGTGATCCTCCATGAATAGCTGACTTCCTTATGAACGAACTAACAACATTATAATTATGGTTACATATTAAGCATTCATTTTGTTTAAACCAATGCTCGGTCAAACACAAGATATGAATATCCATACAATCAAGGAATAAACCTATTTCTAATTCCTTGCCATGGAAGCCTTGAATATTCTGATGTGCTAGATTAAGATAAGTATTATTGGTAGCCTTTTTCTTGTAAGAGTTGCAAGAGATTTCCTCTTTTGTCTCGGTATTTAATCAGTGATCGTTGGGAAATTATATAAATTCTTCCTAACATACATGATTATTTCAAATATGTACAGCGACGGCAGGGTTAGGATATCTATTTCCTTAAAGATTTCTCTCAATGACTCACGCGGGCACGCGACCCCAAGTTATAAATTGTTTGTATAGCCCTTCGGATTTAGACCAATAAATACAGTCTTATAAATAATCTTTGAGGGCTTTGCCAAGATTTTACCAGTCACAAAGAGTGGTTAGTATCTTGGGTGTTTATATTTATAATAAGCTTTTAATGTAACAATATTTGTCTAATTAAATTATATTCGTAGAGTGCCGGCGTCGTTACTAATTGACGGTTACATTATGTAATCGATGATAACATACTTTTTAAGGTACTTCTTGTACATTTTTACAAAATGTAAGTTCACTTACGTAGCAGATAACCCGCCGAATTGCGCGTAGTCTTCCAAGATTTCAGTGATTATGGCTTCATACATCACATCGGTTTTGTTATGTGGTCTGACGTAGGCCAAATCTCCTAAAAATACGAAATCCAGGTTACTATACACTAATGGATAGGTATTTAATAAAATGTCAACAAACCAAACCACCGAGTCAATCAGCCAATTAAACAAGCCTTATCACGCATAGCGAGTATAATCGAGGAATACAAAGGTTTAAAAAAATTGATTTACTTCAAAAACATTAAGCTCCAAAAAATGACGACCATTTCATTCTCCGACTGAACCATAGTATAATGTGATTGGTTGGTTTGCCGGGTCACGTGGTTTGGTTTGTTTACATCTTGTGAAATATCTATCCAAATAAGTATAGGTAGATGAGAAGAATTCGACACTTCTTAACCATTTAAGACTTTATTTTATATTAGTTAAGGTAGAAAATCATTCGTTAGCGTGCTTTACCCAGCATTAAAGATGGCCGCTTCTCCGCCAAGCCGGGCACCAGCAGTGAGTACGATTTTCCCGAGATACTGCGCTTCAGCGTCACTCCAGACATGTTGTAATTCTGTAATATTACAACACGATTACAAACGTGATTCACGATTAGAACAGATGAGTACAAAAAATATGTGCACGGACCAAGTGTTCAAAAATACGTGAACATTTATGGTTAATGATGGCATAAGATTGCTCAGATATTCTTGATCCTTTGAGAATTTTAGTCTGTTCTTTACACCCACCTTTACAAGTTTATGTTTGGCCCTATATGGTTGACTTGTAAAGAATGCCTTGAGGCATTAAGTCCCCCATTTGTACTATTTTTTTTGTGCCAAATAGTTTAAATTAAATAATAAATATGTATATTTGTAAAGTCTACTGTACAACACGTCAAAAGTAAAAATGCGGTATTCCTTTAGTACCCGCTAGAACTATAAAATTCTAACTACGAAATTTAAACGAACCTTCAAATTAGATCCAATTACTGTTTCCTCGTACCACAGTAAATTGTGGAAAAACTGTATGTAGTTATATTCCTCAGGCCCATCGTCGAAGATAGCCCTGTAGAAGAAATATAAGTATTATTTTTAGATGTAAGTACGTGTTACTTTATCAATAGCACATTCATTTTGGTTTAGCTGTGCGCAAAAAATAAAAAAAAGAAAAAAAAAGCAAATAAAAGAGAAGGTTAAGGTCATGTCATATCAGAAAGTAAAGGAGTTAGCGGAGGACAGAAACGGCTGGCGATTGCTCCACCGACAAGAGTAACGTACTCTTAAATGGAAGAAGAAGAAGTGCGCTGTGCCTGAAGTTGGGTAGAATTAAATGACAGCATGACCATTGTTGACCGCTATAGAGATTTACACGTCCTTCACTCTCAACATAGCGCGCATGCGCGAGAGCTCTGGCGACCTCACTCACCACAACACCACGTACAAAGAACAAGTAGCTTAAACCTACTTAAAAGATTTGACCCGTCCTCTCCCGAAAAATAAACAATAGCATTCTTTTGTTATGTGCCCGGAGATGCCCGGCACGGGGAGATGACGGCTACGGGTCTAACGCGATATTTATGTATGTTTTTACCTTTTTTAACGGTGTTTCAACGTTCAAACTTGGCGACCAGTGATAAAAAGCATAAAATCTCGGGATAAATCTTCGGATCTGTGCACTGATGTGTGTTGTGTGCCGTGCTTTAGACAATTAGAAAAGCAACATAATGGACGGGTAGACAATTTTTTTCGGGTAGTCAAATGTTCTGTACCCATATCTCCGTTGACAACTTGCTGAGACGACAGTTATGCCGCGAACATGACCGGTGCGACCAGTGTCGAAACGTCGGTAAAAAAGGTAAATACATAAATATAGCGTTAGAGCCCTTTAAACAAATCTTTTAAGTACCTATATGTATAAAACGCGAGAGTTTAAAATGTTAGTTTAAATCTTACTCCGAAATACCGCAACAGTACTTACTTTACTTTTTCAGCTATAATCTTCTGCTCATCCGGCACATCATCGCCTTCGGTCTTCAAATCTCGGGAAAAAAGTCTCTTCAGGTCTTTTGACGGTATTTTAAATTGATCATCTTCTCCCCTAGAAAATAATGCAGTCCAAATATACTGTCGTCTATCACTGGCAAGTCACAACACAGCCTTATTGAGTTTAATAATATTTATAACGATAAGTGAATGTTTATTCGAAGCTGGAGGTCTCGGGTTCGAATCCCGGTCAGGGCATTTGTGTGATGAACATTTAAGTATCTATTTATCTATATAAGTATGTATATGGTCATTTGGTACCCATAGTACAAGCTTTGCTTATCAAATTCAAATTCAAATGGTTTATTGCTTTTCATGTGTACATTGTGATCGTAATAAAAACATATATAGTATCAACATGAACCCTGTGAGGGTATAGCAACGCAACTAAGACTAGGTTGGTACATGCTAAAAACTTAGGCATAATTTTTTATACAAAATAAAATATTTATATATATGTTTATCTGAGTCTTACTTACTTATTCATTTAAGAACTCTTTGACGGAATAGTATGCTTTATTGACCAAGTGCCGTTTTAATTGTGTTTTAAATCTATGTTTGTTAGTTTCGTCCTGTAATGTCTTCGGGATTTTATTAAATATGTTAACTTAGTTAGGGACTAGGTTGATTTGTGTAATATTGTCCACAAATATTTATTTGTTTATTTTTATTTATTTACATCCCCATAAAATACACATTAATCGTAAGTACATAATAAAACAAATAACCTAATTAAAATTAAAATTATAAATAAAAAACTTGCCCCAAATCGCTGTCAATTGGTAGGGTGCCCAGAAGGCTGGCTGTATTTCCTCGCTGAATGGCAATACTTATTCGCTGAGCGAAATTGAGGCCAGCCCTCTGGCCACCAGAAGCCTCTATTAGGCGCTTCGACAGATCTTTATAAAGTCGACGCGCGCTTGCCCCCCACGGCCCTAAACTTTAGACGCCAAACGCCGCAAACATGTAGCCACTTCCTAGGGCGACATATTTGCGGCACTTGTGGGTTTCACCGAGGATGCCGCAACACCAGCAGCGATTTTGGTGCTTGGAATATGGGACGGTGCCAGGATATCAACGCAAGTAGCGTCCCACACTAGCGGCCGACCCATACTCCAAGGCACCAGTGTCATTCCGTCGGGCCTTTTGCCGTCGTCTCTGGCCAAACCGGACTGCCGGCAGTTTGGCCCTGACAAGGGCCCTTCGGATGATATCATTGATGCTGACATGGCGGGGATCCTCCCAGCGCTTCGGACACATGAAAGTCCGTGGCCTAGATTGTCGACCATGCCCCGCAATGACAGCGATGTGGCTGGATTGTTGGGCGCCAAACGTAGACTAGCTGCCAGGCGGAAGGTAGTGTTGTCCTCTCAAAATATTGGTTATTTTCTAAGTACCCATATTTTGAGAGGGTAGTGCTTGTAGCCATAGACCTGACTCCCACTTTGCAGTAGCGAGGAGACCAACTCGGTCTGTCGAACTAGTTGACGTATCCAAGAGATATCCCCATAGTAGTAAATGTAGGTACTTTTTCCCGGCAGTAGTGCGCTCGATTTGCTCAGCCAGCACCGGTTGCAGAGCATACGGGCTGTCCACCTTCTCGTGCTTCCTTTTCACCTTCTCCACGAACACCAGCTGTAGAACAGATAAAGTGGAGAAGTTAGCTCTTGTAAAAACCGGACTAGCACAGATTTAGGTTTGACATTCACTGCTTTTACGATAATCATCTTGAAAACAGATAATAAACCCTCTACAGTGGAGAACTTTGATCTTGGACAAACGGGATACCACGTGGCGGGGAACTGCGCAAATAGGTGATCGGGACAAGTGCACCAATGTTGTAACAGACGCGATCGTTTCCATGTTTACTTCACGCGCCGCACAACTCATCATTATTGATCAACAGGTAAGCAACACGCTAAACTTCCCATTGTAGATTTTATCTCATTACAATAAAGTCTACAAGTTGCTGTGTAGTCGTTTGTACAAATCTACAGAAAAATCTGAAAACGACTTTGTGTGTCATCCAGATCATTTTGATTCGGTTTCTGCTCTAATAAATGTTTTGATTGTATTATCATCAGCAGCTTATAATGTCCCACTGCTCGTCACAGCATACCATTCATGGACAAAAGGGTATGGGTTTATCCCTACGCTGGCCCAGGCAAATAAATCGGCACAGGTGCCGATTGGAAACTACACGCACCTCACCTAAATGCACAGGTTACCCATCAATACTTCACCGAAAAGCAAGTGGTATTTAAAGATGGAACAGGCCTACTACTCCGAACTTCATATAGTGCCATCCCTTTCACTTCGTGTTATACACTATGTAAGTGAAAGGGACGGCATGCTAAGAAGTTCGGATTTCGAATATCGGAGAGCCCCTCAGTATCAAACGTTCTGTATATTCTGTGTTTTGTAAATGTTTTTCTTATGTGCAATAAATTGTCATACATACATATATTCTTCGCTAAAACGTAAGCATTACTGAATTAGTACGAATACAAGCCGTGATGCTCGGATTTCACAACACGATTGTGATTCTGACTCATTCGGTTCATTTTACTAACACGAGCTAGAATTTAAGGTAAGCATGAAACTTGATATTTATATATCACTCAATGGGCATCCGGTTTGCTTCATTATATTATTATGCTTGATACCAAGCCGCCGAGCCACAGTTGGGCCAAAGCCAAAAGCTTTTTTTATGTAGTAACGTACCATCGCCAACACATTTAACTGAACATTCTTGCACTTGCACTTGCATTGTAATAAGGGTCACGAATCCTCAGTTAACTGTGTTGGCGTTTGTACCTATAAGTTATCTACTGTTTTATCCCGTGG